>QLTV01000548.1:8699518-8802502 GCA_003457575.1 Thermophis baileyi
ATGACAATTTGGTGTTGTAAATGCAACCGTAGATGATTTAAAAGGGTAGTCTATAGGAAAATAAATTGTCAGAAAGAAGACATCACTTTGATATGGACTGTCGTTAAGACCCATGAAATGTAGCTTGCCAATGAAACATCTCATATCCAGCAGGGCCTGCAGAACACTGAGCTGGTGGGACACAAGCCAAGTCACCAAGATCCTTGCTAATGTGTTTCTGAGCTCCTCGTTCCCCTCCAATGAGGGGAAACAAGAAGGCTCCGATGGGGGAAAACAGCAGGCTTCGATCTCCAATGGGGAAGCAGGCCCCGACCAGGTGCTCCTAGGATGGACTCCGACAAAACACGCCCAGGAGGTCCACCGCTGAACGGCCTCGGCCGTCTCCCTCCCCGACAGCCGGGTGATTACAAACAGAAGCCATCTGTGAGTTGCTCCATTACAGTTTCAAAAGTTTTTCACTCTCTCAGAGGCAGGAAAAGTGTGTGTGTCTGGAACAAACAGTCCCGTTTCAGGTTTCAACTCACACACAGCCGCCAGATCAGACCAGCAATTCACCCAAGGCCAAATAGAGAACAAGGAAAGGAACACACATCAAAATCAAAACAGTCTCTGGAACAAAAGCTTGCCTGGGTAGTTCCCCAGAAAGAAGCCAAAATTCAATCTGAGGTTTGGAGCACCAAATCAGGTTAGTTAGCCAGTCCAATAGCTGGTTTCTTCATAGATCTTCATAGATCTGTATACGATGTCTTTTTTATGCTGTCCTCATCCCAGCTTGATTTTCTTTTATTGACCTCTGTATACATCTGTTTAGAGCTTGTGTGTGTATGTGTGTTTGTGTGGGTGTGGGTGTGGGTGTAGGTGTGGAATCTACAAGAGTGGTTTGAAGTTGGCAGCTCCAAGTTGGTAAGCTTGGAAGATGGCCCAGGATTTTTATATGCATTTTTACAGGTGGTCCTTGACTTACAACCATTCTTTTAGTGACCTTTCAAAGTTACAATAGTACTCAAAAAAGTGACATCACTTTTATTTTATACTTACGACTGTTGAAGCATTCATATATATATATGCTCCTAGAAGCACGATGCTGAAGACACAAGCCTGATAATCAGCCTGAAGATGACGAATGAGACTTCGTCGAAACGTTGCAATGACATCTCCAACTTCACGCGGGAGAAAACCCGAATAACCACAGACCTACATATATATATATATATATATATAATGAATCAAAACTCAACCCCACTTTCAAATTAAACATCTTAGATACAACATACACCTTTTCTTTGATCACAAAATACACAAATGATGAATTTGTCCAATTTACAACCTGACCAAATGTAATTAGGTTTTTTAAATAGCTTTGCAAATTGACTTGCTTTTCCACTTCATGCTTGTGATAAGTAATAATTGTCACTACAGGTGTCTTTATTAAAGTTTTTTCTGAACAGTATGTTGCTCATCGTTCAACATTAGCTTCATCACAAACATAAGCAGAATTTTATCACCATCCAGAGTTGGGACCTTGGTAAATGCAAGTGTCTCAGTAAAGGCTCGGCACCAAGTATTCTACTTTGCAGTCATTGCCACTTGTCTGATTAACACAGAGAACAGGGAAGTTTGAAGCCTGATGCTTCATTTGGCTCTGAGCTAGGCTGAACTTTACAGTTGATCTTTTCTTATTGTCAAGTCTAGCCATCAGACTTGTTGAATATCTGAAAATCTACCAGGATTTATTCCCTTTGGCATTTATATATTTGATTTATTAGATTCAACTTGGGCAACTTAACAGTGTCAATAAACATGAAAACAAGGAATTAAAAATGCAATGTAATATAAAATATAATATAGTTTCCAAACATTAAAAACCAGATAATGGAATAATGTAAATAACAATAACAGGAGCAATCAAGGCCAACCAACATATACATAGCCGCTGAAGGCAGATCCATCTTGATCATGAACTCTTGAGCTGTCCATGAATCTGTGCCTGAGGAAGGTACATTAAGGTACACAGTACCATTAGTTGGAATATTCCAGATATGGCTTCAAGGGACTCACGTATTGAAGCCACTAAACAGCCGGGATATTGCTATAGTGGCAGCAGCAGGGGTCGGCTGCTACGGGTTTGCCTGGGTTCGGGTAGACCCATAGCTAACGTTATGGCTGGTTCGGTGAACTGCCAAATCCCACCCCTGGCTGGCCCCACCCACCCCACCCTGCCCCTCCACGCTGCCCATTTTGGATGCGAGGTAAGTGCAGGGCCGGTGTGGAGGCTCGGGGAGTGGGGAAAACAGGCCTTCTGGAAGTTCCAGAAGTCCGAAAACGGGCTCATTTCCTGCCTCCGGAGGGCCTCCAGAGCCCGGGGGAGGCCATTTTCGCCCTCCCAGAGGCTCAAGGAAAGCCTCCGGAGAGAACCCGTTGCTGAAATTTTTGAAGCCCACCCCTGGGCAGCAGTCCCATCTAATCCATACAACCTCAATAGCAGAGGCTCACAACTGACTACCGGTGGAATGCTGCATCTTAAAGCTTACAAGATCTCTCCGTTAATTATAGCCACCCCACTGTTCCTGCTCTGGGTCATGGCTGGTGCCATACTTGAAACTCAGGTGGCCCCATTTCTGAGAGGGGGATTTCCTGTGGCCAGAGCGGATACAATAGGTCATGGTAATACAAGCCAAGTCAGACCTCTCATCATGATGGTGGAAAGCAGAATGGAGATAAAATATTAACTACACCTTTCCTGAATGTATGTCTTTCTCCCAGCATCTTTCCTCCTGCCCATCACTATAAAATTCAGCCATCGTTAGTTTGTGTTGGAATTCCCAAAGGTTATGATATTGTGAGACTTTAATCTTCCTTTCTTGGAGGTGGCTCAGGAGTTCTTGGTCACCATGCTGTGAACCTAACACAAATCTTGGTAACTGTCACATATTACACCTTTTTTTTAAAAAAAAAATCTCAGGGTAATGGTGAGATGATCTGAATTGAGGAGTGTTGCCATTGCTCCATGTTAGCCTTGGAATTCTCTACTTCCCATCCCACTTGCATGCCTCTGGGCAGTTTACAAAGAAAACAGTAAAATCATATAGAAGCTATTTAAAAACAAAGTTAAAAGGAACAATTGCAAGAGTTAAAATGCAGACAAAACATCCGGGATTGCACAACACTTTTGGATCTTCCAGCCCAATTGGCAGAGCCAGGTCTTAACACTGTTCTGGAATGCCATGTGTAAAGGATCTGAAAGAACTGATGTTTGGGTTCCAAAAAAACAAGTTCTAGATTCTGATAAAAGGGTGTGAGCATACTGATAACACAAAATATCTACGCAGTTTTAGTGTAGCCCTAATTCTATATACAATGCCTTTTTTTTTTACTAGCTCTTTCTATCCAAAGGAATGAATGCCACAGTAACTGAGTTCTTAGTTTGGAGATCAATTCTCCTTTGCTGCTTCATTTCCTGTCTAATTTAAGAAAGTAACCGAGATCTTTACAAGCACATTTAATTCTCTTTGTTTAGATGTGGCCATATTCTCAAGGCTCAAAGCTACAGTGACTGGCAAGAGGTGTTTTTTTGGGTGGGGGGGGTTGGTCACAAATCATTCATAGTTGGGAATGCTTGATTAAGCATGAAATAGACTGTGATCTCCAAAGCACAGACACAGCATTTCAGCAATGAACATAGAAGGTCTTTATTTTTGTTTTTTGTTATTGGATATATCGCCCAAGCATACTACTGTTGTTGCTTCCAGGACACTTTTATACAGGGATCATTGAAAAATACAATTCCTCACCTGCAGCCTGAAATTGCAAAACAATATTTACTATATGATAAACATTGCGTATGAAACTAGGCTAGGCCCTCAAAAACTATGTATTACTTAACAGCACTCACAGGAAAGACAGGGACTGTATCTCTAAATCAGGCCATAGAGAAATACAAAATCAAGCATTATTATGGTCTATCTTTATAAATGAATGATGAGAAAGAAAAAGATACTTTGAAATAGAGGTATAGCAGAGCTAAAGATAAAAATATACTTTTAATTCCTAACTAATCATTCTTTTGCCAGGGGCAAACTTAATTCAGAGCAGAGCATATACCTTACATGCAAAAGAAGCCAGTTTTATTCCCCAGCTTCTCCAGTTGGGAAAGATTGCCAGTCTACACTGGCAATAGTGAACTTAATAAAGTAGAGGTTTGACCCAGTGTAAGGGATGTTCCTATATTATATGACAGCTGGTAAAGCTACTGATCCCTCCTCAGGAGAATCTGACTGCAAATAAATCAGGCTCCTTGCTGTGCTTGTGTATTTGTGACAGTGTAGCTCAGGTCCTATGATTATCCAGTACTCTGTTACTTTAAGAAACCTGTGTGTAAATTGTACCTTTTCAGAAGCTGCCATTATTGGGGAATGGCTATTCCCAGCCATGCAGAACTTTCAACTTCCTTTAAATGTGTACTAGCTGGAGCAAAGCTATCACTGTTTCTTCTTTATTGTTTTAGGGAATATGTGTTATCCCCTTCATAATAGTTACGTAATTTATGAAGAACCACAAAGCTACTTTACATATAAATATCACCATCAGCTATTCTGTCACCCAGATCCAATTTATCTCAAGGGAGTTGTAGCTAATTCTACCACTGGGTCATCATACAGAATTGCAAGCAGGAAATAATCCTATTTCCATGCTTAGACCTATTGTTGATTGATGTCTAGTTGGGTTGACTCATGTACAGCTTCCCCGTTATCATATGCAGCTTGAACTTTTCTCAGTTAAAAACCTCAACATCTTTTGCACAGAATTAGTATCAAAATAGAATAGAATAGAATAGAATTCTTTATTGGCCAAGTGTGATTGAACACACAAGGAATTTGTCTTTGGTGCATATGCTCTCAGTGTACATAAAAAGACAAGATACATTCATCAAGAATCATGAGGTACAACACTTAATGACTGTCATAGGGTACAAATAAGCAATCAGGAAACAATCAATATTAATATAAATCGTAAGGATACAAGCAACAAGTTACAGTCATACAGTCATAAGTGGGAGGANAGTGCCCTATAGCGTCTTTGTGAGGGTAGAAGTTGTAACAATTTGTGTCCAGGATGCGAGGGGTCATTTAATATTTTCACGGCCCTCTTTTTGACTCGTGCAGTATATAGGTCCTCAATGGAAGGCAGGTTGGCAGTAATTGTTTTTTCTGCAGTTCTGATTATCCTCTGAAGTCTGTGTCTGTCTTGTTGTGTTGCAGAACCAAACCAGACAATTATAGAGGTGCAGATGACAGACTCAATAATTCCTCTGTAAAACTGTATCAGCAGCTCCTTGGGCAGTTTGAGCTTCCTGAGTTGGCGCAGAAAGAACATTCTTTGTTGTGCTTTTTTGATGACATTTTTGATGTTAGGTGACCATTTTAGGTCTTGAGATATGATAGAACCTAGAAATATGAAGGTCTCTACTGTTGATGCAAACTGGAAAACAATTAAGGCTCTTAGATCAAAGTGTCTGTATGCATTTCCTGAAAATGTTAGGTAACAACTCTCATTTTCAATTCACTTTCCTACAAATGAAATGTGATGCTCATAACAAAGGCAATTCGTATATTTTCAGGGATGTTGATTAGATACCTGTTACAAGATGTCTGGCTACTTTACTCTGATACAGTAAATGCTGTCACTGTCATAAAAAGGGAGATACTGATAGTTAATTAGTGCTGAATAAAAAAGCACTGTAGACTTGCCACCAGAAACAGCTTCTCCTACATCCTCCTGAAACTTGGTACATTCCAGATATGTTCACTGGGATTTCTCTAAAATGCAATGCCAACACATCTGGAGAATACTGTGTTGAGGAAGACTATTTCACCATTTCTCTTCCTTGATTTGCTTAAAGGGAGAAATTGTATTGACTATTTTAAATGTTGAATATTGTTTTGTTAGTACATGAAATTTTGTTGAGGGTTGACTCAAGATTAATTATAACATCTGCCATTGTATTACTTGGTCTACCTTCTATTCTGGCCCCTATTGTTTGTCTATCACAAACTCACATAGCTGGAAATTTTCTGAAATTTTCTGGATAATTTCTGGATAATCCATTTCTGGATAATTATACCACTTTCACAGGGCTCACAATGTTATTTTTAGCATAATAATATCTCATTGTACTGGAGATGTTGATACTTTTATCAGTTTCCCGCAATTATATTTGCCACCACAATTGTTATGATATCTAATTTGTAATACCTTCATGAAATAAAACCCATTTCCATGGATCACCATACCTCCTAATCGGACATATGGACATTGGTTATTATATAGGCAGTTATGTAAATCTGTTTGGGAGTCAAGACAAAGCTGAACACAATGTTAGTGTGGGTCAAGGTTACAAAGGCAGCTTTGTAAGTGAAAACAAACTGATTTATGCTACTTTAATTTCAGCTGCTACATAGACAGTTGAATAGAGAACTGATAATAGGTATTTCTCTTGCACCTAGTACAGAGGTGTCCACAGAAAGGGCAGGATCAAATGTGTCTAAATGGCAGATGTGACTGGGACTAAGTCCTATCCCTCTGCAGATGCCTGCCTGTATTTATGCTAAATTTGGCCCTTTATATAGATCAGTGATTCTTAATCTCAGCAATTTGTGGACTTTAACTTTCAGGCTGGCTGGAAAATTCTGGGAGTTGAAGTCCACACATTTTAAAGTTGCTGAGATTAAGAAATAATGATATAGAGCAGGGGTTTCAAACTCAAGGCCTGTGGACCAGATCCGGCCTGCGGGGTGCTTAGATCTGACCCTCGGGGCTGCCCTGGAAACAGCAAAGGACCAGCCCGCGGTGCCTCTGCCAGCGAAAATGGAGCTCAGGGAGCGCGCATGGCCCCACTGGGCCCCATTTTCGGCTGCGACGGCCTCCTGCAACCCTCTGCCAGCGACAACGGAGCTCCATTTTCGCTGGTAGAGGGCTAGCAAAATAAACTAAAAACAAAACAAAAGGAGAAATGTTTCCCCTTTTCCATTTGAGCATGCGAGAAGGGTCAGGAAAGGAGAAAGGGAAAGAGGAAAGACAAAGAAAAAGAAGGAAAGACGGGAAGAGAGCAAGGAAGGAAAAAATAAGGAAAGAGGGGAAGGAAGAAAAGAAAATGAGGAAGGAAGGAAGGAAGGAAGGAAGGAAGGAAGGAAGGAAGGAAGGAAGGAAGGAAGGAGATTATAATGAGAGTGAGTGAGGGTCTCAGGGAAGTCCTGCCTTAGCACTTGGCCACCACAGGTGCTCCCGACATAAGTGACGTTGAGCTCGCCATGCCCACCCTGGCCACGCCCCCAGCCATGCCCTCCTCCCCGGCCCCTCAGAGGTCAAACACAATCCTGATTTAGAGGTTCCAGTGGATTGCTTTCTTTCTTTACCCTACCTGAATCCCATCCCTGTTGCATTTCTGTGTTAATCTCTCTCCCCACTTTACATTGCTATTAAAATTCAGTGAGAAATCATCAGTGTTCATCTGTGGAGTTATTCAGGAAAGATTTAACTCAATTTTAAAGCCCTAAGCGTGGCAAGCCTCATGTAGGCTTAGTTTTTTAACTTCAATATAGCTGTCCTACACTGGATGTGTGAGGTAAAGCCAAACATTTCACACAGTGGTCAGTCCTCATATGGCTCTTTAAACGGTGGAAAAAGAGAGAGAAAGAGAAAGAGAGAGAGAGAGAGAGAGAGAGAGAGAGAGAGAGAAGAAGAAGAAGAAGAAGAAAGAAAGAAGAAAGAAAGAAAGAAAGAAAGAAAGAAAGAGAGAGAGAGAAAGAAAGAAAGAAAGAAAAGAAAGAAAGAAAGAAAGAAAGAAAGAAAGAAAGAAAGAAAGAAAGAAAGAAAGAAAGAAAGAAAGAAAGAAAGAAAGAAAGAAAGAAAGAAAGTCAGACTTCTGATTATGAAAATATTGCCTAGCTTGATTTGCACTATTCTTTTCAGTTGGGATATATGTAGTCTATTTCGGTTAATGTTTATATGACATCATATTCCCACATGTGTTATTTTTAAAATAGTTTTCTTGTTCAACTTGATGAAAAAGGAGACATTTGTATTTGGGGGGGGGGCTTTAAGTCAGTCTTGATTCTTGGCAATTGTCTGAATTAGTCCCTGCAGTTTTCTTGGCAAGATTCCAGAAGTAGTTTGCCATTGTATCCTCCTTAGGGCTGAGAGAAAGTGATTGGCCCAAGGTCACCTAACTGGTTTTGTTCCTAAAGTAGAACTAGAACTCATGGTCTAAGTTTCTAGCCTGGCATCTTAACCAGTAGACCAAACTAGTTCTAATATTAAGGGGGGAAAATACAGAGAGAAGTTCCCTGAAGATGGGCTCCAGCATGAGTCTGAAGGCTCAAAAGACAAAACCTTTGGTCCTGGTGACCAACCCAGATTGGATCCTGCAAAAAAATTCAGAAGCTTGCAAAGAATATGTGGTTCTCATGTTGCTGCTGATAAAATAGAAAGTGACCTGTCATAGAGATTGACTCTTTATACACTATAAGTCAAGATAAGGTGGCAAGCTTAATGTTTCCAGCCAGTGTCAGTGCTGTACTATTTTGTTGGTCTCCAGTTGCTGCTTTGCCTGCAATTTTCTTCTAGAGATCAGTGTTGGCAGCACTGGCGATGGGAAACTGTATGAAATTACCACTGCAGTTAATACTATCAGAAAACACAGGGCACGGCAGTCCACAGAGAGTTGTCATAGCACAGAGCTTGAAGATAGTGAAGTGCTTTGCAAACTGCTCTGAAGCCACAAAGAATGGGGTGTGTGTGTGTGTGTGTGTGTGTGTGTGTGTGTGTGTGATGGCTGCAGGGAAGAAATTGAGCACATTAACCATTGGGTGTAAGAAAAAAAATCCTCTCTGTTGTAAACTGGTCCATTCAAAATATGAATTTAAACTGTCTACAACACACCTTTGAATGTTAATCCCTTTAGCTAATTTAGTAGCTTCATATGGAAGCTTAATCTTTGCTATTACTTTTCAAGCTCTTAATTGCTTTCATTTATCTATGGCACTGAAGCGATATTTGCTTTCTTTACAGCAATCATAATTAACTGTTTTCAATTGTGTGCGTGTGTTTTTTAAAGATGCAGAGAAAATATTGTTATTTAGAAGAAAATACCACTGATCCAAATCGGGCTTTTGAAAATTAAATACTAAAGCTGAACTGGGTGGGGGTGGTATTTTATATACCCTATGTTCTCAACTATATTGTAACCCTAGACCTTCCTCTGATCATGCCCTGAAATTGGGTGACACTTCATTGCTGTTTTTTGATGTTGAGATTTCTCACCAATAATGTAGATGGAATTTTCTGTCACTTGATATAAAGCATATAAAACAGTTTCTTTAGAGTGTCTATGGAGATTCTCAATCATCCAGGTCATGGTTGTCCCAAAGGTGCTTTTTTCCCCAAGAGGCAACTGGACTTTTTGGTGTTTTTTTTCTTTGAAGACATTTCGCTTCTCATCCAAAGAAGCTTCTTCAGCTCTGACTGGATGGTGGGGAATGGAAGGATTTATACTCCTTGCAGACAGCTGGTCCTTTGCCTTCTTTTAGAGAGTCGTTGAGGCTACTTGAAGGTTTATCTGTGTCATCAGGGTCAAAGGTTTCTTTAGAGGAAACTCTAAAGAAATGAAACCTTGGAAATAGCACATAGCCGAGGATAATATTGAATTTCACAATTCCAGCCATTTGTAACATGCATGTTTGTTTGTTTTTTGCATTTTCATCTTACTCAATTCAACATTTCCTCCGCTTCCCATCCCAAAAGATTGAATACAGTTTCTAGCAACACCCCAAATCCCCAATCCCCAATATAAAACTATTTATGCAACTGCCAGGAGCATTATTCAGTTAAGACATGGATGATGGGAATTGTAGCCATGCTCTTGATGTGCTGTACTGTACCAAGGCCTCCTTTGTTTGTGCTTACAACCTAGGTGGCTGCCACTAAAAACAAATCTTGCAGGAGACATGCCTTTGGGTAAGACTGCTGACATAATTAATAATGCCAAGGTCTAGTTGGTTGATGCCAGATGGCAAGCTTAGGTTCAGTTGATTCCAGCCAACTTCTAGGACAAATTTTAGTCCTTTGCTAAAATTGAAAGGTGACATCATAGCAGTGTTTTTCAAACTTGGCCACTTTTAGACAGCATGCTGGCTGTGGAATTCTGGGAGTTGAAGTCCACATGCCTTAAAGTTGTATAAACACTAATATAGAGAGAGCAAGATGATGCTGTCAATCACTCTTCATTCAGGCTCTTTGTAAGTGCAAACTACATATGCATAGGGTCAGCTTGTATCTTCAGGAAGTTCTCAAATGTGTAGAACTGATAGGGAAGTTTCACGTTATCTGTGGAAATTCATACTTTTTGGTTATGAAAGCTTCTCATTTGATTAGAAAAACTCTTATTATGCTTTGTTCTGAAGTTTACTTTCTGAACAAAGATAAAAACTATTTTTATTTTTGATTAATTATTTTGCAGTCTCATCACTGACTCCACTGGCTCCCATTGCTTCTTTCAAAGGATATGTAGCCTTAGCAGGTGGCAATTCCTAACAATAGCAATAGCAATAGCACTTAGACTTATATACCGCTTCATAGTGCTTTACAGCCCTCTCTAAGCGGTTTACAGAATTAGCATATTGCCCCCAACGATCTGGGTCCTCATTTTACCCACCTCAGAAGGATGGAAGGCTGAGTCAACCTTGAGCCGGTGAGATTTGAACTGCCGAACTGCAGCTAGCAGTCAGCTGAAGTAGCCTGCAGTGCTGCACTCTAACCACTGCGCCACCTCGGCTCAACAAACCTAAGCTAAGCAGCACCAGCCCTGGTTGATACTTCAAAAACAGGAAATTTCAGAGCTGTGGGTTGAACTGAGAAATTGAAAAAGGATCCCTGAAAACGGGAGTGGCAAACTACTTGTTGCTAAAAACAAAACAAAACAAAAAAACACTACACAGATAGGTTCACATAGACACCAGGAGGTGAGCTTGAATGAGTCTTTGCTACATAAATCTGCCTGAGCTGGATTAAGTCATCTGGAGGAGCTTAATATCTGTTGGATCTTTTGTTTGATTGGCAAACAGCAGATTTTATTGCATTTTCATGTGAGAACAGCATGCAGTCAATATTTATCATGTTTACAATTGCTTTTTTAAAATCTCCCTTGAAAGGTTTTCCAAAACAATCTGTCAGCTACTTTTCTCCCAGTGACATTTATCTAACCCAATGTTTCTCAAACCTGGCAACTTTAAGATATGTGGACTTTAAGAATTCCCCAGCCAGGGGAAATGCCATCAGGGGAAAGGATGGCTGTGGAATTCTTGGAATTGAAGTCCACACATCTTAAAGTTGTCAAGTTTGAGAAATATCAATCTAACCCTTCCACCCACCATCCCAAAGCACCAGGCTCACTTACTCCCCTTTTCTCTATGTGCAAATGCTTGGAATGTGTAGAAGACAACTCAACTTGTGCATCAATGTATAATTCAGGCGCCTCTAAAATAACCCCACTTAATGTACTGCTGGCATACAGAATGAAAAAATATATAATTCTCCATAATCTCACATGGAATAAATACAAATAGTTGTTTACTTGTTTTCAACAGAATAGGAATGCATTTCCTATGCGATAAACATTTAGACGTTTTTTTGTTTTGTGTAAATTATTGTTTCAATGATTTTTAATTGAAGTGCATAATATGGGATTTTCTAAAAATAAGTCATTGGTAAACAAACAGCACCCCCTTAAGTTGCTATAGATTGAATTCATAGGAGTCCAATGGAAAAACTCACTGGAGAAAGGAAAAAGAGAGGTGGCAATAGCACTGAGAAGGACAACAGACAGCAAAAGCTGAGAATGGCAATGAAAGTCCTCTCTGTAGAGCAGAGGTGGGGGAACTACGGCCCCTTTATGGCTTGTGGACTTCAACTCCCAGAATTCCTGAGCCAACCAAGATCCCTTCCACCATGAATGTGATAAAACTGCACACTGAAGAAGAGCAGGGGTAACCGCTTTGAGAAGTGGGAAAGGTTGCCAAAGGACAAGGTAGACATGCTGCAGTCACCAATTTTATCAGGTATGGCATCATGAAGGGCAACCAGAACAAACAGGGAGCTCAAAATAAAGCCATTTATCTGGACATGCAGTTTATTTTATTTATTTATTTATTTATTTATTTATTTGTTTGTCAAACATGTACAAGATAGCAGGTATAGGTATAAACATAAACATGTGAATACAGATAGATGAGGACAATAGGGCAGTAGGACAGGGACGGTAGGCATGCTGGTGCGCTTATGCACGCCCCTTACAGACCTCTTAGGAATGGGGTGAGGTCAACAGTAGACAGGTTTACATTAAGTTTGTATCTATTGTGTGCTCGTGTATTGTTGTGGTTGAAGCTGAAGTAGTCATTGACAGGTAGGACATTGTGGCAGATAATTTTATGAACTACATTTAGATCGGTTCTAAGGCGACGTAGTTCTAAGTTGTCTAAGCCCAAAATTTCAAGTCTGGTGGAATAAGGTATTCTGTTGTGAGTGGAGGAGTGGAGGACTCTTCTCGTGAAATATTTTTGGACTCTCTCAATTGTATTAATGTCCGATATGCAGTGCGGGTTCCAGACAGGAGAACTGTATTCGAGAATTGGTCTAGCGAACGTTTTGTATGCTCTAGTTAGCAGTGTAATGTTGCCAGAGAAGAAGCTACGATGAGGGTCGTCTACAAGGTCGTGTCCTCCAAGCTTGTATTTTGTGTTCGGATTCTTTTTGCCAAAGTGTAAGACAGAGCATTTGTTGATTGAGATTTGAAGTTGCCACTTGTTTGACCATTCTGATACATAGTCAAGGTCTTTCTGAAGGGTAGTAGCATTGTCAGTGGTGTTAAATAGTTTGACATCGTCGGCGAAGAGAACGCAGTTGCTTGTAATGTGATCACAAAGGTCATTTATGTAAAGTATGAAGAGTGTTGGTCCTAGAACGCTGCCTTGAGGGACACCACTATTGACAGGTACAGGATTTGATAGAGAACAAGACAGTTCAGCAAGAAAGTGTGAAATTTTCACTTAGTGCTGGGAAATACAAGAATTGGATGTCCTTGAAGAAAGATCACACCTATACCAAATTTCAGACTAGTATCTGGTGAGTGACCTTTGTCAGGACATAGATAGGGCAATGCATTCCTCTTAATGCCTCTCAGTAGCATTCAGTGACACCGGCCGTGGCATTCTCTTGGCCCACTTGTCAGGGAAGGGAGTGGTGGTTCTGCCTCTACCTGAGAGGACAATACCAGTTGGTGCTGCATTGGTTCTTGGTTACTTCAGTGCAAGGTTGCTCAGGGTTCTTCCCTATATTTTTTAAAATGTCAATTTAATGAAATTACTAATGAGGGTCATTTGCTGACTGGGATGAGATTCTCTGATGTAGAGATGACATCCAGTTGTACATTATTATACTGAGCTAAGTTGGAGATGTATGAATGTTATGAAACAATGCATGGATGGCCTGAGAATCTGGATGGGGTGAAACAAGTTTAGTTTTCAACATGAAGCACTTTGTTCATCAACAAAGAACTGTGGTACCCAAACAACAGTGGTTATTGTTGTCACTCTCCCCTGAAAGAGTCAGTTTGTGATTTGTGAATCTTCCTGGATTTATAACTCCTGTTTAAATAGTAGATGAAAGCTGGTATGGGGCATGTTTACCCAGCTTCATTTGAAGTACCATATTGTCAGGGCTATATTTAGACTAGGATGCCCTGACAATAATAACTCAAACCTTAATAACTGCTTGCCTGAATTAAAGCAACATGTAGATGGGGTTGTCTTTGGAAATGACCAGAAGCTTCTAGACTCAATTTAAACTACTGGTTATTACCAGTAGTCATTCATCAAGTGATGCCTTGCCAGAATCAAAAGTGCCAATCTGAGTCAGTCATCATGGGAGGGTCTTGTGAGAGTTCTCTGCCTATCTGAGGAACATATTATGGACAGATCTTTTCAGTAGTAGTCTCCAGTTTGCTAGACTACTTATGCAGCTCATATCCATTATGTCCCTCACCATATGGTTAGAATGCAGAATTGCAGGCTAACTCTGCCCACATACCAGGAGTTCGATTCTGGCCGGCTCAAAGTTGACTCAGCCTTCTATCTTTCCAAGGTCAGTAAAATGAAGACCCAGATTATTGGGGGCAGTATGCTGACATTGTAAACCACCCAGAGAATGTAAAGCTCTGTGGAGTGGTATATAAGTCTAAGTGCTATTGCTATATTGATTTTTAATTGCAAAGTAAATGTAGTAGTGGTGGTTGTTTTAATTGTACTATTTTTTTTTTCATTTAGAGTAGACTGGGAATGGAGCGGTCTAGCAATATTAACAAGTAACTTAAGAACTTGTATTACTTTCAAATTAATCAGACAAAATGGATGAATATCACCAGGTGTTTTAAGAGCATAAAAAAGGCTTGTTAGAAGTCTGAAACCAACGTTCGGACCTCCAGCTGCAAGACTGTAGCATATTGCTCTATATAATCAATTGAGGCTTTTGCTCTGTTCTCTTGCAAGTGTAAGAGAACAACTGATTTAATTGCACATCAAATGCTGTGTTATTTGCAATAATATTTACAAGATTGCTGCCTATTTTTCAACAAAAGGAATAGCAAGCCATATAGCTTTGGAGCATCCATATTTGTAAATTCTTTCTAATTTCCTTGGATACAACATTATGAAGACAAAAGAAGGATGCTTATTTGGACTTGTACTGTTGTATCAAGAGCTGGGTTTTCTATTTCCTTCCTTGTTATCATCAGATTCTGGTTTTAGCTTTTGAGTCAAACCTCTGACTTACATAACAAGATGTCTTTCCTGCATTTGCTTTCCATCATACTGACTTATTAATTGCAGCATAGCCCATTTGCAAATTGCCTAAGTCTACTTAGAGTTGTAATTGCATTCTCAAATAATAGCCAATTTGAGCACAATCCTTTTTGGTTGTATTATGCAATATCAAGGATTCTGTGAATCACCATAATGATACTGTAGCTCAAACATTACTTTAGCAAACGAGACACCTCGCCTGTACAGTGGTGATATGACAGCACCATTATTTTGTATATTTATCTATCTCATAAGTTGTCCCATAAGGCAGTTGCATTAAGCTGCAATCAGAAAAAAGAACTTCTCTGTAAGTCTTTCAAAAGATGCATTAAGTATATCTTGTAAACAAAACCTGATGTATATTTCACCTGCTTTTTTTTTTTATTGGCAGCTAATCACATTTTGACTGACCTAGAAATTTTTTCAGGATTCTAACAAAATGTCCCAGGGCTGTTTGATCTTATGAGACACCAGGGAAAAAGATATGCTTGGTATATTGTCTAGAACACAGTTGTCTTTCCAACAGCCTGACCAGTATATTTGTTCACATTTAGTCCTTTTTTGATTCAAACTTTTTACTTTTTAAAATTCAAATCCCAGTTTGATTCAATGGCACAAGCAAGCCTCTGAAGCCGTGTATCCTAATCCTGCTTATTGGCTATTGTACTTGGAACAGTTCTACTCATCTCAAGGAATCCATTGCTTGTAAGTATCAGGAGTTTTGTTTGCATGGGAAAACCTCTGTGCCTACAAGAAGAGCTAGATTGCCTTTACTATTTTCAGCAAAATTGCTGCCAATTATATTCTGCATTTAACTAAAAAGATGTCATATTTTCAAAATCTAGGTTCCTTTCCCTTCTTCCTTGTTATGGAGAAGTCACGGGTCTTGATGTATATGTAATGTGAGAGCTGTCTTCAATTATTGCTTATCTGCAATGATAGCACTGTAGCCAGCATTTATTAATTCTTGTGAAATTTGTTCTGATTTGCTAGGGACATGTGAAATGCAGAGATGGATCACATCAAAAGTGCATTTAATTTAGCTTTCTGAACCCTTTTCAGCTGATTCTGTGCCTTTGGGATGTTCACAAGCAGAGTACAAAAACAATAGCAGTCAAAAAGGAATTAGTATTTAGGAGCATACTATTTCCAACTCTTGGATTTTAAGCTACATACTGTAACATAAGCATCATGGGAGTTAGCTTGGTGTAGTGATTAAGGTTCCAGGGTAGAAACTGGGAAGCTGAGAGTTCTAGTTCCGCCTTAAGGCACAAAGCCAACTGGGTGACCTTGGGCCAGTCACTCTGTCTCAGACTCAGCAAGGAAGCAATGACAAACTGCTTCCAAAAATCTTCCCAAGAAAACTATAAGGACAGGTCCTGGTAGTTGCCAGGCATCAATGCTAACTTGAAGGTCCAACTTGTCTCCTCAATAAATAGTAACTGTTGATAAGGTTATTCCCCAGAGATTTCTCATCCTTTAAAGCTATTGAAGTGGTTGCTATCTATATAGTTTGTCATAGTTAAATCCAAAGTTTGATAATATCAAACGATCATTTCTGTAAATCCAAAAGCCCTGGAAAAATGGTTTGTTGACAGAGTTTGTTGACAGATTTGGTTTTGAGGTGAACAGAATTTGAGAGGCAGTATTGGGAGAGAGTAATGGTATACAGGTAATCATTGACTTATAACCATTTGTTCAGCTACCTGTCATGCCCCCGTCGGAGTCTGAATCTGAGATGGAAGACGAACAGCTGACAGAGAGCAGGAGAGTGGTTCCGTTGGTTGTGGAGGAAACTGGGGAAGGGCAAAGTTAGGCTGGGCAGAGCAGGGGAGAGGTAGAACAAGGGAGAGGGGGTTCAGATGAAGACCAAGGCCCACCCCCTCCTCATCCTAGGGCACGCAGGGAAGAACGCAGAAGAGAGCAACGTGGGTTGCGTGGCTTATGAGGAAGGAAAGGGCCCCGATTCCCTTCACAAGGCACACCTGGGGATGGAGTTTAAAGGAGAGGCAGTTGGGAGGGGCGTTTGTCGGGAACAAACACTGAATTCATCTAGTGTTAAAAGCTGCATTCTGGCATTCCTCCTGACTGTTTGAATTATTGTCGTGCTTCTGTGTGCTTATCTTGTCTTGCTGGAATGATTGCCGTGAAATCTTCGCTTCTGGGACTCATTATCTTGCCCTGCTGGAGTGATTGATTGCAGTCATTCTGCTTACAGCATTTGGACTGGAATATCTGCTGGAGAAGCTGCTGCAGGTTTGTGGGAGAGCTTTTCTCCAGGCCGGAGAGTAAATGGGATGTTGGGGGCAAAGTTGGTGCCAATAAAGGGACTCATACCGGTTCTCTGGCTGTGTTGCCTTCGTGCCACACCCCAGGTGATCACACTACCTTTCAAAGTTATAAATGAATGGTGGTTACAACCAATCCTCAGAGTTCCAGTTGTCCCAGCACTCTCACAGAATCAAGATCCTGATCTGGGCTCTTGGCAACTGCTTTGCACTTAGGACTAGAAAGTCAATGGGGAAGCTGGCAAGGAAGGACCATCATCCTCCCCCAGCCCCTATGTGCTTGCAACTTCCTTCTGGCTTCTCAACTGACTTTGGCTTGTGGGAGACCGGCAGGAGGTTGCCTCACCTAATGACTATGGGATTTGGTTAAAGAATGGCACCTGGGAATGAAGGATTGCTGTCGCTAAGCAATACAGTCACACTTTTTGGCCTCATTACTTGTTCCAATTAACATTGCAAGTTGAGGACTTCCTGTATGATGATGTTCAAGTTTTATAAAAGCCCCAAAAGAGGAGTATTCTTTATAAATATGCTGCTTTCATTATTCCAAAATAAAGTATGCACTGTTTTAAGAAAATAAACTTAGTAAAAATGCAGTAATAATCTTAAATTATATGTTTTAATATTTAAACACATAAATATATTTTAATATCAGCTACAGTTAATCAGTTTTCTCAACTTTAAAATACAGTATATGTATCATTTTGTTACCATTATATTACAAACTATGGAAAGGTTTTTATATAAAAACAGCGCAATGGTATGATGATATCTCAGATTTATTGCCTTCTACTAATACAATCATTTTGATTTTTAAAATATTTTTATATAGACTTTCTGGAAGAACATTATCTATGTGTCTTGGAAATCTAAATTGCCCTCTCAACCGCTTCACACAGGCAATATTCAGTGCTAATTAGTAATTTCACAGAAGTGAAGGCCTCATTTTGGGATTCTGCCCTTTTTAACAGTGGTGTGAGCTGGGTTTTTAGACAGTTGATCTTTTACTTTATATTTTTCTCCAATTAAGGCCCTCCTTCTCCTGGTGAATTATGAATCAAGACATGCTCGATATTTATTTTCTTGCTCGAAGTCAAAAGAGTTATTAAACTATATGTACCACTAATAACCAGCAAAACCAGAAAAAACAAATTATTAAGGAAGCTCCAATCCCCCAAAAAATCACTCTGGCGAAAAAACAAAACTGGCTACGTAGCGAACTTTAAAAGCTGCTACAAAAATATATGCCACCAAATAAAGACTGAATGCACCAATTATCAAATTAAACAAGAGGAAATCCTTCTGCACACGAAATCCAACCGCGCCTTCTATAATTTTGTAAACAACAAACTTAAAGACTCTAGATCCATCCCACCCCTTAAAAGACCTAATGGTAAAGAATGTAATGATGAAGCAGTTAAAACCAACCTCTTTAACACATTCTTCGGCTCAGTCTTTGTAAACAGCAATGGCTCATGCCCAACATTCCCTAGTTGTACCACAAATAATCACAATGATCTAACACAAATAGATTTCACAGAAGATAATGTTGAAAAGGCACTACACAGCCTAAAACCATCTCTATCTATCGGACCTGATGGACTATGTGCATACTTCTTAAAAAAGCTTTCCACTGCTATAGCTGAACCTCTAAGCATAATCTTTGAAAAATCTTTCAGGACCAGCTCCCTACCCAACCTATGGTCACTATCTTCGAAAAGGGAGACCCCAGCCTAGTTGAAAATTACAGACCAATCTCTTTATGCTGCGTCACCTGCAAAGTCATGGAATCAATCATTAATCAATCCATTATCCTCCACTTAAAAACAAACAACCTACTCTCTAACAAACAATTTGGTTTCAGAAAAAATTATCCTGTAATCTACAACTACTACACTGCAAAAACATATGGACTACAAAACTCGATCAGGGAAAAGCAATAGACGCAATTTACATAGACTTCTGTAAAGCCTTTGATTAAGTGTTACATGACAAACTACTTCTAAAACTAAAATCCTATGGCATCTCTGGACCCCTACATAATTGGATAGCTGCATTCCTGTCAAACAGACAACAAGTGGTCAAAATAGGGAGCGCCCTATCAAATCCCATACAAGTTAACAGTGGTGTCCCCCAAGGCAGCGTTCTAGACCAACACTCTTTATACTTTACATAAATGACCTTTGCGATCATATTATAAGCAACTGCGTTCTCTTTGCCGATGATGTAAAACTATTTAACATCACCGACAATGCTGCTACCCTTCAAAAAGACCTTGACTTTGTGTCAGAATGGTCAAACAATTGGCAACTCCTATCTCAACCAACAAATGCTCTGTCTTACACATTGGCAAAAAGAATCAGAACACAAAATACAAGCTGAGTGGACACATCCTTGTACACGATCCTCACTCCGTCAAGGACCTTGGAGTACTCATATCTAATGATCGAAGTGTCAAAGCCCACTGTAACAACATCACCAAAAAGGCATTAAGAGTTGTAAACCTAACCTTATGTAGCTTCTTCTCCAGTAATATTACACTATTAACCAGAGCATACAAAACATTCGCCAGACCAATCCTCGAATACAGCTCATCTGTCTGGAACCCACACTGCATATCGGACATTAATACAATTGAGCGTGTCCAGAGATATTTCACGAGAAGAGTCATCCACTCCTCTGTTCGCAACAGATTACCCAAGAGAAAGGGGGATCTCTTTGGCTAGCCTGGTACAACTCCTCCATAACATTATTACTTCTGAAAGTCTGAACTGGAATTCGGAAACATTGCCAAATTTGGAATGCCTATAGAATTTGATCTCAAATTCTCTGTGTTGGGTTTCTCTATACAGCTTATATAGTAAGGGTAAATCATATATTGGAACTTATGTTTGAGGATACAATCCAACAAACTATTACACAAAGTGTTCTGACCCGGCTTCCTGATAAACTCACACAGCACAAGTAGGGTCTCACAAACCTCTTTTTTAATGGTAATGTCTGCTAATTATCTTCATTAACAGTCTGAGTTCAAATAAAGTAAAACAAGTCTTTTCTTTGTAACGTCTGCTAATTATTCTCATTAGCAGAGGACGTGAGTCCAAGCAAAATTCAACAAGGCTGACGAACAGTCTTTCAGGGAACAGCAGATAACACACACGAACTTTGCTATTCATTGGCAAACTGCCCAGGAACAATGTGCAGGAAAATTTGACAAGGTCAAACAGGAACCAAACAGAGGCTTGAGTTGCAAAGACAAGATCTAGAAATGAACGACGTTGCTTCCTGCAACTTCCTTATTCGTGTTCATCACTTAAATAAGCTATGGGAGTGGCCAATTATCCCCAAGCCTTACTCCCGAGTAGTACTTCTCTGGAACCATTCCTGCCTTTTGGCAGCTCTGCGCATGCGCGCGTTGAGAACAGGCTCCTCCTGTTCTTCTTCTTCACTCCTGTCATCCTCTGGAGATTCTGGAGACCCTGGCTGAATCCCTGCCTCTGGCACCGAGCCTTGTCCAGACTCCAGGCCTGACCCAGGTTTCTCCCCAGCCTCCTCACTGTCCGACTCTGCTGCCAGCTGCACAGGCCGCTGGCGAACCACACAGTAAGGGGCATGCATAAGCGCACCATCCCTGTCCTAATGTACCCTTTTATTTTTATTCGTATACATTTCATGTATTCAATTCATGTTTATACTCATATGTACTATCTAATACGTGTTTGATAAAATAAATAAAATGCTTTATATCAGACAGTATGAAGCATTTTTGTTTCTTGATTCAACCAGTGATGCTATTTTGCAGTTGTAATTTGACTAAGCTCAAGAGAATGCAATTATGAATTAATAATTAAAATCAATTAGTATTAATATAGGCATTTGGCAAGGAACTATAGTTCAGCAACTCTGAATTTGTAAGAAAAAGATCTAGTTAGAAGGAAGACATTAATATAAAGATTTGACTCTGGGCAGAGAAAATATTCTTATAGAAATAAAGAAGTTAGTATGTGTACGGTATAGAAGGGGAAGTGTGACATTAATGAAAATTACATGAGGCCTGTCCAATTTTCACTGGGAAATATTCAGTGCAAGTAAATGAGAGACAAAGTAGATATTTACATTTTAGTCAATGATCTAAATTCTTTACAACTATTCTTGTTAACTATTGAACCATCATTAAAGAAGCTCAATTTAAGAACCCATGTTCATGATTTTTAAGTGACTTACAAGGTTTTTTCAATTGATAGATCATTAACATTCTCTGTTAGACATTAAAGTCACCAGAAGAGAGAACCATAGTTTGCAACTTCTCTATTATGTTCATACATTACAATTTAAGACCATTTATTCTGCCCAAATGCAAAATAATGTTTATCAATCTTTGCCCTTAATATTATTGAAGGGCTGAAGGAAACATCATCATTTTCTTCAGTGGCTTCATAGATATTTTTTTCTCTGAAAAACTTTTGTCTGGTTTCTGATCAAACCGAGATTTCACTTCACTCACCACTACAAGAGAAGAGTTACGCATGCAATAAAGAACCCAGGCCCAGAGCTTTTATTTAAATGAAGTGAACAGTACAGTATTTCCAGGTGGAAAAGTCCATGTGCATCCATGCTTGCAGCAAATTACTGCACCAGAATGGTATTACTGCTTTTGGCCAGTGTGAATTTCTAGTCATAAACTGAAAGCATAATGGAGCTGGTGGGGAGGGGTTTGTTTAGAACACCGTTGAAGGCAAGGTCTCATCATAAACAAATAAACTCCAGTCATTAAGCATCCATTAAATTCACAGATTTTTCATGCTGCCTAGAATCTAACTGCTAACCTAGCGAGACCTGTCAACAGCCAGAAAAACTACGTGGCACCGGGCTAGATGCTGACCGCATTCAGATCTGCCTTCTGAAGGTTACAGCTGGGAGAAGGCGGGCAGCATTAGTGTGTTCCACTTCACTAAACAGCAGTGTAAAGACAGCTACAGGCAAAGAGCTTTGAAGAAGCAGAAGCTATATAAAGCATTGCTTTATTTCAATTCTTGATGCCTCGTCCAATATGTCCCCAGACAGACTTTTTCAAGTGCAGATAAACCATGTCTCTTGACAGGGAACAACTACAATTCTTAACAGTAATATGACAGGTATGGGTCTGACACAAAAAGTGGCACCATAATGCCAGCATCTAAATGGAAAGTTCCTGGGGAGGAGCCTTGTACTGCTGTTAAAGCCAACAGGGCAAGGAGGCATTTTAGAGGATATTCTTAATGTAGATCCTACAGAGGGAAAAAGGCAAGAGCAATTTCTAGGCCCACAACACACATCCCTATTTAGGTCCTCCTTTTCAAGCCTCTGCTAGTTATTAAGAGGTGAAGCAGGCCAATTTTCTTTCTCTCTCTCTTTGTTCCCCATTTTTTTTGTAACCGATGAACATTTCATGGGTGGTGTTATACACTCCACATGGGGCTGCCCTTGAAGAGTATCTGGAAGCTTCAGTTTGTATAAAATGCAAGGACTTCAAACTTCTGCTCTATCAGCTATATTAATTACCAGTTTGCTTCTGGGAGCAATTCCAGCTGCTAGTTTTGAACTTTAAAGTCCTTCACAACCTGGGGCAAGATTATTTGAGGGATTGCCTCTCCAAATTACATCAACCTGTCCATCAGATTTGACAGGAGAGGCATGCTGTGGGTTCCATTTGCTAAGGATTTCCATCTGATGGGTTCTAGGAGACAAGTCTTTTCTCCTGTGACATCTTCCCTTTGTAACATGACCCCCTCCCCTGAGGTGAACTCAGTCCCAACCCTTATGACATTCTAGAAAGCCATCAAAATGTGTTTTTTTCCCCACCGGGTCTGGGGCTCCCCTGGCAGCAGGGAGACTGTACATTTGGCTGGACCCTGTAGTGCAGTGATGGTGAACCTTTTTCTTCTTACGTGCCAAAAATGGGAGTGCGCGTGCGTGCTAGCGTGCGTGCGTGCTGGCACACAATCCCCCACGCGCACCACACTGCACATGCACACATCCCCACGCATGCCCCCCATTGGGCCGTTTTTCACCCTCAGGCTTCCCTGAAGCCTCCGGAGTGCGAAAAACGGCCCAACAGGAAAACTGGAAGTTCAGAAAAATGGACTTCCGGTTTGCCCGTTGGGCCGTTTTTTGCACTCTGGAGGCTTCAGGAGGCTTCCCTGAAGCCTCCAAAGTGCGAAAAATGGCCCAACAGGAAAACCGGAAGTTCAGAAAAGTGGATTTCCGGTTTGCCCATTGGGTCATTTTTCGCACTCCCGGAGGCTTCAGGGAAGCCTCCTGAAGCCTGGGGAAGGCAAAAACGGCCTTCCCCAAGGCCGAAAATCAGCTGGCCAGCACGCGCATGCACACTGGACCTGACATAGGACAACGCCTCACGTGCCCTCAGATATGGCTCCGCGTGCCACCTGTGGCACACGTGCCATAGGTTCGCCATCACGGCTGTAGTGTATAACATTCTGAATTTACATTCTGATTTTACATTCAAATTTGATTTGAACCCCCTTGTTATCTTCTGCTTATTCCTTAAGTGTTTTAAGTAATTGTATATGTTTTAATTGGTTTTATTATACACCCCCCCAGAGTCACCTTGTATCAGATGGATGGTCATATAAAGTTGATAAATAAAACAAACAAAAATAATCCCATGGGTTCTTCTTGAGCTGTTTTAAAGTTTCACTTATTTGTTAAATTGTTTTTTTTAATTTACAAATGAATGTTTCTGCTTAATCATGACTTCACTACATCTAACATAATTGCTGTCTACTTGATGGCTCTTCTTTGCCCCCAAACTGATTTTGCATCTATCAGTAGAGAAACATAATCCCTTATCTGAAATAATATATGTCCCGCTATTTAAGGAAAATTATCCTTTATTGCTGGCTTTGCTTCTTTTAAATAAATCGAACCAAGGAAACATTATCAAATCATAACTAGTTTTGATATTTGAGAATGTAATTGGAGGTTTATGATTTTGTGTTTGTACATCAAAAGAGAAACAAGTTGGGATTTACTATTATCTTTCTATCAATTAGTCTTGTTAGTTTTTGGTCAGGATTCAGGAAGCTGCTGCTGGAAGGAAAAACTGACTTGGCATAATTAGCATAGACTTTTTTTTTATTAATGGCTTGCTGCAAATCACTGAAGCTGACAAGTTGGTGAAAGGTAATTGGAGGAAATACATTTTTAAGCAGTTTTCTGGACAGTTATGCATTGCTGAAATACTGCTGAAGTTGATGAGACAAGGCTACAGGTTTTGCTGTCTTTAGATCAAATATATGATGGCAAATGAAAGATACAGGTAGTTGTCATTTAGCAACTGCTTTAGACACTGACCATTTGCAATAATGATAGAGAAGTAACTTCACAACCAATGCCCACATTTATAACCTTTGTAGTATTTCTAAGTCATATGTTCGCTGTTACATTCAATTAGTAAATATGTTCCTATGTCTGACCCACTTTTTTCTCCCTCCTCCCACCCAGTAGTGGGTTCTAAAACCCTTTACTACCAGTTCGCGCGCATGCGCAGAAGCATCCTGGGCGGGTGGGAGGAGCCTCCCGCCGCCGCCACTGCTACCAGTTCTAAGAACCGGGCCAAACCGGGAGCAACCCACCGCTGCTCCCACCTCACAAAGTGGATTGCCTACACAAGCTATCACTTCCTGAGCTGCTTTTCTCCACAGCACAGCATTCCTTAAAATAATGTTAGTTGCAAGTCAACAAGATCAGTTGTGACCTTAATTAAACCTCATTAGAATCCTCCCACCAGCTCCCACTGCTACCCTACACTGACAAGACCCTAATCAGTTTCACACTGAAGGTTTTTATTTGCTTAAGCACCAAATGGTTTACAGTTACAAGTGCACTAGGCAAACAGCTGGTGCTAGTACATGGGGCTCTACATGGGGCTACCCTTGAAGAGCGGTCGGAGACTACAGTTGGTCCAGAATGCAGCTGCGCAAGCTGTCATGAGTGCACCTAGGTACACCCATATTACACCTACTCTCCGCGAGCTGCACTGGCTTCCTATTGGTCTCCGGGCACTATTCAAGCTGTTGGTTATTACCTTTAAAGCCCTATATGGCTCAGGACCAGGTTATCTTCGAGACCGCCTTCTGCCACATAGCTCCCAGCGACCGGTAAGATCCCACAGGGTTGGGCTCCTCCAGGTCCTGTCAGCTAAACAGTGCCAGCTGGCGGGCCCGCGGGGGAGGGCCTTCTCTGTGGCTGCTCCAGCCCTCTGGAACCAGTTACCTCCTGAGATACGGACCACCCCCACCCTGCTGGCCTTCCGGAAAGCAGTGAAGACCTGGCTGTTCCGGCAGGCTTGGGGCCGTTGATCTCGCTTTTGCAATTTGGCGAGATCCGGCCATGAAACGGTGTGTATGAGTTTTTAATTGTTTTTAAATGTTTTTATTATGTCTCTTTTTAATAGTTTTTTATATTTTAACAAGTTTTTTATATTGTTGTAAGCCGCCCAGAGTCCCTTGGGAGTTGGGCGGCATAGTAATTCAAATAAACCTAAACCTAAACCTAGTAGGTTCCTTTTGATATGTATTCCTCATTGTATGCTTGCTTACTCTCTTAAAATCCCTCCTTCTCCATTGAATTTAAATAAAATACAAGTATCAGTTATCTTCTTTATAATTACACCAGCACAAGGCCAAGAGAGTGGGGAAAGGGGGCTATAAGATGTGCCCTTTTACTTGGCTTCCTTGTGAGTTAGGTTCTGGAAACCTTCCCTGCTGCTTGGGCCCATCCACGCCATTTGGGGTCATATCCTTCTGATGCTGTAAAGCAAACAAATTCTGAAGTATAATTGTAGCCCACAGGTGCAGTCATGCAATTTTCACTTAAAGAGGAGACTTTTTCATTTCTTATTCATACTGGAAATCATCCATGTTCTTAAAAATTATGAGAGAAAGTTAGAAATAATAAGTGATTCAATTGTGATTTTGTTCCATGTGTCACATTTTTTTAACATTGTTAATTCCAGCCATTATTCCAGCCTAAGTGATCAGTTTGCAAATTTTTGAAGTTGAAGGCTATACCAAAATTGATTTCTGGTAAGGTAGTCATGTCAGTCTATTGAAAAAAAAAAAGACCCAAATCCATTTAAGAATTGGTATGCATATTCATGTACAATTCTAATAAATGTGTTTTTATGTAATACTTCTGTCAGCTTTGGAAGCTGTACGTGTTTGCACAAATTTTTGAGATACAAAGAGAACCTTAACATAAGAGCCATAGTGGTGCAATGGTCAGTCTGCAGTACTGCAGGCTAACTCACTGCTCACTCCAGGAGTTCGATTCTGAGTGGGTCAAGGTTGACTCAGCCTTCCATCCTTCCAGCCTTCCGAAGTCCGTAAAATGAGGACCCAGATTGTTGGGGACAATATGTTGACTCTGTAAAGCACTTAGAAATGGCTGTAAAGAACTGTGAAATGGTATATAAGTCTAAGTGCTATTGCTATTGCTATTCTGAAAAATGCTGATTTTGTTACAGAAGTGAATAAACCAGTAGGTAAAGCACAAAGAATTTACCAGTGGAGTTAGGTGGGGAATTTAATGAGAAATTGCTAATAAATTTTCCCTGTAATTGAGGAAAGGGTGCAATTGCCTAATCTGAAAGCCTGAAAAGAAACTAAGAAGAAATAAAACTCTTATGTACTGGTGATGCCTTAAGAAACAAAGGTGAAGATAATGAATAGGATTCTACAATGCTTGTGACATGTTTGTGTTCTTGCCCAAAACAGTCTTCACCAAGTTAAAATTGTAATTGTGTTTAAAGAAAAAGAATTGAACAAATAAATATCTATATTTCTTCTGATGAGAGAATTAAGGCTTATCCGATGAAACAATGGAAGAATTACTGTGAACACTTACAAAACCAGCAACTGTCATAAGAAAAACAAAAGAGCTGGTCCAAGGGATGAAATCTAGGTAGTTGCCACCTGAAGCCATTATGTCTGATCCTGGAACAGTGGTAAGTTCTGAACCATCTTCCCAGTGGCATACTTTTATATATCTGGAAACAGATATCATGTTTCCCTCCATCTTCTTTTGTCCAGATTGAACATCCTAAATTCCTTCAGCCTGTCTTCATAAGACATGATGTTGAATCATCTTTATCACTTTCCTATATTCAATCCACATTATGGAAATATGGTGTCCAGGTGTGAGTACAGAATATGCAGTAAACATTTTGTAAGAACATCCGATACCTGAAATCTTAAGCCAAAAATAGGCTTTGGATCTTGTTGCATCCTTTTAGAGCCCTCCTTAAAGACATTTTTTAAAAAAATGATGTGGCTATTATATTACATAGTATATATTTATGTATATTAGCATTTTAATTGTAAGTGTTCTGTTTATTTTCTTTTTTCTTCATTTTGGTATTGCAATTTCATATTTAATTCATTTTTTGGATAAAGACAAAAAAAAGTCTGAATAGTGGACATGGCAATGCTTGGAAACAGTGAAATAGAAAAAGAAATGGATAAAATGCAAAGATCTGCAAATAGAGATAG
This sequence comes from Thermophis baileyi, assembly GCA_003457575.1. Taxonomy (NCBI): domain Eukaryota; kingdom Metazoa; phylum Chordata; class Lepidosauria; order Squamata; family Dipsadidae; genus Thermophis; species Thermophis baileyi. Next base: position 8,727,263 of record QLTV01000548.1, read on the forward strand.
AATGACTGCAAGCAAAGATAATACTAACAGTAATAGGCACTTTGGGTGCAATCCCAAAACAACTGGAACACCATTTGAACACCATCAGCATTGGCAAGTATTTCATTGGTCAATTGCAAAAGACACCTTTGCTTGGAACAGCTTACAATGATACTTTTAAAACCATCAAATAACATCTGCCTATCCCATTGGGAAGGACTTAACAGGTGTCAAAAATGCAAAATCCAGGCTAAACATCTGGTGGATTGTGTGATGAACCATAATAACATCATATGGCTACTGGATAAGTCCAAGAAAAGATACTTCTTTAAGGACGCTATGATAAGTACAGCATATTAGTCATGCCAGTTTGAAGCAGATTTTCAGCTTTGATTTAAAACACAGCACATCCCTAACATTTTGTACCGCCTGAACTCAGAAAAAGCTTTGAAGCTGCTGTAGAATCTTTGTTGATGATGGCAAACTCTCACTGGACTATCGTTTTCTGGATTTTCCATTTGTCCCCCTTTAAAGGAAGGACAATAGTTTCTCTTCTCTAACATTTTTCTAGTTCTCCAGGATTTCTTGCAGACAATTCTTCTGATCCTGTTAATCTCATTCAAAATACAGGTCTTCTTTGATCATGTTTCCTATCAATCTCAAGGTTCACTACGGCATTTTCATTCTGCCCTAGTACTTTGCAATTTCTTGGTGAAATACACATGGATTTTTGCTGAACAAGAATGAACCAAAATAGGAGTTGGATAGCTCTGTCTTTGCTTTGCCACCTATCAGCATTTTCCCTTCTTTATTGGGCATTGCGATGTGAATGTTTTCTTCTTATTTTGAAAGGAAATAAAGCCTTTCCTCTTATTCTTGGTGTCTTTTGTTACCCTCAGCTCATTCTGAGTTTTGCTTTCTTGATACTAACGGTACAGTTTCCACTTGAAAGAAAGAAAGAAGGGGGGGAGAGGTCTGTTTGAAGCATGGATTGCAGGATGAGTTGCACCATTAGAAGGCATTATAAAAGGTTTTAGCTAAAGCATCACAGGTTTGATTAGAAAGCTTTAAACTGAATCCTGGAGAGATTGGAGACGAAAATCCTGATCAAATAAAGCTTTGTGTACTATAGTGGAGATGTAGCTTAATGGGCTGTATTAAACTGTTAGGTGAAAAATCAGAAAGACAATTATTTAATGAAGTTTGTAGCCCGTCTTTACTCTAATGCTCAGCATATGAAAATAAACAAGAAGAGATTGAACTCTCAGCATAGGAAAGCAAATATTAAAGGTGCTTCACAAAGTACATTGGAGCAAATAAAACACACCTCCTCCAACTCTGAGGCCGTTGCATTGACAAGAAGTCCGAGTATAACTATTTTCCAAGTCTTTCCCAGTTATCTGCAAATGCACAGTTGACTGGAGCAGCAAACTAGCAAAGTCAGTATAGTTGGGTTTGCAGCTGTGATTTAAAAAGCTGTTTTATCATTTCAAGCCCCCTATCTTGGATAGACCCATGTCTTAGATAACTAGTGCCCCATCTGAGAGTAGAATCAAATGGAGAAACTGTGATTGGGATGGGGAAGAATCAATAAGTACCTGATTCCTAGCACATTTGCTTCAAGAAAGAAGAAGGATCAATTTTTAAAAAGACTTTTATCAAGATGACTATGCTGTCACAAATGTGCAAACTGCCCAAAAGTATAATGAGACTAGGGGTGGGTTCTAACGTATCTCGCTGCCGGTTCGCTTCCGCCTGCGCTGCGTAGTCACCTGCGCGCAAAGCTGAAAAATAAAAAAAAACCCCCCAAAAAGCCAAAAACAAGATGGCGACGCATGTGCAGTGCCAGAAACTCAGCTTCTACACATGCACAGAAGAAAAAAAAATTAAAAAAAATTCCCCCCAAATTTTTTTTTTCCAAAAAAAAATAATTCCAAAAAAAAGATGGTGGTGTCCACGGACCGGCACCGACCGAACCGGCTCTGTGACATCACCGTGACATCACCAGCGGGTTGCTACCAGTTCGGGTGAACCGGTCTGAACCGGGAGGAACCCACCTCTGCATAAGACTATTTAACATCTGATTGCTTTTGATTTCCTAACCTAATGGGCCAGATTGTGGGATATAAAGAAAGCTTGCAGGTCTTTAGTGATCTGGATGCAAATCTCATTCATTTTGTGTTTCAAATGGGTCCATACTACTTGCTAGTCATCCATCATCTCTCTCAGCCACCTTTGTATTTGGTCTCAGAAATTGTGTTTCCTAGCTAAAAGGCTCGCAGTGAATAGCTTCTGAATTTGCTAGTTATTTAAAAACCAAATTAATTGACAAACTATATTGGGAGCATGACTGTACTGAACTGAAGCCATTTTGTACTTAGCTAGAATAGCTAAATAAGAAAGATTGGGGAATGTGTGTGACGTTGGAAACTCAGATTTTAAATAGTATGGAAAACGTAGGTGAGAGTTAGAATGAAAAAGCTTCTGTATGGGAAAAAAAGTAGGGTTACCAGTACCATTTTTTCAATAAGCGTCAGTGATACAACATGGATATTTGCAAAAACTGACGAGAAGATTATCAATAAAATGAAATATTTTATTTAGCAAAAAAGAAAAAAGTAGCAAAAGGGTATTAGAAGTATTAGCTTTTCAGAAATCTCCCCCTGCATTCACAAGAAGAAAAATCTGATTTAAAATTGCTGTCAGAATATACTGTTACTGTTAGTTTTATTTCTATGCCGCCCAACTCCCGGAGGACGCTGGGCGGCTTACAACAATAAAAACATTATAAAAATATAAAAAAACTATTAACAAGCAACATATTAAATATCTCAGGGGGTAGCTGGTTCCAGAGGGCCGGAGCAGCCACAGAGAAGGCCCTCCCCTGCAGGCCCGCCAGCCGGCACTGTTTAGCTGACGGGACCTGGAGGAGCCCAACCCTGTGGGATCTTACTGGTCGCTGGGAGCTATGCGGTAGAAGGCGGTCTCGAAGATAACCTGGCCCTGAGCCATATAGGGCTTTAAAGGTAATAACCAACACCTTGAATTGTGCCCGGAGACCAATAGGCAGCCAGTGCAGCTCGCGGAGAATTGGTGTAATATGGGTATACCTAGGTACACCCATGACAGCTCGCGCAGCCGCATTCTGGACCAACTGTAGTCTCCGAACACTCTTCAAGGGTATTTTTATATAAATACATAAAAAGGGAGAATGTATAAATTAAGCATACATAATGGAAAAGAAAGTAAGGGCAGAATTAGCAGAAAATGTAGCTGTGTCTTTTAGGGATATTGCATAAGAAGATAACACGAAGATGAATAATGAAGAGAAAAATGAGATTATACATACAGTGTATGCATATGTTTTCAGAAAAAAACCAGACTTCTTAGTGTTTCATTAAATTGGTTTTTATTTTTTTTATTTTCGGTTTAGGCTATTGTTGTTGTTGTTGTTGTTGTTTGCCTTGCCACAAATCACACATGACAAATGAGATATGGTGGGTCACTGCATTGGCAGGAGGCTGTTTTTGACATTCTTTTTGGCTAGTTAGAGTGACTGCTGGAAGGTTCTGATCAATAAGCAAAATATTTCTGATAACAATTGTAAGTCGTTGTAAGATTGAGTCTAACTGGAAGTACTGAGGCACTCGTGATATCCCTTGAATTTCTGCTCATGCAACAGTACTGTCCTATTGTCCTCACAAGGATCCAGATCCTGCTCTGGATTATTCTACAACAGGGGTGTGAAACTCAAGGCCCACAGGCCGGATCCAGCCTGCTGGGTGCTTAGATCTTGCCCGTGGGGCCGCCCTGGAAACAGTGAAGGACTGGCCCACAGTGCCTCTGCTAGCAAAAATAGAGCTCAGGAGGGTCGTGCGCAGCCCTCCCAATCTTCATTTTCGCTGGCAGAGGGTTGCAGGAGGCCATCTCAGCCGAAAATGGAGTTCGGGAGCCTGTTTTCACTGGCAGAGCACTTGGGTCACCACAGGCATCCCCAACACGAGTGACATCAAGCTGACCATGCCCCCCCGGCCCCTTCGAGGTCAAACACAATCCTGATGCGGCCCTCAATGAAATCGAGTTTGACATCCCTGTTCTACAACTATATGAAGCTGATAACAGGGAGGGCTGGTGAGCTTCATGAGCAATCCATCCTGTTGATAGAAAGCATTCTGACTGTGCCCCCTTTTTTCCATAATACTTAAATTCAGATTCAAAGTCTACGCTTGAAGAATGGCGTTAGAATAGACAAACTTAAATATTTCTTTATTACCATGTATCTCTAAAAGTTATGATGATGGACAGGGTTAAAGATCACAGAGAATATGGTGACACACAAAGTCAGCTATCTAAATTTCAAATGCAAAATCAAATAAAATCACTGTAACTATTACAGAAGACTAATAAATTAGAGCCGAGGTGGCGCAGTGGTTAGAGTGCAGTACTGCAGGTTACTTCAGCTGACTGCTAGCTGCAGTTCGGTGGTTCATATCTCACCGGCTCAAGGTTGACTCAGCCTTCCATCCTTCCGAGGTGGGTAAAATGAGGACCCGGATTGTTGGGGGCAATATGCTGACTCTGTGAACCGCTTAGAGAGGGCTGTAAAGCACTATAAAGCGGTATATAAGTCTAAGTGCTATTGCTATTGCTATTGCTAAAGAGGTGCTAGGAAAATCTCTGGAGCCAAGATATTCCAAAACATGGTGGTCATTACAGAAAGAATTGCCTTCAGGTTCACCTTACTTTGTATTCATGCAGGGAAGGATGCTATATATAGGGATGAAGGAATTTTCTCCTAAAAAGGTACCATTGAACACACTATCAATCTTTAGCCATTTAATTTTGCATTTGGTTTGTGCTGAAAATGATTCTTCCTCTGTGATGTTTGTGGTTTTAATATTCTATCTCCTGGCTGTATTTACTCTGTCATTTCAATTATAAATCTGTAAATATGTGCTCAACTGTTCTAAGAGCTTTATCAGGATCAAAAAGTGGAATTTTGAATTAAAATATGAAAACAATTGAGTTGACAGTTATCCATTTATTGTAACCAAGATATTATTTGCTAATAATAAATAACTTCAGTGCCATAAACAGTGATGATGGCTCTGATGTAGATGTGTATAAAAGTGGATTACATAAATTAAGGAAGCAAATTGTAGGTTATTCATCTTAGACAGAGTGATCTGAAACCATCTGTGATGATGTGGATCAGTTTAGGAGAAGGCCTTTTTTCTTCTGCTTTAAGGAAATAAGATAGATTCTTGATCTGGTTGAGTAAAATTATTAGTTATATTAAAGACTTTGCCAATCCAAGCACAACATAACATATTTATTTGTGGAATAGCACCATTGCAAAATAGCACTACCTATTTTGTTAAAAATGTCCTGAAAATTCAAAAATGTAAAATATAAATATTGGGTACAGAAAAATAAGATAGTGCTTGCAATAATCTTCAAAGCAGTGATAGCAACCATTTATTATGTCACCTAACTAGAAGAAATATACAGGCATGGACAACAGATTTGGCATCCAATCATGCCTTGCTTTATATTTTTAATTGAAGTATATTTCAAGATTTCTGGGGGTGGAGTGGCAAACTTAAGATGGTTCTGTGAAAGTGGAGCCAATGACCATGGCAAGGAACCAAGGAATTGATGAGTAGACCAGTTTCTTGGAATAATAAAAGGACAGTAGATTGCTTACATGTGCTCCAGATGGTTGCTTCTCATGAAGAGACTACAGGACGGAATCTGAAAGAATCTGAAATAAATAGCAAAAAGCTAAATAGGATTTTTATCTTAGAAAGTTATAAACAGTTTAAGGGGCTAGATAAAACTGGAATATTGACACTTTGAGAGATTTTGTAATTAATTATAAAAAGCAAACGGATACTCATGGGAAATAAATTCTGTGTTAGTTTTTATAAGATGTGATCAAGAAAACCAGTTTCATGTTTTCAAAAACTACAAAGACTAAAGTTTTTAGGTAGAGAAAGATTTATAAGTCTGTAAAACGGCGCAAAATGTTATAACAATAAAATATTGAAAGAGACTTTTGAAGAATGGAATCGGCAATTAGTAGCAAAAAATTATCAATCATGTCACTAAGGATGTCTGCATCTACGTGTAGCCTATGTTCTAAAGATGTCATAGAAGAAACAACTGATACAGAATAATTTTTTTCTGGCAAGATAGCGATCATAGAGAAAATGAACTGACAACTGAGAGGCCAAAATAATGACTTAGAAAAGAATGTTTCACTAGATCTATAAAAGAAACTGACCAAAGTTTTAAAATTTAAAAGGGAAATACAAATAATGACCTGGATACTTCTGGTAACCCCTTATGGACTTTCTTGCTGACACCAGACTGAAAAGATGTTTTACGAATGTGTGTATAAGTAAGAGATGGGATATGGAATAAAGAAATAAATGTTTGTAACCTTAGAGGGGGTGAAGAAGAGTCATTACATTTGTTTACTGCATACTTGTTATGATGAAGGTTGAAGTCATTTTTATATATGTATATATAAAATTTTATATATTTCTTTTCCTTTTATTCTTTTCTTTTTTCTTCAATTTTTTTACTCCTTTCTGTTCTCTTTTCTTTCTTTAAGTTAGTTTAAAATTAGATTTTACTATTATAGCAAAAATTCTTCATAGAAATTATATATAATAAATGAAGTATATTTCTGGATCAGTGCAGATCAAAAAGAGTTGGAGGATAAAGCATTTAGTATCTTCTGTTTGCTTTGCTGCAGTCTCCTTTAATGAATGTATCCTGAAGCCAGTATCATAGAGCTGCAAAACCAGGATTTGTGGAGATTACATAGTGTTCTCATCTCTTTCATTAAAATAGGCTTTGGCACTGGGAAGGTAGATAACATTTTTGAGAACAAAAGGCATTATTGCAATGGATTTATCTAGCATGAAAGTTGTGAGCCAAATGTTTTCCATCTGAATATACAGCACATCTTGCAAAATATCTGGAAATGCATATGTGCATTACCTATTTTTGTCCATAATATTTTCTTTATATTTTTGAACTCTTTTTGAGTTAATTTATTTCTTTTGATTTGACACACTGAGTTAGCTAGGTACTAGTAATTCAATCAAAAACTAATATCAACCGATATTATTGAATTCAGATTTTAAAGAAGCTTTAAATCACTGGAGTGAGTGTATCCATTCATTCAACAGATCAGTGGTGAAATCTAAAAATTTTCCCTACCGGTTCTGTGGGCATGGCTTGGTGGTCATGTGACTGGGTGGGCGTGGCTTGGTGGTCATGGTCATGTGACGGGTGAGCTCAAAAAACAACTTTCACACTTCACACACAAACAACAAAAGCTATACAACTGACTCACACACAATGCAAAAGCACACAAAATTGCCCCTGCAACAACAAGCAGGAACCTCACAGAGCCACAAAGAGCTCAAAAACCAACTTTCACACTTCATACACAAACAACACAAAAGTTAACACAAAAAAAACACACACGCTACACACCTGACTCACACACAATGCAGAAGCAGCTGGACTTCACACACAATGGCCCCTGCAATAGGCAGGAACCTCACAGAGTAACAGTTCGGTTGAATAGGTAGTTTAAAAAAAATGCTTTAAAAAAGTAAAAAAAAAAAAAGGTTCACATCCCCCCTCTCAGCTGATTATCAGATAAGATAAGACTTTTTCAGGACTTTTTGTTGCCCTCTGAGTTTGTTTTCTTCTAGCTAATTCTGTCTATTCTTTGGTTTTTTAAAATTTTTGTTTTGTCCTCTCTTGTTTAATGACTGTTGTCTAAGTTTGTCTCGTGAGTTTTAATGGTTAGTTTTAGTATTGCTTTGTTGTTAGCCATCATTAGAGTCTGTTTCAACCAGAAAGACCATCGTTCGTTTAAGAAAAGAGCAAGACTATTAGAAAGGAAATTGCTATCAGCCTGTTGTTAGCTGAGAGCCTGAATAATTTGCAGTAGATGTTAAATAACCTGTATGATGCAACAAGGACTTTTGAACTGAAAATGGATGTTTCCAAGACCAAAGTACTTATATTCGACAGGAAAAAAAGAGTGATCCATGTTATACATAAATGCAGAAAAAGCAAGTAGATGAATTTGTATGCTTTAGTAGATATTTATTGAAGCTGGGGAGAATAGATGGAGACATTTTAAGACATGCAAATGTTGGTAGAAGGGCAATGAATAAGATGTAATCTGTTGCAAGGAATAAATGTTTGTTGAAGGAGCAATTAAGCATAATTTTCAAGAACAACATCTCCCTATGCCTGAAGAGAAAAGTTTTTAATCAGTGTGTGCTACCTATTCTAACATATGCCAGAGAAACATGGACACTAACCTCACAATCTATACAAAAGCTATGAGTGGTGCAAAGAGCCATGGAAAGATACATGCTCGACATCATAAGACAAGATAGAAAGACTTGCACATAGATTAGAGAACAAACGAAAATATACGATGCCATAAAAAAAAATAAAAGAATTGAAATGGAAATGGGCTGGTCACATAGCAAGAAGAAGTGATGGCAGGTGGACCAAGGCAGTCATAGAATGGGTTCCACTTGATTAAAAATGTCCACAAAAGAGATCTAAAACAAGATGGAGCAATGACGTCAGCAAGTATTGCTGGCAAAGGAAAACTCATGACTGTATTGGTTGGAAACATGCAGAAGAAGCCTTCATCCTGCAGTGGATAGACAATGGCTAGAATGATGATGATGGTGATGGTGATGATGATGATGATGATAATCATGATGATGAGAGAGCAAGTGAGTAACAGAGCAAGTTTCTGCCCAGTGTGTTATGCAATGGTGAGTTGGAGATGTTAGGATAAATTTGAAACAGGTCGAATGCAGTGGGAATCAGCTACTGAGGTTTGTCATAAAGAAGGAGACATAGAGTCTTAAATGGTATAAGGTTTCCTGCCTAAGCAGGAGGTTGGACTAGAAGACCTCCAAGGTTTCTTCCAATGCTGTTACTCTGTTATATAAGTGCTCAGTTAATGTGGATTGAATACAAACGTGAATTAACAATATGAAAGAAGTACTTTAAAGTGGTTTGACTATATAAAGAGAATGAGACATGAAACAAATACACAGAGGAAGAATTAATGGGTTGAGAGAAAGGGAAAGACTGAGAAAGCTGTTACTGGGCGGGGCTGGGCAGAATTGATGAGACCATGAAAAGGGGAGAGGTGAGAAGTTCAAAGAACAAAAAGCAATGTATGAAGTAGTATCTGGTAGAAACAAAGAAGGTATGGATGGAGAAAAATTATGGTGAGAAATCTACTGTATCAATATCCGTAAGTCCAGAAAGAGAAAAATAAGCCCTTATAAACTAAAATACTGTGGAAGAAATTAAGAGATCCACAAAGGAAAAAATGGTAAAGGGAACATACTTGTATGTCCAGTATGACATTTATTTTTTTTCCCTTTGTGTCAGTTCTTCAAGGTAGACCAGACTAGGAAACCAAAGTTATAAATGATCATTATATTACATCATATATCATATATCATATAAATTATATTAATTTATTACATTACATTTAAGTCTGAATACATTTTTCCCCTTCTTTGTGAGGAGTAGAGAAGATCCAATCTGAGATGCTTTCAAAAATTATATTTCTGCCTTAGACTCAAATTTCTTTTATATGACCATTGTCTTAGTTGTGGTTTTTCCTCCTATTCCTCAAACATATCCGGTTTTCCCTTCTTATAACTGGTACATAAGATGAATCTGACTCCCAGTCACAGTTACCAGTTGCTCTTCAAGGAGTAGCTGGGAGTCCAAAAGGAGCCCCAGGTTGTGCACAGCCTCAAACAGGGTAGTACTGCCCATCCAAGATGGTAACTTCCTCAACCCCAAGGGCCAAACAGCCATAGCCTCTCAGTCTTGTCAGGAGTGAGTTGAAGTATGTTCTGCTCCACTCAGAAATGTAAAGCCTCCAGACACCGATCAGAACATTGACAGCTTCACCTCTCCAGCTCGGGGTTCAGATGTAAAGCTGGGTATCACATCAATGAAAGCCAGGACATAGAGAGAGGCCCTGGAGTGAGTTGCATAGGGACAACTCACTCCAGGGCCTCAGTCTTGGATTCTTGGTTTTGGTTTGGATTTGCCATAAAAAAAATAATGTCTGCAAAAAATGCCCAGAATTCATTTTCTTGTTTTTTTTTAAAAAAATTGAACTTTATTATACTATTGCAGGAGAATGTATGTAGGGCAGATTATGACTTAATTCAAATTTAACATTCTTTTCCTTTCCTCCTGTTTCCCACACCTCTTTTTAATCCTGTATTATCTCCTTGCTTGCTTTTCTCAAAAATAAGTTCCACTGTATTAAGATGAACATCCTGAGATAAGTTTGTTTCTGATCCCAGCGTATTCACTAACATCGTATAAGATGCATTCTTACAATGTATCCCCCCCCCCAAATGCAGTACAGCATCTGGCAGCAAACATACTTTTTAGTCTGAAAGATGATACAAGTGAGTTGAATTTAACAGTATTTTCCCTTTCAAAATGCAAAGCCTTTCCTCAGTGTCATTAATCAGTGATATGGGAGTACATTTATTCCAACTCAAAATAATAAATTATAAGTAAACTTTCATCCAACATACTTTTTTCATCCTACTGTGGCCATTATAAAAGAATATTTCTGTGTTATAAAAAGAAATGCATATTGCCTCATTCATATTCTCAGTGATTTCTTATTTTTACGTAATGATAAATGCCAAAAACTTTGAAAGTATTATCTCTGATCAGCTATGGATATAGTTGTTTCTAGTTAACTTTAGAATCTGTCATTTGCTTGATGTTTTTACATGTTTTTAATGAATGCTATAAGTAGTATGAGGGGATTTTTTTCCCCTGTAGAGGTGGCTGATTTTAAGCAGTAATGGTAAGAAGATTTTAAATAAAATTCTATTAACTTTTCACATGTGACATTAAAATGACAAAGATACCACAGCAAGAAAATTAATTTTGGGTCTTGCAGAACTTGTTAATTTTACTTATATCTGCCAAACTTCTCAAAATATGATGTAATAATACAAACATGATGTAATACAGACCTGGGCATTCCATGGCTTGCAGGCCTCATCTGTCTCTTTGGCTGTCCGTGTCCAGTTTGTGGTGGTGGCAGCAGCAGCCTTATTGGTTCGGCCCTCCATAGCAGTCCCAGGTTCACATGTGGCCCCTTGAGAAAACTAATTGCCCACCCCAATGTTAAAAACAGTGGCAAGTTTTGGGTGGACTTCAAAGTGAAGACTCATGGCACCATGCAAATGATACAAGTTATATACTTTATGTCATTTCCACAATTATATAATTATAACATATTGGACACCTATGCCCACAGGTATATTTTCCAGTACACCATTTTTAGTTCCTTGGAGAATGAATTACATTAGACAAATAAAAAAATTCAGTTTTAAATACAATTGAATTATTTTTTGATTCTGTGATTATCATTCCTTTCTTTCATAGAACACATGTATTCTTCGTTGTCCCTAAGTTCTCATATTAGCTTTCTGAAGAGAGTCCCAAAGGTGCTTTTCAAAAGGCAACTGGACTTTCTTTGTTTTTTCTTTGAAAACATTTCACTTCTCATCCCAGAAGCTTCTTCAGTTCTGACTGAATGGTGAGGAATATAAGGATTTATATTCTTTGCAGTCTGAAAGTCAGTCATTAGCTCTCTCTGGGAGTCATTCAGGCCACTTGGGAGTATATCTATACACTCAGTAGACACTCCTTTAGATGACTGCAAAGAATATAAATCCTTCTGTTCCCCATCATTCAGTCAGAATGAAAGAAAATTATTGGATGAGAAGTGAAACATTTTCAAAGAAAAAAAAGAAGAAAATCCAATTGCCTTTTGAAAAGCACCTTTGAGACTTGGATGATTGAGAATCTCCATAGAAATATCTGAAAAGAAGAAATAACATGGATTTCTATTATTTTAAAGAAAATTCATACTTCATCAGTAATTCAGCATACCTATAAGTAGAAAGATATAAAGCAAAATTTAAAATTGACATGTCTGATATAAAAAAAGTAAAGGAGTCCTTGAAAATTTTACTCCACTAGTTGTTGCCAACTATAGAGGGCAGTTCTCATCATTTCAAGGCCATTGACCCAGGGCTGTCTGAAGATATTTCCATGGTCATGTGGCCAGCATGATGTCATGGAGTGCTGTTACATTCCTACTGAAGTGGTACCTATTTATCTACTTGTATTTGCATGCTTTTGAACTGCTAGGTTGGCAGGAGCTGGGGCAAGGATGGGAACTCACCCGATCTTGTGGCGCTCAGGTCTCAAACCTGGTCTGCCAGCTTTCTAGCCAACAAGCCCAGCATCTTGACCACTGAGCCACCGTGCAGCCATATGTTTGATACAATATGAAGTTATTCCTATTTTTTATGTGTGAGCAATAAAATTATGTGATGTGACTTTTTTTTATAAAGTTGAGCACTATCCTATCATGAAAAAAAGCTTCAATAATTTATCAGTGATTCATACCTTAACTGAATTTGGGTGAATTCATTTCAGAAATCTGATTTATCAGACTGAGTGAAAAATTATTTTGGGACTCAGTTAAGATTGTGTAAATCAAGCAATAAATGCCCCTTTTGTTGTAAACTACTATTATGAAATAATCTACTGCATCCTAGTTGTTGTTGGCATGTAGATCCCAATGAGGTGAAAATCCTGGCTACCTGTAGTGAAAAAACTATATATGTAATCTTTTTATTTTCTTGCTTAATTTCTGCCCTGTTTGTTGTTTCATTGTTTGATGTATCACTGAACAAAATTATGTTAATGATTCATGCCCTTTTTAAAAAAATTAAGCAACATTAAATGCATCTTTGGCTCAGTATTTAAAATAAGATCTGCTCCTAAAATAAATGCAAGCAGCAGATGCCAGATTGATTGGGGATGGAATTTTGACATCATTCTTTCTATAATCAGGACAGTCTTGTGAGAAAAAAATAGATGAACACAGGGTTGTTATATTTTAAGTGAATAAGATTCCCGGAATATGAACTTTGTATAAATAAAAGATGTAAAAATACTACCCCAAGTTACAACTAAATGTGAACAAAACTAGCATCCTCCTGAAATCTCTCCTGATGTCACACATTGAGATGGCCTGAGAAAGAAGAATTTTCTTTTCTAATCTGGATTCTGTTTCTTTCCATGTTGTATTATCTTCTGACTGGTTCCAATTTGGAGTATCTCCATTTGCTCTTCTTGTCATTCAGTCTTCTATTGGGCTAGTGAATAGCTTCATCATTACAGCCTTGTTTCATAGTCTTTCTTTTATTCTTCTCACTCCCATCTACCGTTTTTTAAATGCCTCCAAATTCCCTTCAGCAATTTTTAAAAGCCTCCAAATAAATTTATGATAAAGTATATATATTCTTATGGGAAATATCAAATAAAATTCTCTCCTGGCTTATACCAGAGGTTGGTTCCTCCCGGTTCGGACCAGTTCTATAGAACCGGTAGTAAACCGGTGGTGACGTCACGGAGCCGGTTCTGTCGGTGCCTGTCCGTGGACACTGCCATCTTTTTTTTTTTTTTTTTTGTTATTCTTTTGCACAGAAGCCGGGTTTTCGGCACTGCGCATGCGCCGCCATCTTGTTTTCTTTCTTTTCTTTCTTTTGCTATTTTTTGCTGGTTTTTGCTTCTGCGCATGCGCAGAAGCCGAATTTTTGGCACTGCGCATGCGCGCCCATGCACGCTTTTCGCACATGCGGCCACGCGGCACGGCCACACGGTGCACAATGTGCACGCAGCCACGCGGCACAGGAGGAAGCAAACCGGCAGCGAGGTAAGTTAGAACCCACCCCTGGCTTATACCCACCTTCATCAATCATTAGATTTGTAAGCAATGATGTAAGATTTTGTTAGAATGGTTTTCATTTTCTTTTAGATTTTTTAAATTCCGCCTTTATTTTTTTTATAAATAACTCATGGTGGCAGACATATCTAATACTCCTTCTTCCTTCTATTTTCCCCAAAACAACAAGCCTCTGATGTGGGTTGGGCTGAGAGTAAATGGCTTACAGTCACCCAGCCAGCTTTCATGTGTAAGGCAGGACTAGAACTCACCGTCTCCTGGTACATTTTACTGCAAAGGGGAGTAGTCATGGACATCTGGAGGAGGTTAGAGAATGGTGGGCAGAGCCAAATGGCAGAATGTACAATGTGCCATTACAACTAAATTCTATCCCTTTTATATGTCCGTTGCAATATCAAACTTACATACAAATGTTGTTGATCTTGCTCATGTCATCATTTAGATGAAATCTTTGCTTGCTACGGATGCACTAGGTAGGGTGAAAATTTTTACAAAGCTTATTATTTGTATTAGCTTCTCTTTTTCTCTCTAATTTAATGCTTCCTTTTCATTTAAATGCAAAACCTTTCTCCCAGTGCCCTTTATTTCTTGTTGTTTGTTCTATATCCGATGTTCATTTGATTTGTGTCATTGGCTACAATAAAGGGAATACATGGGGGTGGCAAAGAACATTATATTCCATGGGCTTGTTCCTTTACAAGCACAACATATTTCTGTCTTATAGAAAGAGACTTTTCTTTTGTAAGTTACATAAACCATTTTCTGCTGTGGTATATAATAAAGTACCAGGTCCTTAAAGAGTGGAAAATTGGTAAGGAATCCCGATGAGAGAATTTTAGAACCTTCAATCCTAACATGTTTGCTCACCTTATTAATACAATCTGGTTAAAACTGCTATTCATACAAATAAAATATTAAAAATATAGGAGGAAACATAAAGAATGCATATAAAAACTTTAATATGGGGAAATCTGGGAGTTGAAGTCAACAAATCTTAAAATTGATAATGTTGAGAAACACTGGCATAGAGATTGTGCCCACACCAGATTGGAAGCAGCCCTTTTCTCATGTTAGATCCAAATGCTTGTGGGTCCCTGCCCCTCACACAGAATTTATTTCAAATATGTATATTCATAGAATGATAGATTCCAAAGAGACCTTAGACATTTTCTAGTTCAATCCCCACCCAAAGTAGCAATTCTCATCCCATTCCAAATGAACAGGTGTGCAAGCACAGAAAACCAATGATGGAGCACTCACAACTCCAGGAGGCAGACTGTTCTACTTCTTATTAGTCAGGAAATTTCTCCTCCTTTCGACTTGGGATCTTCCTCTGATTCTTGTTTTATTTTCAGCTTCTATGGAAAATAAATCCACACCTTTTCCTTGTGAGAGTCCTTCAAGCTACTGAAGAACTACTATCAAGTCTCTGCTTAAAAGGGATATTTCTGAAATGCATTGTCCATTTCTGATCTTTTTCCCCCTCTATACGTAAAACTTACCATTTAAAAAAATGAGGAAGGCAACCTGTTAAAAACAAGCTACCAGTATAAGAAGTACCTGCATAAAAGGGTATCATTTTACTCTTTGGGACTAGGAATCAATTTGAATATCAAGATTTGTTTGTTACGCTTTAATTTATGTTATCTCCATAGAGTCCTCTCAAAATTCAAGGTATCATCATTACCATTAATTAAAACCATGGCTGGTCTTGTTTAGTCTTTCAGATACTCCATCCATAAGCTTTATTAAAAGCTTCTATTTATTTCAGTAACTCTGATGATTTACTCATGGATATTAAGCATAGAAAAATGGTGTCTAGAAGTTTATGCCAGCTATGTGGGACTCAGAATTGCTTGGCTGGTTATGTAGTGAATGGGAGGTTTGGGAATTGCCAGAATGGCATTTACCGATCACCTGGAAGGCCTGCAATCCTTGTGGCTTTGGTTACAGCCCCATTCTTAGTGTGCTGTGGTAGAGATGGTGGGGACCAAGCAGAGATGTGGGATCAAGCAGCAATTGTGCAAGTCAACATGAAGACTGATGTAATGTAAAGAAATCTGCAGCTCAGCATATCATGTTTTCCTTTATACCTGGATGCAGTGAGGCTTGTGACCTGGTGTGCCCTCCCCTCCAGTTATCCTGGACCAGTATGGAGTTTTGGGTGTAGTGGCTGATGATTATTTCTTAACACCTGAGATACTTCTTGCCAAACAAGAAAATAAAGGTGGTGTATTGAGTGGCAAAGGAGGGAGGTAAAAGGAACAGAGGCAATATCAGATCAGAGTTTGCTCACTTTGACCAGACTACTACAACTGCTGTGGCTGTTGCTCTCCATACTTTGGCCTTGGTTAGCACTGCTGTGTTGGATTTGGACCTGGTGTTGTCAGTCTGCCAACCATCTGGATTTTTAACTCACTGAAATTGGATGACACCAGGGTGAATGAGGAATGGTGGTTATATTTGGTGGAACTTGCTAAAACCTCCAAGAATCATACAGACTGCTCAATCTCTTGAAGCAAGTCTGGGAGGTTGTTGGGTGTGGCTGTGAGGGGCAAGGGTGGTTGGAAGCTGGTGCAAGTATGAATTGCACGAATTGGGTGAATGAGTTCCTTGGCTTGGAAGAGACAGCTGTGGGTACAATGGAACTGGATTAAAAAGTGAGGACAGACAGTACCATCAAAGTCATGACAGGTACCATCAAAGTACCATCAAAGTACCCCCAAGGCAGCATTTTAGGGCCAACACTCTTTATACTTTACATAAATGACCTTTACATAATATTAAAAGCAACTGCGTTCTCTTAGCTGATGATGTAAAACTGTTCAACACCACCGACAATGCTGCTACCCTTCAAAAAGACCTTGACTATGTGTCAGAATGGTCAAACAAGTGGCAACTTCAAATCTCAACCAACAAATGCTCAGTCTTAAACATTGGCAAAAAAAATCAGAACATAAAATACAAGCTAGATGGTCACGACCTTGTAGACGATCCTCACTCTGTTAAGGACCTTGGAGTACTCATCTCTAATGATCTAAGTGCCAGAGCCCACTGTAACAACATTGCCAAAAAAGCATTAAGAGTGGTTAACCTAATCTTGCGTAGCTTCTTCTCTGGTAATATTGTACTTTTAACTAGAGCATATAAAACATTTGCTAGACCAATTCTCGAATACAGCTCATCTGTCTGGAACCCGCACTACATATCAGACATTAATAAAATTGAGAATGTCCAGAGATATTTCACGAGAAGAATCTTCCACTCCTCTGTTCGCAACAGAATACCTTATGCCACTAGACTTGAAATTTTGGGCTTAGACAATTTAGAACTACGCCGCCTCCAATCTGACCTAAGTGTAGCACATAAAATTATCTGCTACAATGTCCTACCTGAAAAATGACTACTTCAGCTTCAACTGCAACAATACCCAAGCACACAATAGATAGAAACTTAACGTAAACCACTCCAAACTCGATTGCAGAAAATACAACTTCAGCAACAGAGTGGTCAGTGCCTGGAATGCACTACCTGACTCTGTGGTTTCCTCCCCAAACCCCCAAAACTTTAACCTTAGACTGTCTACTGTTGACCTCACCCCATTCCTAAGAGGTCTGTAAGGGGCGTGCATAAGCACACCAATGTGCCTAACGTCCCTGTCCTAATGTATTCGTAACCATCTCATGTATTCATAACCATGTTTATACATTTTATGTATTCACAATCATGTTTATACTTTTTCTGTAATCTTATATATGCTTGACAAAATAAATAAATAAAATAAAAATAAATAAATTTAAAAGGTAGAGAAGGTATGATAGAATTTGAGGGTAAACCATAGTCAGGGATACTAGGAAGGCTGTTTGAAAACTATTCATCACAGTTGTGACATGTACTTGGTTTGGAAATACCTAAATATGGCTAAAATGGGAAACAAGTAAAACATGGTTGCTGAGTTGATTCAGTAAAGATTTGTGAAATTAGATTAGATGAATGTACTTCTCAGCTAGACTGGTCTTAAGTGCATCAGGTAATCACACTTAGGCACACTCCCGAATGTTTTCATCCTAGGGGACCAGGTGTTCAATAGCTCCTTTTCAAGCTGCCTCACCCACGGTCCATTATATGCCAAATGTTTGAGGAGTCTGAGGGGTTAGAGGCAATGCATTAGTGCATTTAAAGTGAAAGGTATAAATAATGCATGCCGTGTAGCTATTTCTAACCACATAATAGCTTCAGTCTTTGCTACAATGTGATGCTTGTGCCAAGTGAAAGTGTCAGACAGTAGCTGCAAGCTAAATGATATCCCCCTGAGGATGTTGGGGGTGGTGGTGGCTCATGGAGGCTACAACTGAACTTACGAATCTTCATATTTTTCTGCTCAACACATTTTAATTTTGAGATTTTAAAGCATGCCACAGTTTCAGTCTAGAATCTGCCATTTAAAATAGTTGTAATGCAGACAATAACCTACAATGTAAATGATTTAATGATATTTCGCCATTGAACTTCCGTGCATGTATGCTTTTGAGGGTGCATGAGCATACAAAACAATTTTAATTAATGCAACATATCACAATAAATGTGCCATTATAAGACCATGGTCTCTGGATTCTGGACTTGGAAACCCTCTATAAATCTAAAAGCTGTCAGGCTGGGCTCTGAAAATTGTATAAGGCTGTTGTTAACAAGCTCGGCTCCCAGGTCTGATATTAACCACCAGAGCTTCTATAGAAAATAAGAGACCTGCATTTGTTCATTCACCCTCAGGAGTTCTAGGATTCAGTGTATGTAGGAGAAAGGTAGGAGAAATAACAGTCCCTGTTCATATGATTTTACCTAGGGGGTTGTGGGTTTCTCTCTACCACAAACCCCTGGAAATAAGTTATTATTTATTCCAAATGTTTTTTTTTGGGGGGGGGGGTTGCAATCCATTCCTGCCTTTATTTCTATATGCCATTTTATCTAACTGGTCCACTAGGATCTAAATATATCTTATATGATCATTTCCCCCCTTTTCAACATTTTCTGTTATATGCCTTTGATGACTATTTAAGCCCTTTTACTTCCAGCTATTTTTTTTCTACTCAAGACCTTCATCTAGGCAGGATTTTTTGGGGGGGTTGTTTTTTTGTTTTTGTTTAGCCTGATGTCATGTGGCATTTTAGCAACTCTCAGTACAAGAAAGCTATAAATCATCACAGTGTCATATGACATTAAATTCCATTAATGCATTTCCATAGGAGAAAGTTTCATTCCAGCATTTTTGTCCTCTTCTTTTTCCCTTTCAGTTTTCTTCCACTTTTCAGGGAATTTCAGAGTGGCCAGGAAGATACTCAGTATCTGATGTTTGTTTGTATTTGTTATCAAGAGTCCCTTGGGAGTTGGGTGGCATACAAATTTAATAAATAATAAATAATAATGGATGACTGATGATTTGGACCTAAAACTTAACAATTCCATCACATTGGTTCTACTTTTTAAAAAATTTGCTCCATTATCCTGAATTTGAAGAGAGGGAGGCAGACTAATTTCTCAAGAAGTTTGATTCTATCAGTTTGGATTGGAATCAAGAGGGAAGTTTCATATCTCACAAGCATTGAATAAAGGCACTTCACTCAACAATGCTCAGACAACCAGTTGTTATGGTAGTATATCTTTGCTTAATTTATTTTAAACTTGCTTATTTTAAACTTCTTGCAGAGGAAATTTTTAAAATTCCATCATCATATGATTACCAAGCTATCTATATGCATGTGCACACAAACAGGTTAGCCAACTGAGGATTTCATATTCCATGAAAATTGTCCCTTAATAAAACTGTCTGTTGGTTGCTAAGCCAGTTTCTTTTTGAAGAAGACTTACCTTTTTTTAATCTAAACTAGTTACCTCTTTTTATCTAAGTTACTTTCATTATATATACTTTCTGATAAAAAGTTCCAGGATTAATCCATTACTTATGAAACAGAAACATATTTTTCTTTGAGTATGTGGATGAAGTGGTGACACAACAGTAGTACTAGTAGGTAATGTTTTAATTAATGAAGGCTCTAAGCTAAAAATATTTTGTCTCATCCTCTCAAAAGTACCAATTAGCTTCTCATTACAAAGGCAAATAATTTTCTCTCAAAATATTACTGTGACAAGTAGTCAAGTATCCACATTAATGGATGGAACAGTATTGCTTTGGGCAAGGAATTTTTTGAAAGCCACAGAATTAGGTCCACATGATGAAAATAGGAATTTTGTCATGCATTTTGAAATGGGTAAGAACAAAATGAGTAAAGAATTCTAGTTAATTGCAATGTATTATGAAAGCCCTGGATGGGAGACTAAGAAGTGATATGCGTTTGTTTTTTGTTTTGTTTTTTTAACTTAAAGACCAATGGTTGTTTCGGCTCTATGACATTCTGTACAGAAGGAATATCTTACATAATAAATATAGCAGCATTCTAGGGCTCTTCAATGTTTTACAAATTTATTATGAAAAAAGATCTCATGGATCATCAAAATATACGAGCAATAAGGATTAACACTAAATGATTGTCTATAGTAGTAAACTTTTTTGTGTTCAGTTATTTTCTGAGGCAAACTAAGATCCTTATAATCTTGGGAATCTGGTGATAAATATATTTTCTATAACTATTTGAGCTATGAATTTTCATTTGTTCATCTAATGCTAGCATTGATGTAAATTCATGTACTCCAGTGGCCACAGCAATGTTTTTTTTAAATATATACTGTATATATATTGGCCTATTGTGTTGGATGTAATCCACATGTGGAAACCTGTGTATTTTTAAGTAATAGGAAAACATATTTTGAACTCAATATAAATAATCTGTGATACAGCAATCATATGTATCAGTTCAAAATGCAGGAATGGATATCCTATTTTGTCATGTTTTTCCCCCCCTCTACAGATTGTATTCCGGAAGATCAGTGATGTAAAACGAGAGGAAGAAGAGAGAATGAAAAGGAAGAATGAAGCCCCTTTGGTCTTGCCACCTGACCATCCAGTCCGTCGGCTTTTCCAAAGATTTCGGCAGCAGAAGGAAGCCCGACTAGCTGCAGAAAGAGGAGGCAGAGAAGATTTTGATGTTGAAAGGGGCAACATTTTAGGAGATCACTCTTCCCACACAGTTGTCAAAGCCAGCATTGTCACTGTAAGGGAAAGCCCTGCGACCCCAGTTGCCTATCAGTCTGCTTCAACATCAGGTACCGGTATATCTGATCAGGCCAAACTACAAGCTCCCATTTCAGACTATGTTGGTGGGAAAGCAGCAGGAGATTATCCAAAGCGTAAAGGCTGGGCAAAATTCAAAGATGCTTGTGCCAAGGGAGAGGACTGGAACAAAGTTTCCAAAGCTGAATCCATGGAAACATTGCCAGAAAGAACAAAAGCAACAGGTGAAGCTACTTTGAAGAAGACAGACTCTTGTGACAGTGGCATCACAAAAAGTGACCTGCGCTTGGACAATGTGGGGGAAACACGAAGTCCTCAGGATCGAAGTCCCATCCTTGCTGAAGTCAAACACTCTTTCTACCCTATCCCTGAACAGACTCTCCAGGCAACTATGCTGGAAGTGAAACATGAATTGAAGGAGGACATCAAAGCTTTAAATACAAAAATGACCAATATAGAAAAACAGCTTGCTGAGATACTAAGGATATTAGCCTCTCGAAGAAGCTGTCAGACACCACAGGAGCTGTATGAAATATCAAGACCCCAATCTCCAGAATCAGAAAAAGATATGTTTGGAGCAAGCTGAGTGGTTCTTTAAACAGGAATGATTTGAATATCCCTAAAAACACTATCCAACACCCACTTAATGTGTTTAAGGAAACGAACATTTAATCTTTTTTTTTTTTGGGATGATCATGATTTGAGGGGCCAGCTTGTTAACCATGTCCCCTCTCTCTTAATGGTACAGTGACAAGAATTGCAACCTCATATCAAGATGGCAGCTGACTCTGAAGTCTTTTTTGACAGCAAGGGTACAGTTTATAATGTTTTTCCTACTTCATTCATGCATCCTTTTCCACTCAAAGTTATTTTTGACAAAAACAAAACTAGAGAACTGAAGTTCAAGCATTAGCTTCATATACAATATTTACCAAGTTTGTAGAATCTCTTCAAATGGAATGTGTAAAGACCCAATTCTCCCTGATCATAAGATAATATCTATAGAAGGGCTCTACAAAAATACGAAGACTCAGTTTGTGAAAATTTTGATCCTTATTGAGTGGGTCTCTCATGTGAGATGTTATTGTGTATGTGTGGTGGAAGAGATCTCCTCCACTCCTCTTTAAAAATACTTAAATTTTAGGCAATTGGATCAGGGAAGTTCAACTGTGTCCTTTCCAAGCTTCAGGTTGCAAAAATGTCTTTACATTTTTTAAATTTGTTGGTGGGTAGCTGAATAAGTTCTTGCCTGGTGAAATGAACTTATTTTGCCTTCCCCACCACCACCTTCATCAGAATTTGTAGGGATTCCTGTTGTAGTAACCAAGAAAAGACCCAGAAATGAGATGACATTTATGGAATTTGTTATCAAGAAGTATAGTTTTTAATTTCAGCTATGATTCATAGCAGGCATTATAACTTAACCACATAGTTGGTAATATCTCTTTACAAAAATAGAATACTAATTGGCCAAGGAGCTCAGCTGTCCGAAGTATTGAAGCTTTTTCAAACAAAAGCTTCTACTTAGAGTGGTATTAATGACAAGAAAAATGGCCTTCTTGCCCACACTAAATATTTATCACATTTTGTACTTACTTCATTTTTTTAAAAAAAACTACTCATTTTATCATTGAATTTCTTTTCAGCACTGTAAACACCAAAGGATGTTGAAATATTTATACATTAGATGCAATGATGCATTAATAACAAACAAACCATTTCAATGTATTTGTTCATTGTAATGGTCTCTAGTACCGCAAGAAGAAGTGTAGTATTTATTCTTATTCTAAAAGCTCTGATTTTTCTCTGATCTTTTCTTAAGATAACCTGATTAGGTCATGAATGAAACATAATGGGGAAGACATGCAAGGGTTCTAATAAGGTCACGTCAAGGAGAAATAGAATCTGCTTGACAAAAGAAAGTATGGTCTATGATTCAGCAAGATTTCTCTTAGATTCCACAATTATTTTTACAATCAGAATGTGATTATACTAAACCATAATGTGCTTTCTTTGTTTTATATACACACCATTATGATTTAGTGTTATGAACAAAATAATCCACAATGACTTATTTAGTAAGTTATGTTTTAAAATTCTTGGCATAGCATTGGATGTGAGGAATAATCATGGATTGGTGGTTGTTGGGGTGAATAACTGACCTGTCATCTGTAGAATATCGTAAGATCATTTCAAAGCATATAAAGGAGCCAACTGATGCAACTTATAGTATTGGTTTTTAAGAGCAGGGCTAGTGCACAATTGGAGCAACCATAGTACTAAAATAGTGTGTCTTGAGATATTTAATCCTGCAGCAATTGCAGGAAGAAAGATAACATAGCTATAGCCAATTAAGACCCATAGCTTTCAGTGCCAGCTGGGTCTATTTACCTTTATTTACCTCTTTTTCCCCCTTTTCTATATACTTCTTTTGGAATGGTCTATATGGGCTGTTGAACACAACTTCCTGGATCAGATACATAACACTGTATCTGTCTTTTTGTTCTAATTTTATGTGTTTGTTTCTGAGGCCAGGAGATTCAGTCAAAGAAATAGATCTTTCTAAATTAAACAGGGAATTTGTGCCTAAACATCCAGCATATAATTATGTCGGAAAAATTAAATTTAGTGACACTATTGTATCATTAGACAGGAACAGGGTTTCCATAAAAACAACTTTATTGAATACAGATATAGTGATGCCTCCTGCTTACCATGGTTTGGAAACTAGGATCCAAGTTTAAGATTTGACTCCCCTGTGCTCCCCTCTCTCCTTCTACAATGCAACAGCCCTCTTCCTTTCTCTGCCTACCTAAATCAGAGTTTAGCAGCACTCTGGCAGTAATCATAGGTTAGATTAAATAGATAGTCAGTATAGCCTAATTAACCTCAATGCATTTGTAATCTTAAACCATAGTCAAAACAAAAATGGGGGTGGGAGGAAGACTGAGAAGCAAAGAGTTTAATTGCTCAGGAATATTTTTTTTGATTTTCAACTGTGCTTTGTAGAATTTGTGCTGATTCTTTGCATATGGAAGAGAGGTACAGAATGTTTTCTAGAGAAAGGAGAAAAAAAAATATCTGATTTAGAGGTAGTCCTTGATTTACAACTTTCCCAGCTTCTGACAAGCAAAATCAATGTGGAAGTTAGCAGGAAAGGTCACAAGTTATGGTCACGTGATGGTCACCAAGAGCCGTGGTGGCAGAGTGGTTAGAATGCAGTATTGCAGGCTACATCTGCTGACTGCCGGCTGCCAGCTGTTCGGCAGTTCAATTCTCACTGGCTCAAGGTTGACTCAGCCTTCCATCCTTCCGAGGTCAGTAAATGAGGACCCAGATTGTTGGGGGCAATATGTAAACCGCTTAGACAGGGCTGTAAAGCACTGTGAAGAGGTATATAAGTCTAAGTGCTATTGTTATCCACAGCAAAAAAAGTTACAAAATTGGATACAGTCACATGATGTCTCACTTAATGACTGCACCACTTAATGAATTTTCCAGTCCCCATTGTGGTTGTAAATGTAGGACTACCTTTATTCTACATTTAGATTTCATTAACATGAAAAGCAGAACCATATTACTACTTTTGGAAGCCCCTTCGAGCTGTAGTCAAGATTTTCAGAGTTTTCATCTTGTCACAGCATTCATCTCTGTTGTGGAAAGTAATACTTCTGTATTCCTTGCAGGCACATGAAGTTGATAATGATGGGGATTCCAATTGACCTGTGGCATAATGCCTTTCTCATACAGTAGCTGCATATTCATTGCCATCTGATAATACAGATTTCCCTATTTATTCAGGTCAAATAATAAGATCTTGCACTATGCCATCCCACACTCCCCTCTGCAAACCATTCTAATTTCTAAAGGGGCTTTTTGAATTCCAGCCAAGATCTTTGTAGAAAGATTTAATGGTTGTTCAACTGCAAGGATGCAGACAGAGTTTTTGCTCTCATCTTCATAATTATTAGAGACGAAAATAGAAACTGATTCCAATTATATACAGCACATAATGTTCGGTAGTTAGTAACTCTGTTGAAGTCCTGGAAGTAACTGTGGAGGGGATTAGTTTTAAGATTAATCTCTTCTATATAGGGTTATATCACGAAGTTAAATCATGAGGTTTTGTGTAAACATTAGTGCCATTTTGCTGAATATATCATGCATGTCATTTGCATTGATAAGTGGAGTGTTTAGTTGGCTATTCAATTAGAAAAAAATGAATTAAAGGCCTTTTAACATATTTTAAAAGGCATTTCCATAGGACTTTTTTTTAAATAACTTCGATCCAATGGTATATGAATATAGCTCTTTCCTTCTGGACCCTACTGTATCTGCTACCTTTTTTCTATCCTGGCCTCTTGTATTTTCAGAGCATCATTTGGAAAAGTGTGGGGTCCAGCTGGAAGAAAGAATAAAAGTTTCTCCACTTCAGACAGAAGTTTATTTTTGGTTATATAATAAGAGCTTTGGATCCCTGCTGATGTAGTTAGTTTGAATGTCTGAATTTATAAAAACTGTAAGTGGGAGCAGCCTTCTTAGGAGATAAATTGCTCCTTCTCTCCAATCAGGTGAAGTTGCCATATTTCTCACAGCCTTAATGTGGTCATATAGGAAGCAACCAAAAATGAAGAAAATGGGCCTTGAGGTTCTTAGTGGCCTCTGAGCTTGGATGTTTTCCTGCAGTCCTTGTGCTAATGATGTTATCTAGCCTGGTAACCAAACCTCTGCAGGACAACAACCAAATTCAGAGAATACCAAGAACACAAACATTTCAATCCTAAATTACATATTTTATTTATTTATTTATTTTATAAAATTTATATGCCGCCCAACTCCCGAAGGACTCTGTGGTGTGCATTATTGAAAATAGGCTTTCTTCTCTTCAAATCATCATTTATCCATATGCAAAATTGTGTAGTTTTAAATTTATTAATCTGTTAATCAGTGTAAAGCCATATAATTAATACTTTAAGATGTGTACAACTGGGAAATTATTCTTGCACTATGTACCAAAGGTATACTGTAAGTAGAAAACCTTTAATCAAGTTTTTTAAATTGCCTTGGCATACTTATAGCCATTTGTAAGGAAGATGAGGAAGATAAATTTTGTATAGATTTATCATCTAGAGTAAGGTAGCTTAGAAATGTAATTAATATATTATTAAGGCTTTTATAGGTACTATGTGTTATTAAAAGTGATAGCCTTACATCAGCTTTTAACTCTGTGTGTGTGTGTGTGAGAGAGAGAGAGAGAGAGAGAGAGAGAGAGAGAGAGAGAGAGAGAGAGAGAGAGAGAGAGAGAGAGAGAGAGAGAGAGAGAGAGAGAGAGAGAGAGAAATACTGTTCAGCATTGTGATTTTAAAAAATGATGCTGTAGTTTAATATCCGTGAAATAGAATGCCCTCTTATTGCAGGATGTTAACATAGCAAAAAGGCTGCTGCTGCTCATCACAATATTCTTTTAAAAAAAAATTATAAAAGAGACATAGTTTATGGGTGGCAATAGGGCATAATTTCAAGTGATCATTTTATTATCTTTTTGCTTTAAAAGATTTAATTCTTTTCAGCCACAAAATGGTGCTTATTCCTGATAAGACATACGGCCATCGCAAGCCCTGAGGTCCTTTAGCCCAGAGTCTAATGTACTGAGTTGTAGACTTATTATGGAAGGATTATGGTCACTGAGAGGGACATTGCTAGATTATGATATACTATCATCAACGGCCACATGAACTCTGGTTTGACTAATTGCATTTCTGGTTGGTTAGCCAAAAGCAATTTCTAGGGCTAAATACCCTAATGGGGAAGGAGCACTGTGGCTGTTTGTTCTGTTTTCTGAGCAGTGCATCCCCAAAGATTGTGAATTCCAAGCTCCAGTCTATAAAGGGAGTTTAAACAGAGATTTTGGATTGAATTAAATCAGACCAACCCAGTTTAGGCTTGATTGTCCCGTATTGTCTATATTTTGCCACCTGGTGACTTTTAAAAGTATAGAGGATTGCAAAAGCAAGGCATTGGCAGGCTGATATATTTTGTGGGAGGAGGTTGTGCAGAACAGCAGTAATAATGCAGGAAGACAAGACACTGAAATTCTAAGCATTTTTGGGGTCCAACTCTGAAGTCAATTTGGTTCAGGAATACCTGCCCACAGGCTTTGCTACATAGCAAATGTATAAAGTCTGTAAACTTTTTACAGGGGGAAAAAATAGCAGCAATGCCACATAAGGCCATTGCTATCAGGGGTGAAATTCAAAAATTTTCCCTACCGGTTCTGTGGGCATGGCTTGGTGGGCGTGGTGTGGTGTGGCTTGGTGGGCGTGGTGTGGCTTGGTGGGCGTGGCAGGGGAAGGATTCTGCAAAATCTCCATTCCCACCCCACTCCAGGGGAAGGATACTGCAAAATCTCCATTCCTACCCCACTCCAGGGGAAGGATACTGCAAAATCTCCATTCCTACCCCACTCCAGGGGAAGGATACTGCAAAATCCCCATTCCCTCCCCACTCCTGGGGGAAGGATATTGCAAAATCTCCATTCCCACCCCACTCTGGGACCAGCCAGAGGTGGTATTTGCCGGTTCTCCGAACTACTCAAAATTTCCGCTACCGGTTCTCCAGAACCTGTCAGAACCTGCTGAATTTCACCCCTGTTTGCTATCCTTTCCATTCCTACTCCCCATTAATTCAGCTGTGCCCTAACAAGAGAAAATGTAATATCACTAAGATCAACAACAGATTATTTTTAATGCACCGACAATGGCAACTTGCAGGATCAGGTATGAGATCAGACTTTTCTCCCCGCTGTCCTGTGTCTTGGAATAAGGCTTATTTAACTTCGTTGTAAACATATGAGTATACTCTACAAGTTTTTTGGAGTTCCTAAGTATGACATGTTGATATTTGAAGTTTGTTCATCACAGGCCTGAAGACACTGGAGCCAAGAAGCTCCTAAGTCATGGGTTTATTCCATATGATGAAACCTTTCCCCCTCTCCCGAATAGTATGCATAATTTTTGCAACAGAGCTATAAGTAAAAGATGTTTTGTTGACTCCCATAGAGGCAGCCATCACTGATGTCCCAGATTACACAATTCTGTCTTCAGAATATTGAGTACCCTATACTAAATACATGTAAATAAATATGAGTGGGTTTTGTTTCCTGTCCCAAAGGTGCTTTTTCCAAAAGGCAAGTGGACTTTCTTGATTTTTGCTTTGAAAACATTGTGCTTCTCATCCAAGAAACTTCTTCAGGTCTTGGATGAGAAGCAAAATGTTCTCAAAAACAAAAACCAAGAAAGTTCAGGTGCCTTTTACAAAAAGCACCTTTGGGACAACCTGGATGATTGAGAATCTCCATAGACATTTTGTTTACTGCTTTTCTATCTTTTGTCTATATTCTGATGCTATTAATGCTTTCACCAATGCTATTATAAAAATACCACTAATTCCATCTACTCAGGGAAAAAGGGAAAAGCCTTGTAACACGGAATGCCTCCAACTTCAAACAAAAAGATTGATTGAGAATACTTGTTGATAAATCACCATAATGAGAAAAATTTCAGCAAGATGATGAAAAATGATGAAAAAGTCAGAAAAGAGAATTGATTTCAGATTGTTTCAAAGGGTCTTTAAGTATGATTACAAGTTGTCAACCCCTTGTATATATGAGAGATTACTGATTAGCCCATTGTAAGTATTGACCCCATTGGGAGCAATATAGTGTGTTTTCACAACTTACAGGATATTTACAGTGGTAAAACTTATAATGGTAAAAAGATGCTTACTTGGACAAATTATATTTTAAAATTTTCTTGGAGGTGTTCAGATAAAATACTTGATTTTTGTTTAAATTGCAGGCTTAGTTTTAAAAAAGTTCTATAAAATGATACAACTTCTTAGAATCATTTTTAAAAGCCCTTTATGTCTTTGGAATATATGTATTTGTATCTACAATTATAATGTGCAATATTAAAAACACACTTCTTGCTTTAAATTTCATTTACAGCGCTGTCCTGATTTTCCAGAGAACATCCAGTTTAACCGCCAAGAAGGTGATGTTCTACCCCTACAGTACTTCACTGTAAGGACTTGAAAGAGCTTTTTGCTGTGAACTTCCTGGCTGATTTTTGTTTTCTTGTTTTGACTGAGTGGGGATTTTGGCATGAAACCACATAGGACATTATTTTTATATTAACAAAAGAGTGTCATGGGATTTTGCAGGTGCGACACACACATACAGGTATTAGTTTAGAACAGGTGCTTTTGGGCAAATAATTTCTGTCCTTTGATGTATCAAAAACAAAGGCATTTTTCCATCTGCGGATAATAGATTGTTTTTCTCCAGTTGAGAACAAGGATCAAATTTATTTCCAGTTGTGTTTAGGATTTCTCTTTGCTGGTATTGTTCAAATTTGTATTATAATTTGTGGGTTACAATTATGCAGTTGGACTATGACCTGACACATTTCAAAATGATTAGAACACATCTGCAGATATATCATTGAAATGTATTATAAATAATTCAGCATAAATATGAATCATATTTAGCCATTGAAAGAAAAAACCAGAGACTTTGAGGTCCATCTTCAAGACAAGATTAAAATGTCAATGTAGGATAGCAAGCATACAGCACGAGGCCCAAAAATATCATCTTTAGTATTGTCATAAGTCAGCAATCCATTTACTCTGCAGTGAAGATGCAAGCCTGAAACGAGTTTGGGCTTTTGCACTTGCCTCGTAATCTGATTGTTGATGTCCTTTTGTTGATATGGAAGGAAGCATGCATGATGCCATGAATTATTGCATGTGGTATCAAGTGGACAGGAATTATAAAAACAATACACAAATCAGATGGCTTTGGTATTGAAAAGTTCTGATTCTCCAAACTGACGTTCTAAAATGTTCCATATCACACATATATCAAGATTGCAATAAGAAAGCTACCAAAAGAATTTGTGTGTGTGTGTGTGTGTGTGTGTGTGTGTGTACACCATAGCATGGGTTTTATACAACCATGGATAAGAAAGATGACAGCCAGATGAAACCTTTGTTTTCAGCTAGAAATATCATGTACTGATTATTTGGAACAACAAAACAGTCAAGACAGATGCACACATGAAAAATTGGTTCCTTTTGGCTTTTGAGAACTAAATTTAAAGAGAGCTGGAGTGCTCTGTCGGTGAGTGTACATGTCCTCCTGACCCTACAACAAGTTCCTGCTTTTTCTCCAAGCTCTTTGCTACAAGGACTACATCGTGATAGTTTGCATGAATGTCAGTGGGAATTGTAGGGCTTGTGCTGGCATATTAAGGAAAATTTACAATATTGCTCTCCTGTGAAATTAACTGCTAATAACATTTCACTCCCTGTCGTGTGGTTCAAATGCTTATTTTGAACTACGCAAATTATGACTTGTAGTTTGTAAATGCTAATCTTTGCCCAACAATTAGGAAGTGAAAAGATGACAGGAGCACCTGAAAAATTATAAATGGATATAATGCACATTTTTAGGCTGCAATCTGAAATATGTTTAGCAAAGGTTAAGACTTATTAAATTCTTTCTTCTGCAAAAACAGGCACAGGAGTGAGCCCTAACTGGTTACTATGGGCACAGGAGTGAGCCCTAACTGGTTACTATGGAATCAAGGCTATATTTCCTTAGGGCAATCCTTCAGTGCTAAAGAAAGTCTAGTAATGAAATGTAATGATGTCTATGGTCGCTCAATCCACAAAAACTTACTTACACCAGATCTGATCAACATTTGCTAAATCACACGTCAAATATTTAGATATTTGGTCATTATTAATTATACTTATTTAAATACTTGTGGAAAAGTGTTACTTAACTGGAAATACAGCTTTCAGTGTGCATAGTAGATCAGAGGATGCAAGAGCAACCTTAAGTCTCATGAGTGAAAATGTCATTAGTAACTTCAAGAATGGCCTGCCTCCATCTTTTATTGAAACGTGCCAATATAAGCAGGTGATATTCTGTATGTTTTTCATTGAGATTTCTAATGTTCACAGCAGGGCTTTCATGTTATGTTGATTCCCACTGTATTTTTGTAATGCACAGTTGGTTTGTGAGCAGAACATCTATATCTCCACTGAGGTAGGAATGCTTTCTCTCTGTTAGAAGGCCTCCCAAAGTGCTTATTATTACTGCAGTTTCCACAAAACAGAGTCTCTCTGGGAGCTGCTGTTTTCAGGTATCCCTCTCTTCCCCAACTTCCAATGTTCTCATGTTGCACTGGAGTTACAACTCGGGAGGATTTCGAGCAGCATAGACAGCTGCCTGGGGGTTGTCATCCAAACACATTTGGGGGGGGGGATGCCAAATTGAGGGACACCCATTCAGTGCTGTATTTCCCTGCCTTGAAGTCCCTAACTTTGTGTCACAGTGGCTAACATGTACTCAATGGAAACCCATTAGGGAAGGCAGCTCTCAGAGGTTACAATGGTAGTGACCAGGCACCAACATTCAAAGTAAGAATAAGCATTTTGAGGGAAGGAAACCTCGGTGGGATGCCTCCAAGCATTCAATGCAAGTTGTATAAATCGCATTATCATTAGTACCGTTTCTTTGATCTGTGGGTATTTCCCCCCAAAAAAACTACTCTCTTGTGGTGATGATTTATTCAAGCTAAGTAGAAACCAAGCTTCCTGCAATAAGATATTTTAACATTTAGCCTTAAGAGCCTTTCTGTAAGTGATAGAACTGAAACTGTGATGCTGTTGTGGATTCCCTTTATAATGTTTTGTACAGTGCAGATCACTACAGTGTTGCCTCAAGATATAACGCACTTTGATTAGATTTCTTAAAATCTAATAAAAATAACTTGTCAGTTATTATATAGAATTTTCCACATACTGCCTTCGCACTAGTTTTGCTGTAGCCTTTCCCCCTTTCCCCAAAGGGAAACCCTTAATCACCTCATCATGGACACTTTCAAAGATCGGGGCCTTGTCTTTGTATGTTGATCAAAGCCTCTCCCCCGACCCCACCCTTCCATTATCTCTTGACCAAGTAGGTGTGTCTCTCTGCTGCTGTAATTGTCTTTTTCCACATGACTCCTGAATGTTGTACAAAACGATTTGATGTGAGGAATCCCACCATATTATTGTAACTGGATTTGGGATAACCTACGTTGGGAGGATTTTTTTAAAAGTGAAATTTCAAAGGGCAATGATCCCTTCCCCCACCACCACCTTGATACAATTCCTACTTAACTTTAAAATGAGCAATTTATTTTTTAAAAAAGAATAACCCTTTGAATAATAGGTAGTATGTTTCAATAATCTTGTATTAGGATGAACTGCTCTATGAAGTAATATGACTTTTCATAATGAATGTGTTATATTGTTGTATCTTCATATGCTCTGTATTTTTTCCCCCTTGGCTGGAAACAGGTCAAATTCTTCCATCGCCACCACTGCATGGACACTTGATGAATAAACCGAAATGCAGTTGTTCTGGCACTTTACAAATGTATGTCACTTGTTTTCATTTTTTTCCAGAATCCTCCCTCTTTTGATGAGTTGCATTTGTCACTTTGTCTTTTCAAGCATGAATAAAGAAAAATAAATAGAAACTATTTTTGTGGTCAGCCAAGAAGCTGCCAATAGAGAGAAGTCTATATCTTCTGTTTGGAATGTTCTGATGAAATTGCCATCACCAACATTAATACTCCCTTACTGACATTTTTAAACAAGCACAAAGAATATTTGTAAAAACAAAATTTAATTTTATTTATTATAGTAATAAACTATTTTATACATTACCATGCCTTTCCTCAGCAGTGTGTGCTTTCCTGTTTGGATAAATGACTGCATTTTTACCGTTTCTTTCCAAAGGCTGAGTGGATGAGCTTGAAAACAATTGTGCGCCATTGCCTTTGAGGTTTGCTTTCAGTTTTAAGAAAGACACTTCTTATGATGCCAACAATGATTGCTGAGCAGGCCAGGTAGGGCTGAGAGGTTTAGAAGTCCCCTTTCCAGATTCACAACAGGCAGAGTTCAAGGCCCTCTGAATTTTAGGTTTGATTACAATGCTCTTACATGAAGTGCAGTCTTCTTTTCCTACTTACTTGACTGTGAGCACAGCAATTGATTATGTAAAGATTTGGGGTAATGACGTTTCCCAGAAACCTTAGGAGAAATAGAAAATTGGTCATCTCATATATGAAAAAAAATGAAAAATGTGAAATACATAGAGAAATGAAATGTATGAAGAACGGTTACAGGAACTGGGCATGGCTAGTCTAGTGAAGAGAAGGACCAGGGTAGACATGATAGCAGTGTTCCAATATTTGAGGGCTGCCAGAGAGAGGAAGGGGTCAAGCTATTTTCCAAGGCTCCTGAAGGCCAGATAAGGAATAGTGGATGGAAACTGATCAAGGAGAGATTCAACCTAGAAATAAGGAGAAATTTTCTGACAGTGAGAACAATCAACCAATGGAACAGCTTGCCTTCGGAAGTTGTGGGAGCTTCATCACTGGAGGCTTTCAGGAAGAGATTGGACTGCCATTTGTCGGAAATGGTGTAGGGTCTCCTGCTTGGGTGGCGGGTTGGACTAGATGACCTACAAGGTCCCTTCCAACTCTGTTACTCTGTAATAATATGTATGAGCAATGCTGTCCTTGGTAATGTTACTGAAAGTTTTACTAGAACCAAACATCAAGGGGGGGCTACAAAATAACATAATTGGGAAAGGTTAAAGTAGGTCAGTATAATTAGTTAATTGCAAACTCAAATGGTAATCACTTAGCCATATTTATTTATAAAATGCCATCAGAGTTTATGTTGAGGTGTCATTTAGAAATCACACGTTTAATTAGGTGATGCAGAGTACTTTAGGGAATCATTATGCAGCTGTCCATCACAAAGCTGCTTGCTGCTAGTTGCACTACTTATACTGTACTACCAAAATAAGACATTATTATACTATATGGAATTTTGTTCAGAAAAGAAGAAATGCATTTCATAGATTTTTGACAATTAGAGCTGAGATGTTTGAAAGAAAGGAAGCCATTCATTTATATAGGGAAAATTATCCTTGAAATTTTGAAATCCAGACAATGAGGAACCAAGAAGAAGCAGACCTGCATTCACAGCTTCAGAAGAATATTTATAAAAGAAGGTAAGTCCAATCCCATGGCTTAACATTTTTAAACATAATTTTTATTAAAAGTCTTAAAATCAATAATAAGAACTATTGCAAATTAAAACAGAACAAAGAAAAAAGAGAAATAACAGAAAAAAGTACAATAAAAGAAAAAAGGAAAAAAGATAAAGAAAAATATAAAAATACAAAGAAGTACCATATTTTTCGGAGTATAAGATGCACCTTTCCCCCCCCTAAAAGAGGGTGGAAATGTTGGTGCATCTTATACACCGAATACAGCCATTTTTGGCCTCCCGAAGCCCTGCCCCCACATCCCATTTTTGCAAAAAATGGGCATGTTTTTCACAAAAACGGGGTGCGCAGAGGGTTTGGGAGGCCTGCAGTGCTTCTGAGGGCTGGGGGAAGGCAAAAACGCCGATTTTGCGAAAAATGGGCTGTTTTTTGCAAAAATGGCGTTTTTGCCTTCCCTCAGCCTCCAGGAGCACTCTGCAGACCTCCCAAACCCTCNNCCTCTGCGTGCTCCGTTTTTCACAAAAACAGGTTAAAAACGGGGTGCACAGAGGGTTTGGGAGGCCTGCAGAGTGCTCCTGGGGGCCGGGGAGGACAANCCCCCCGCATCCCATTTTTGTGAAAAATGGGCCCGTTTTTCACAAAAACGGGGTGCACAGAGGTTTGGGAGGCCTGCAGAGTGCTTCTGAGGGCTGGGGGAAGGCAAAAACGCCGATTTTGCGAAAAATGGGCTGTTTTTTGCAAAAATGGCGTTTTTGCCTTCTCCCAGCCCCCAGGAGCACTCTGCAGGCCTCCCAAACCCTCTGCGTACTCCGTTTTTCACAAAAACAGGTTAAAAACGGGGTGCACAGAGGGTTTGGGAGGCCTGCAGAGTGCTCCTGGGGGCCGGGGAGGACAAAAACTTTTTTTTCTTACTTACCTCTTCGAAATCTTGGTGCGTCTTATACACCGGTGCATCTTATAGTCCGAAAAATACGGTAGCTTCTTTACAGCAGTAATATACAATTATGAATTTACCTCTTACTCTATGGTTACAACATACCTCTCTTCTTTCTATAATCTATCCTGTCTAATCATCCTAGCCATAATCTAGCTCTTTTTCATTTTTACACACACAAATATCTATAAGGGGATTTCAATCATCAATAAATGTACATATTATCCTTTCTCTAATAAGTTTGGTTGTCAAAAATCAGTTTTGTCCGTCTCAGCAACTTCTATCAATTTCACCACCCAATCCTTCATGCTACATCTTCCTATCTTTGTGCATATAGTAATCTTACTAATCTTCATGACTTTTTTCTAACTGTTTATCCATCAAACCTAAAATGGTTCTGGATTTAATTGAATATTGGTCTTTAAAATTCTCTGTAACATGTATGCATTTTTAGCTTTTTTGCATGCCCACCTGGCTTATCATGGCTGGGAGGAGATGGGTGATGGGAACGATGAGAAGATTAATAGTAGTGCAGACTTAGTAAATAGTTTGACAGAGTTGAGGGAATTATTTGTTTAGCAGAGTGAGGGCGTTCGGGAAAAAACTGTTCTTGTGTCTAGTTGTTCTGGTGTGCAGTGCTCTATAGCGTCATTTTGAGGGTAGGAGTTGAAACAGTTTGTGTCCAGGATGTGAGGGTTCTGTAAATATTTTCACAACCCTCTTTTTGACTCGTGCAGTATGCAGGTCCTCAATGGAAGGCAAGTTGGTAGCAATTGTTTTTTCTGCAGTTCTAATTGTTATTAAGTGCTATTGCTATTGCTATTATGCCCCAAGGGAAAGAATAAATGTATAACTATGCACTTTATCTTCTTACTTCTTCTTTTACCACTTTGGTGTCAAGAGAATTTTATTTTATACATTTAAATATATATTTTTCTGAGAAAGGAAAGGTTCATAAAGATATCCCCTCCCTTCCCTTCTCTTCTCTTTATTTCACCAGATTTTTAAGGGGCTCCATGGCACACACAAAAAAGACCTTTTCTCTAAATCTTTTTGAATCTTTTTACTTATATCTCAAGTATAAGTTTCCTGTTATTGCACACTTATAAAAGCCCCTTTAATTCCATTATAGAAAATTATTAGTAAAAATGTTATGGAGCAGAAGACTCAGACAAAGCCTTCTTACACTCCACTTGATACTTCCATCCGAGCTGAAGTAGAGGCATCAATGAGCATTCTCTTGCTATGGTCCTTTGGTCAAATCCGAATCCAACTGGCCCATATTTTATTATTTAATGAAGAAAATAATCATGTGACACACTGATTTGCTGAGGTCTAGATATACTATGTCCGTAGATTCTTCTGATCTACTAAACTAGTAAGCTTTTCAAAGGAAGAGATGCAGTTAATCTGGCATGATTTGCTGTGACAAACCCACTCTGGCTTTTGTTAATTATGACACATCTATCCAACTGCTCACAACATGCTGTTTGAAGAGTTTGTCCAGTATAGTATAGATGTCAAGCTGAAATGTCTGTGAGCCCTCTTTATTCACCTTTTTGAAAATAATGATGACAGTTGCCCTCCTCCAGCCTTCTGGGGTCTCACCAGTCCCCCACTTCTCAAAGATGACCGAAAGCAGTTCCGGTATGTGCTTTATCAATTCCATCAGGATCCTAAGTTGAAATCCATTTTTTATTTTATTTATTTATTTGTTTGTCAAACATGTACAAGATAGCAGGTATAGGTATAAACATAAAATTCAAATTTTATGTTTGAATTTGGCCCTAGAGACTTGAATTTGCTTGAATCAGCTACATCCTCCCTTACCTGCTCCTTATCTATTCTAAATAGCAGTTCCCTCTTCCTTCTTTCCGCTGGCATAAGGAGCAGCTAGAATTTTTATTCTCTTCGGAGGGAAGACAGACCAAAAATAGAGTTAAATTCACTATCAGCATCATTTTCTCCTTGCAACAAAATCTACATCCTCTTTGCCTTTCCTTCTGATTCCAATTTACTCAAAGGACCCTTTGTTGTTTTTGGATTCTCCTGCAAAACTTGGCCTACTATGAGATTTACTTTTCCTACATTTTATAATGTTCTTTTATTATGCTCCCCTCCTTCTATCTCCCCAGCATGTTCTTTTTCTCTCTTTGGTATGTTACAGAGCTCTGCATGTATCCACGCTGGCTTTAGAAATCTTCTACTTTTCTGTCTTGTAGAAATCCTTTTTCTTTACATTCTCAGTATCACCCATATTTCCTGGATATCCATTCTTTCCCCAAATCCAATGGAAAGGTCAGTTCCTTTTGTCTCCTCCTGCCCTGGACATCATGAAGGCCATAATTATGAGTTTTATTCCCCAATACCACTCCCTGTTATTTTTTCCAATAATTTCCTCTCTCTGGCTGAGGACAGGTCCAGGATAACAGAACTTCTTTCTCTTTCTTCCATCTTCTGACAAATGAAGTTGTCATCAGAATTTGCTGGTCTTCTGATTCTTGGCAGAGTTAGATACCCAGCAGATGTCAGAATAATTTAAATCTTCCATTATCACTATTGCATGCCTCTTTGAAAAACTAGTCACCTGATATAGAAAGGTCTCATCTGTATCTTTCAGTTGTCTTCTATAATGATCTCAAATGCAAATGCTTTTTTCTTTCCTTTTATTTTTACCCAAACACTTGCCACACTTTAAACCCAACCATTTTCACATGTTGACAAACACATATGAACAAGCCAGTGCTGCAAATTATACAAGACTCCTAGAATTGTATAATAACACTTGGCCAACCCACCATTCGTGATTTCATACTTGTGTCAAGCACAATCTATTCTGTCATGACCTCAAATATATTTACTGAGGTCTTGAAAATGGCTAGGAAATAATGCCACATGCTGCTGGAGGAAATTAAGAAACAGAAGGACTAAAGGAAAACTAAAGTTTGACTAAACGCCAAATTTTGACGGGAGTGAACATTAACACTGCCCATTGATTTTTCTTAGTGGGAAATTGTAGACCATCCCCTCCTTAACTTCTCTCCCAGAAAAGACAAGGGGCAAATTGTGGCAACACCAGTAGCAATGTGGACAACAGTAAAATGCTTTGATGAACAGAAGATCCCAGTTATTGGCAAAACATATTTTGTGCTGACACTCGCATTAAAAATGACTGGAAGAACACTCTACCATAATGTGCAGTCTCACTTTGCTCTCTGAAGTTTTGAACAGGAATGATGGAACCATACTTAGAGCATTTCTGTCAGCATGTTGGCTTAAGGATAGGATTAGGCATTCCCAGTTTATACTGTATAGTGCCGCCCCCACTCATCCACCAGATTCCTTAAGCAGACTGAAGTAGCTGACTTACACATATAGATTTACACCAGCAAAATGTAGAGTTTTATTTAATGTTATATTTTTGCTATGCTGAAAGAGGGAATGTACTGTTTAGCTGTCTGCCTCAGGCGCCTAAATAACTTGATCAACCTTGTGGTGGGGAAGGAGGGAACAGAGGGAACATCCCAAGTGTCCTACAGATGTTTAATTTACAAATTAATTAAAATTCATGTCATAGGATTTATCCATACATCATTCTCCCGGGACATTTTAAGGAGAAGAGTTCTATCAATGTGTGGATTTACAAATGTAATGGACTAACATATTGAACACCAGCCTCCTGAAATGTAGTAGGGTTCTGCACCCAGAGCTTCAAATCCCACACAAATATGCACAGCATTTCTCCAACCTCCCAGGGCTTCTGCACCAGCCTGAAAGAAGAAAGAACAGCTGTTACTGTAAGCATCTACTCATTAAAGTTAATTTGCTTTCTAAAGCTGCACTATCATTTTCCAGTTTTGCACAAAAACCTAAAAACAACAGGCCACTTTAATGACTGTCAGAAAAAGGCTGTGCTCACAGGTCTAAAGCTCTTCTTTTGAGCCATTTTTGAAGCGCACACAGTGTCTTTCAGATCTGCTGAACTTCTGTAACTGGCAGATACATTAGGATGTTCATGATCTGAAGCAGCTGTCATTAATTCTGTGGTCTACACCAAGCAATCCTGTATCACACCAGTTTCATACATGCTGATCGGTATTCATTTTGTGATTTAGAAAACAAATAAAATCCTACCAATCGGGATAAAATAACAATTTCACAGGCATGTGAATTTTATCAGAGATCTTCACAAGCAGAGCAATCAATCAAATCTTATTCAACAATTTTGGATTGATTATCCAGTTATTTCCTTTAATGAGTAATGATTGGCCTTGTTGCTAAAAGTGGGTTTTGAAACCTTTTGATTCCTGCCATCAGATAGATGTGATTTAATAAGAATTAAGTCCTTTGGTTATATCATTTCATTTATGTAATATAAAAAATAATCATCACTCAACATTGATATCTGTAGCTGGGGAGGAATTGGCAAACATTCTTTATGAATGTTTAGATTTGATGCTTCAGAATATGCTCTTGAGAAGATAATCTATCAGAATTCATTGTTAAATCTAGGGCATAGTTTGGAAAGAAACATTCTTGCTGAAAAAAAATCCATCAGTTGCATTAATACACACACATACACACACTGAGTTAGTTAGATAGATGACAGACAGACAGACAGACAGACAGACAGACAGACAGACAGATAATAGATAGATGGTAGATAGATAGATAGATATAGATAGATAGATAGATAGATAGATAGATAGATAGATAATAGATAGACAGATGATAGATTGATAGATAGATAATAGATAGATAGATGGTAGATAGATAGATAGATAGATAGATAGATAGATAGATAGATAGATAGATAGATAGATAGATAGATAGATAGATAGATAGATAGATAGATGATAGATAGATAGATAGATAGATAGATAGATAGAAGATAGAGGGAAAAAAAGAATTTCCCCAAATTTCTGTACAGCAATTTTTTAGAGATGAGAACAATCAGGGTCTACAAGCCAATTCTTCCACATGACCATGCAGATATAATAATGGAATTTTTTGAGTATGAGAATGGATGGGCACTTTCAATACATTGCATAATCCAGGGATCTTCCTTTCATATCTCCTAAACAGGTAACAACCTCTTCTCTGGGACAAGGATCAGAAGGAGGATCAAAGGCATCAAAAGGGGGTCCTACCATAACATATTCACTGATAAATGAGGGCTAAGGAACACATCTCCAGTTTCCAAGATTCTGTAAGCTGTTTCCAGGCAATAAACCTGATTAATGAGACTTTACCTTTCTTGATTGTGAACTGCTATTAGGGATTTGACATTATAAGATGGGAGTCCTAGAGATGTTTGCTGAATATTGATTCGTTCAGCAAAACAAACACAATTAAACAATACAGGCCATTTTATTAATGCTGCATTGATTAACAAAATAGTAAATCTCAGTGGAAAATGATACTCATGCTCCCTTGTTGCAAGCCTCACAGACAAAATTTATAGACCATAGAT
Organism: Thermophis baileyi; assembly: GCA_003457575.1. Taxonomy (NCBI): domain Eukaryota; kingdom Metazoa; phylum Chordata; class Lepidosauria; order Squamata; family Dipsadidae; genus Thermophis; species Thermophis baileyi. The sequence goes on from QLTV01000548.1 coordinate 8,767,852, forward strand.
TGTCCATATCACTTTTCTCTATGATTGCTTGCAACAAAATACTTATAGACAATGTGGATTAGGAAAACTCCTTCCACAGTCCACTATGGGGAGGGGGGGTGATACTTGACTAAATGGTCCTTATATCCCTAACAATACCTATCCAAAATACACTCTTCCCAAAAAACATTTTAGATACATTTGAATTGCAACCCACTCTTTTTTGTCTTCCATGATCATGTTGTATCATTGACTGTGAGCAATTTAAAAATTGTTTTTGATCAGCATGAACATACCCAAGAAAAATGCTTCCTCTTTCTTATTAAAACACTGCCAGTATTTTACAAGAAAGTGGGAAAGTACGGGGATATTTTAAAGATATGAGTTCAGTGTCTTTTAAAGGCACCCCTTGTGGTTAGAGCCGCCAGCAAGCAGAAGCCCAAACCCAAATATATCAACTTTATATTCCTTCCTTTCTTTTACTTCTAACATTTTTTATCTCTGGGTCCTTCAAATAATGTCCTAGAATTCAATTTATTTTCATTTTTTCTTTGTTCCTTCTCACAAAATTCTCCAGAGTTTTAACATGTCATGTTTAGTAAATCCAATATAGGGAAATTACCCAGGTCACTCTCTTGGTTTATTTGCATATCCCTTTTAATTATTAAGACATCAGCTGGTTTCTTTTGTATGTCCAGTGCAACATCTTTTCTCATTGAAGGTTTTTCTGCCTTGTGTTAAACTTAACAGTACAAACATCACGTATATATATTTGTTTAAAAAAACCCTATTTATTACTTATCTTACCTTCTCCAGAATAACTTATCATGTCTTGGTTCATTTCCCTTCAATTTGGAGTATAGCCAAATTTGGAGGGCATTTCAAGTGAATCACTGTAGCAAAACAAAATGGGAAGGAAGAATCTCTTGGATGCAGAGACCAACAGCAATCAAGGAGGCTGGAATGAGCTTACAAGTCCCATGAATTATTGTATTGCTTCTTTTTTTAGTTCCTCTGATTTGTTCATTCTTCCTTTCCAGTAAATGCACCCTTTAAACATACTTAAGTTTAAACATAAAGTTTATATTTAAACCTGGTTCATTTCCCCCCTCCCACAATAAAATATGACTTCAAAGAATGACTGAGCAGGGCTTAATACAAAATATTTCAGTGCTAGCCAGCTACAAAATCCATTATCAGATACTACAGACTTTTTAGCTAGACTGGCTGAAATTGAAATGATAAATATGAGGCCATGCACAAACCATTTTTTGAATATTTTTCTATCAAGTGACCTAAAGGGCAAAACAGACCGGGGGAAAAATCAGGATGTATATAAGTGGAGATACAGTGAGGGGGGAAATGTTTTTAATGCTATTATTAGTATTTCAAGGACTTTTAAAGATTATATGCCTTTTTCCTTTGAGCTGTTTTAAGCAGATTAGTCAAACTAAGTGGATTTTAATTATCCAAGGTGAAACTGATCTGGGAGCAAAGCCTGACCCCCATCTGTAATTGAGGAAAGATTCATGAAAGCATGAATTAACTTAATTGTACCAATATGATATAGTTGTTACAGAATGACATTTGTCATAGGCTGGTGTATTGTCTCCTCACAAAGCACCATTAGAATACTGCAATTGATGGAAAGAATCTATTCCGTAGGGCTGAAAAAACTTCTGGGCAGAAATTGGGAAGTACAATTTCCTATGTGAAAGGGAATATGAAATAGACTTTGAAACAAACATTCTGTCTTAGCCCCATTTTGTCTTGATGTAATATACATAGATCTTTCTCATCAAGAAAGATTCTAGTTCCTCAATGCACCTACCAGGACTTAGAATTATCGTAGCAAATGTTGCCCCCTACAGCTCAGCTGTAGTAGGATTTGGGACTTTTTCTCCAGGACAGTTTTCTAAGCTCTGCTTTCTAATTAATTTTCAGTTGGTTCCATTATTTTTGGATGAGAATTACTTCAAGAATATAGAAACATGGAAGCACATTGATGTCACACTGAGTTGCAAAACATAAAGTTTTTTCTGAGAATGAACCGCACCGCTATGGTTGATTGGACTGGAACATGACAGAAATCAGATTTAGAAGTCACAATAAAGAAACTATGGAAGGAGCTTCTGTGGTTTGTTCATCCACGCCTATTAGCAAAAGGAGCTAAGTGACATCAATTAACAGTGGGCATCTACTCATTGCTCAACCCTGAACCTTGAAGAAATGTTACTGTTGTACATGATTGCAGTCAATTGTGCATTTTTTTTATTTCTAATACTCTATTTCCTATTTCTTTACCATCTATTGTGAAATTGACTATTTAAAAACAACATTCCTGATGTTTCATAGCTTTGGAACATCTGTTTAAAGGTACTATATATAGGAACCAAACATCTGTAAAACATTTTAAGGGCCTACCTATAATATTTCACTGCACTGAATGAAATGGCTTCTTCCTAAGCTGGAGTTGTGAATCTATAGAACTTACATACTTGCTCTTTTTCTGTTTTGGCAGAAGTCTCCTTCAGAAAGAGGTATGACACTGGCTTTGAATGTGTGGGCTATCATTAACAGAAATATAAGCAAATCCTTTCAAAGAACTGTGTCAAAGAAATATTACTGTTTATTGAAGACCTATTGCCAAATTGATGAATATATACATATTTGAATCCAAAAGGTATATATAATGAGCCTTTACCTTTCCAACCTTGATGGTGGTACTGATTTATTCCTCTAATGCAGGGTCCCCAAACTTGGCAACTTTAAGACTTGTGGACTTCAACTCCCAGAATTCTCCAGCCAGCTATGTTTGAAGACCTCTGCTCTAATGTGAATAGGCCTGAATAGGCCCAATGTATTACTTCTAGGAATACCATTAATATTTTTCCTTAAAGAACGACAATGTCACTCAAATTTTTGGGTATACAGTATAATTAGAATATAATTAGATAATAATATAATCAGAACTGCAGAAAAAACAATTACTGCCAACCTGCCTTCCATTGAGGACCTGTATACTGCACGAGTCAAAAAGAGGGCTGTGAAAATATTCACTGACCCCTCGCATCCTGGACATAAATTGTTTCAACTCCTACCCTCAAAATGATGCTATAGAGCACTGCACACCAAACCAACTAGACACAAGAACAGTTTTCCCCCGAATGCCATCACTCTGCTAAACAAATAATTCCCTCACCACTGTCAATCTACGATTTATATTAATGTTGATTTTTTCCTGATTGCTTATTTGTACCCTATGACAATCATTAAGTGTTGTACCTCATCATTCTTGACGAATGTATCCTTTCTTTTATGTATACTGAGAGCATATGCACCAAAGACAAATTCCTTGTGTGTCCAATCACACTTGGCCAATAAAGAATTCCTATTCTATTCTATTCTATTCTATTCTATTCTATTCTATTCTATTCTATTCTATTCTATTCTATTATATTCTATTCTATTCTATTTCTATTCTATTCTATATTACACTGTTATGTGAGGAAAGGAGATTCACATATAAAAAGAAGAAAACCGAGTCATTTTGGACACCCAGAGTCACTCTGTCTAGTGAGATGGGCAACACTTAAATTTAATAAATAAATAAATCTTCAGATCCATTATCTCTCTCTCTCTCTCTCAGAGGAAAGGGCTGTCCTGAGATTCTGCTAGGCCAGAATATGGAACCTGGAAGGTTTGGTAATTTTGTTCCATGGAAAAAAGACTGCTTGTTTATGCTTTACAGAAGTCATTGACTTGTTTTCAAATAATCTTTAACAAATTATTATATTTAATTAATAACCTGTTATGTATATTTTCCCCATATTATCCTTAGTTCCAATCACATTTTGGGTTGGTTGTCAACTGCAAAATCATTCATTCATACATGCATATACTTGCAACATGAATGAACAGGTAACCATACAGTGTTTTTTTTAATGCGAATACATTCAACATCTTAAAAGCATTTGTAAAATTGTGACTTGACAAAGGTAACTAGATCTAAGCATATTATTTCCAACATTTCCAGAACAAAAGGTGAGGTCCAATCAATGGAATATTTTTACTGCTGGAATTTTTATCAGGACAAGTTTTGTGGGGCAGAGAAAGGACAAGTGGCTGTGTGCTCTCTTCTAAAGTCTCCTCAGTATTTTTTTTTTTTTGAAGGATTGAGGAAACCACCCAAAAAGATTTGAACTGGTAGATGGGGAGCCAGTAAAGGAAAGCTTTATTGCATGCAATTTTGGATTTCATTAAAAGTTCTTACTTCAAAGTTATTTATGGGACTCTTCTGAAACTCTTCTGAAGACAAATGTTATAGATTCATTGCTATTGTTTTTCATCATTGTGACTAAATTACAATAGTTTCCTAAATACACATCATTTTGTTACAAACACAATTTCCTTATAAATAGAAACTTTGGAAACAAATATATAAAAAACTAGTTATATTTTAGAGCAGGGGTCTCCAACCATGGCAACTTTAAGCCTGGCGGACTTCAACTCCAGAATTCCCCAGCCAGATTTGCGTGGTGGCGCAGTGGTTAGAGTGCAGTACTGCAGGCTACTTCTGCTGATCACCAGCTGCCAGCAGTTTGGCAGATCGAATCTCACCAGGCTCAAGGTTGACTCAGCCTTCCATCCTTCCGAGGTCGGTAAAAATGAGGACCCAGATTGTTGGGGGCAATATGCTGACTCTGTAAACCGCTTAGAGAGGGCTGTAAAACACTATGAAGTGGTATATAAGTCTAAGTGCTATTGCTATTGCTATTCTGGGAGTTGAAGTCCTCCAGGCTTAAAGTTGCCAAGGTTGGAGGCCCCTGTTTTAGAGAATGGATATAAAATCAAATATTACAATGTCATTTAGAAACCAGAATGTCTTTATTTTATGTTGCCTGGTTTTACTTGTTGTGAAATTCATACACGACCAGACATTGATTCTCCTGAAAAACTGAAATGTTGTTGTGTTGATAAAGAAATGAACGTCCGTGTCAAAATTCCACTATCCTTTCTTTTAAGGACAGGACTGTTAACTTTGGCGTGTGTGTGTTGCCACTCAATCCCAACATTAGAGTAACAATATAAGATTCCAACAACAGACAATGTTGCCCAGGGCCAACCTGTAAAAAAAAGAAAAGAGAGAGAGAGAGTGAGTGAGAGAGAGAGTAGTAATCGATTAACTCCTACTGTCCTTATTTGAAACCAAAGGCAGAGCTGGTAAACATAATTAAGCTAAAACCCGTATCTACATGAATCAGGTAAGGCTTCATTTAAGGCATGAAAGCCAATTAAATGTACTATTAATTGTCCTTCATTTTTTTAAAAATCAATACTGATTACAGTTGCCAAATATTTTTTCTAAAAGGGGCTGCTGTTAAATGATAAATCTACAAGACAAGAAGAAGCTACCTGAGTTTGCCTTTAAAAATACATCATATCCTCCTTCCTTTAGGTCAAATTATTCAGAACCAAGTTGGAAGTGCCTCTAGTTGAGATGGGCAGCATGTAAGATGATAGATAGATAGATAGATAGATAGATAGATAGATAGATAGATAGATAGATAGATAGATAGATAGATAGATAGATAGATAGATAGATAGATAAATAGATAGATAGATAGATAGATAGATAGATAGATAGATAGATAGATAGATAGATAGATAGATAGATGATAGATAGATAGATAGATAGATAGATAGATAGATAGATAGATAGATAGATAGATAGATAGATAGATAGATAGATAGATAATAAATCATTTACAGTATGTTTCCTCTGAAAACTTCATCTAGAAGGCTTCCCTGGAATTAAGCTTACTGTCACTTCAGTATCTGGCCTAAGATCACACTTCTAGAACTGAATGTCTATGGAGATTCTCAGTCACCCAGGTCATGGTTGCCACCTTCGGTTTCTAAATCTGAAATATCTAAATTGTTTCTTTAAATTTTGGATTGTTTTCTACTTCTGCCAATAATTCATTAAACAGTTTTAAAACCTGTAAGTTGCTTTGAGACTCCTTTGGACTATAAATTATTTAATTAAATTGTTTTGATTATTTTCAATTTAATAATCTTTGTAGCAAGGCTAGAAAAGGCCAGGCAAAGCTTTAGAACAGAGGTCTTCAAACTTGGCAACTTTAAGACTTGTGGACTTCAACTCCCAGAATTCTCCAGCTAGCATAGACGTTTTTCTGGGAGTTGAAGTCCACAAGTCTTAAAGTTGCCAAGTTTGAAGACCTCTGCTTTAAAACATTCTGAACAGTCAGTAATATATGGTTTACCTCCAGACTGCTTTTAATACCAGGCAGAATGAAGTTGTAGAGGACAAGCATGTGAGTGCTTCATTATTTTGTAACTAATGTGCTTACAGTTAAGTAAAGGTTAAAACTACTTCATGGCTGCCTACTCAGAAGTAGGCAATCTTTTTTTTTTTAATATACTAAAATCTGTCATTTGCCTGTGAGTTGGGAAAGAAAACTAAATACAATTTAATTTAAAAGCAATTGAAGTTATGTTAATCAAATGTAGTCAATATGATTACTCTCCATTCTTCAATAATTTCTTCTCCTGACTCAATCAATTTGGAGCACTTTTGGGAGAATGTCTGCAGGCTACCCCAAAGCTGTAGAAAATTGCACAAAGCTATGAGCTGCCTGTGTGCCCCTCAGCAAACATTCTGCCTTCTAAAGAATTTGAGGAAAGAAAAAAAAAACAGCCATGGTATTTTTTTCCCCCTGTTTTCACATTCATATTCTAATTATAGCCAAGATTAGGGAGGTCTTTTTCCCCCTGGTGTATTAAAATGTTAAACCAGAAAGATGCATGAAGCGGTATATGTGAGTCGCTGTGTACTAACTGCTGCAAAGGCCTGTTTTACTCACTTTACACTTTATTCACCTTTGCAAGTTTAATAGATAACAGAATTTGACTCCAGATTGAAATAACTGCTAGGCAAAGAATGAAGACAAATTCTAAGCTTTTATCCAGTTGTCTCCTTTCCAGCATTTTTTCACTTCAAGGCTGTAGAATACCCACCACATTTTAGCTAGAATTATATATAAGGCTTTTCTAAAACTGTTGACCAAAACGTTTATCAAAAGCCATTAAAGAAGTTAGCAACCAAAGCAGAAAGGGAGAAACCTTTTAATGGATCTGTAAGTAAAAAAAAAATGGGAAGTAGAGAATAAGGATAAATGCTTTTTTCCCCTGGGAGAAATAAGAATGTTATGGGTTGATTTTTTAAATTTGCTTATCAATGAACTAAAAATAGTACTAAAATAAAAAGATGGCAAAGGTTCCTTATCCTACCAAATTGTTCAGGTTATTAAAATAAAAGTTTGTAAATTGCTCCAAGGACCTTTTCAAAGAGGGTTATTAATCCCTTGATGAATGTAGCAATTTATGTATGCAAAAAAGAACAGTTAAAACCACCAGTTTAGCAATTGGCAGTATCCCATCAGTTGATAGGATTGATCCATTAGGCTTATTTATGTAATTGAATTGACATGAGATCAATTCATCAGACATGCCTCCTCACAGCCTTTCTTTAGTTGTCTCTTTCATCTTCCTCTCATCATCCAAGCATGTAGTGACTTTGGTTTAATTAATCAGGTGACTTTTCTGACTTTGGCAATCCACTAAGTCTTTAGAAGGAAGTTAAGCAAAATCAACTTTTTTAAAAAATAAATAAATTAAGAACTCTCTAGATGAAAGAGTGGGAGAGGATACACACACACACACACACACACACACACACACACACACACACAGAGGATGTGGGTCTCAAACAGCAGAATGATAAATGTTGTTCCATTTAGACCAATATATCATTAGAGGTTTGCTTGCCCAGATCTGCAAGGACTAAATGTTTTGCATATGGCAAAAGCACTCTTGAAATAACTGCTGCTGATTCAGGGGTCGTGCAGTCTTGTGTTCTGATTATGGAGAAAGGTACATGATGTCATACAAAACATTATCAAGATATTAATGTTTTGGAGACATCATCTAAGTTTATTAAAGATTCTTCCTTCTCCATGTTATGTCCCTCAAACTAAGACCAGAGCATTTCTCCCACCTGAAATGCGAAAAATATTTTCATGTGCAAAATCCAAACAAAGGGCTGTACACAGGGGTGGGTTCTAACTTACCTCGCTGCTGGTTCGCTTCCTCCTGTGCCGTGTGGCCATGCCTCGTGGGCGCGTGCGTGCTTTGCGCATGCGCGCATGCGCAGTGCCAAAAAATAAATAAAAATTAAAAAAAAGAGCCAAAAACAAGATGGCGATGCATGCGCAGTGCCGGAAACTCGGCTTCTGCGCATGCGCAGAATAAATTTTTTTAACCCCCCCCCCAAAAAAAATTTCAAAAAAAAAATCCCCCCAAAAAATGGCGGCACCCACGGACCGGCACCGACCAAACTGGATCTGTGACATCACCGTGATGTCACCAGCGGGTCGCTACTGGTTCAGGTGAACCAGTCCGAACCGGGAGGGACACACCTCTGGCTGTACCTTAACAAATTATGCTGTAGGTGGTCAGCTTAATGTGCAAATATACATGAAGGTGAGGTAGTCTCAGATTATATTTTGCTGGGTATTTTGTCTGGATGTGTTCACTAATTGGGGTTCTACAGTAGAGACGGCAGACAGAACATATATATTTAAAAACAAATAATAATTGCGGGTTTCATAATAGCCTTTTGTACCTTTTCCCCTTAAATGATACTGAAAGATTGGTGAGCATGCTGGGAGGCTAGGCAGCAGGAAGACACAGTGACAAAATAGTATATGTATAAATAGATCCTGGAGAGACAGAGGAGAAACAGAGGATCATGCTTTGCTCCCAGTCAGACAACTGTGTCATTTAGCACAATATTTTCAAGTGACTGACAGAGCTCTTTAAAGTTTCGGATCAGATTTTTCCCAAGTCTACTTGGATATGCTAAAGATTGAATTTGAGACATGCTTGTAAAGCACAGGGTCTCATTGAGTAGTGGGTTCTAAAACCTGTTGCTACTGGTTTGCGCATGCGCACCTGATGCTTCTGCGCATGTGCAGAAGCATCCCGGGCGGGTAGGCGGAGCGTCCTGAGTGGGTGGGCGGAGCCTCCCGCCGCCGCTACCGGTTCGCAGAACCGGGCCGAACCGGGAGCAACCCACCGCTGGTCTCATTATTGAGCTATGACAGGCATGATAATTTCACTTGGTGCAATTTCTCTTTCTTGGTTTTCCCAGCCAAAAGAGAGAGAGAGAGAGAGAGAGAGAGAGAGAGAGAGGGAGGGTGGGGAGTCCTTGTTTATTTAAAAGGCAATGGTTCTTCTGAAGAACCATATCCTCCATCAGGTAAACAGATAGATGTTGGGGAAAAACCTTTTCCCTTCTAGGAAGTATGAATATGACTCTCCTGGCTGATTTGGAATATGAGCTCAGGGCAACGGGGCTTATTTTCTCAGAACCTGAGAGACAAACAACACATAATATATGTATTTATTCATAAATAGGTTCCAGATTTACACTCAGAAAAATCTGTAGAAGACCAAAAGTCAAGTGTTCTACTCTAAGTCTGCAATGATGTTCTTAAGGTTAACTTTAAGAAGATAATGTGTATTCATATTTAGGAGAGACAATCTGCCTCTGGAAAAAGATAGTGGGAACACAAATTATTGTTTAGCTCTAGACCAAATTAGCAGAATAATAGCCTTCCCCTCTCCAGGAGACAGCCCAAGACAACACATTACACAACCATTTCTAGAACGAATTAAGAAAGTTCACTCCCTAGTCCAAAAAATGACCAGGCCAGTCAGAGTCAATGGTACAAATCTATTTAGAAAAAAAAGTACTTCTATACTTAGACATTTTTGCCCAAGAGGACCCTAAGATTGAGCACTGTAAGGCTGTATGGGTGAATGAACCATACCTATTCTATGTTGATTAAAATTTTAGTATTTTTTGTTAATTTGCTTGAATAAAATGGCAAGCAAAACAAATAAAAAAAATATGAAGGTGGACAAAAGTTGTATCTTAGACAGCACCCTGTCTGTTGGTTTAAAGAAATCTGTCTTTGTATTATTTAAGTTAACTAGAGAAACACATCGAGTGCTACTATATTATAGAAATCTAGTAATGTTCCAGTATAAGCAGCTGAAAATGAGACAGGAAGGAGAAAACATAACGTACCAACAGGCACAAACATTGTGCAGTAAAGGAGGATGTGATACGAGATATTCCTGCTTTCCTGATTACTACAGGAAGGTATAGATCTGGTTCATTTATGAAGTTGCTTTATATTGAACCAGTATTCTAGTTACTGACCTAATTCAATCTGTCTACTCAAATGGGCACAGGATATCCATCTCTTCAAAAAGGTTTCCCCAGCACATTGTATTTCCTTTAAGTGGAGGTGCTGGGAACAGAACCGACATCAAGAACCATGTCTAGAAACATGCTGACCCATTAAATCTGCATGAATCAGTTCCTCATTACTGCCCCAAAATTCTAGTAATAACAACGCTAACAAGATAATTCAGATAATTCCCTGTTCTGTTTGCCTATCAACGCCAATCTCTTTTTGTAACAAGAGAGAACTAGTCATTGGGCCATACAGTTAACAAAGGAAAAACAGGAACCAGCACTGCTGCGATGGAGAGTCTCAGCTCTCATTAGAATGAACAGGCAAAGAATGTATGGCATTGGGATGAGAGCTTGACTTTTCCTGCACTGCAGCATCTTTGGAACAAATATACACAAGTGTATTCTGTTTGAATTGTTTTAAGAGGAGGTTACTCCCAACTCTCCCTAAAGATTTCCAGCATATTAAATAAAAGGCATATGGAAAAAATAGATAAAACTGTTCTGAATTGGACCCATAAAGCAAGGTTCAATTTGTTGTTAGTTGCGAAGTTGTGTCCGACCCATCGTGACCCCATGGACAACGTTCCTCCAGGCCTTCCTGTCCTCTACCATCCCCCGGAGTCCATTTAAGCTCACGCCGACTGCTTCAGTGACTCCATCCAGCCACCTCATTCTCTGTTGTCCCCTTCTTCTTTTGCCCTCAATCTTTCCCAGCATTAGGCTCTTCTCCAGTAATCCTCTTCATGGATTACTGCCTTGTCATGGTGAAGGGGCTTGCGTAGCTCAATTAAGCTATGAGCTATGCCATACAGGGCCACCCAAGACGGACAGGTCATTGCAGAGAGCTCTGACAAAATGTGATCCACTTGAGAAGGAAATGGCAACCCACTCCAATATCTTTGCCATGAAAACCCCATGGACAGTACCAAAAGGTTCAATAGGAGTATGTATTTTTTTTAACAAAAAATTTTTTTAACAAAAGAGAAAGGAACCATGAAAAAAGGCTTTTTTAAGCAATGGAATGACAGTTATGCTGTTCTTTAAACATCTCTTAAAGTTTTTCAGTAAATATTGTCTCATTCCAAGATTGCCTATTTTTGCACTGATTCTCCAAGGCCTCAAGCTGACATCTTTGCATCAGCAGTAGTCTAATCTTAACTGTGATGTTGCTCTGCCACTGAGCTACAAAATCTTTGAACTGGTTTAGCAGTTATTTTAGTTCCTGGATTAAACAACAAGCAGAGTAATTCTCTCCAACATCAAAGTTCTCTGACATTTCTGGAAGCCTTGCTAGCAAGAGACCAGCTGAGTGAAAGCAGGAAAGAAAAGCTTGCTCAGAATTATTGTCTTTCAGGCTACATGTTGTTTCCTGAATTGACAAACTGTATCTCTGATCTCAGAGGGAGAGACTAAAACTTCTCCATAGGAGTGCAATTTAAAAGTTTGATTAACTGGTAGGATCCATTTTTAAATTATTTGCTATAATAGCATAGCAGAGTATAACTTTATTGATTAGTCAATTGACCATATGAAGAAGCATCAGCTACAATATAAACGAATATGATAAGATAAACAACTTTATCTTGCCTCCAGAAGTTATGAATGCTCCAACACTGGAAGTTTTTAAGAAGAAGCGATTGGACAACTATTAGGGTTTCCTGCCTGAGCAGGGGGTTGGACTACAAGACCTCCAAGGTCCCTTCCAACTCTGTTTATTCTATTCTATTCTAAATGTAAGGTCAGAAGATATAAAATAAAAGTAAGATAAGATAAAAATAAAAGAGTGATATAAAATAGTGCAATAAAGAGTACAGAAAAACAAGATGAATAGAAATATACAAAACAATGTGTTTTTAGATGAATGCATCAACTTTGCATGCAACCTCAATATGTTCTGTAAAATGTGTCCATAGCAGAACAGCTCTGACTATAAACTTAGCAGTTCTAATTACTACGTATGTGTTTGTATCTGAAGGAACTAAGGTAAGTTATCGTCCCAATGTGTAGTTCTGTCCAATAGTCATGTGCAAGTACTAAGTCCTGGCTGGGATGTATAGTTGGCCTTGAATAAGATGTGCACAATGTCTTTTATTTCTGGAGCGCCACAAACACATGTTCTCTCTACCATTTCACTTGGCAGAGTCATTATATTTAAAAACAAAATCCAGCAGTGCAAACTTTGCTCTGGGAATGACCATCCTATGGTATTGACTCAGACCCTTTGTCAGGGTTTTTGTCTGTTTGAAGAGTGATTTTATTCTTGGCCAGCCATTTCAATGACCTGAAGTTTAAGTGATTCAATGTCAATTTGGGCATTAACATCCAAGACACTTTGTTTGAATATTGCCTTGGTCTGATGTCCAACTGAGGGTAGATATTGTGCAAGGAAGCCAAGCTGTAACATTATTTTGAGAAGTTTATTCATCCATATGTCAGGTATATATAATAGATATATACATAAGATCATGTGAAGTGTTAGTACCGCTTTATAATGCCTTGATAGGACCACACTTGGAATATTGCATCTAGTTTTGATCGCCACAATGTAAAAAAAGTCGTTGAGACTCTAGAAAGAGTGCAGAGAAGAGCAACAAAGATAATTAGGGGGCTGGAGTCTAAAACATATAAAGAATGGTTGCTGGAATTGGGTATGTCTAGTTTAATGAAAAGAAGGACTAGGGGGGTGACATGATAACAGTGTTCCAATATCTCAGGGGTTGCCACAAAGAAGAGGGAGTCAAGCTATTCTCCAAAGCTCCTGAGAGTAGGACAAGAAGCAATGGGTGGAAACTAATCAAGGAGAGAAGCAACTTAGAACTAAGGAGAAATTTCCTGATGGTTAGAACAATTAACCAGTGGAACAACTTGACTCCAGAAGTTGTGGATGCTCCAACTCTGGAGGCTTTTAAGAAGAGACTGGACAACCATTTGTCTGAAATGGTATAGGGTTCCCTGCCTGAGCAGGGGGTTGGACTAGAAGACCTCCTAACTCTGTTAATTATGATTACATCAGGGGCAGCAAATAAATAAGAAGTTAAATGACAGCAATGTTACTGAGTTTACTCAAAGTAGGTTATAGTCAGATGGAATTATTCATTTATCCCATTTTCAGGGTTCACTCAATAAACTAAGTTACCCTAACAGGTTATGTTAAAGTCCTCCCCCCAATACAACATTAGCATGGGCAGATATATGCTACATGACAATTTAATCATGCCATGAACACAGCCACACATAAGTAGTTTGAATACTAAATTCTAAAATGAATACTATTTACTGACTTTACTGAATACTAAAATGAAAGTTATTTCCATTCTAATATCAAAAGTAAATTACATGTACATTTACATATATTGAATTGTGCCTGTTTACATTTAGTTCTTTAATTAATAGATTAATCCAACAATGTTAATTCCAACAATATTTCACGCAGTGCAATACAGAAAGAGGAAACATTCTCTGAAAGGCTGCTCAAGGATTGCAAGGCATGGGTAGACAGAAATTAGTTTGGGCCCATTGGTAGAAAAAAAAAATTATACAACAAATGGCATAAATATAGAGACCTTGGTACTTTCTGACTTTGGTTGTTTGCTTGCAGATGTTACCCAACTAGGTAACATCATCAATGTGTGGAGTGTGGAGTGTGGAGTTTGTTCCCTGTGTATATACAGTAGCTTGGCCTGCTAGGGTTAGTGGGAATGTGGTTTTCTCCTTGGTAGTTCCTTGATCATTGTTTTTCGCTTGTTCGTCTAGTGTAAATCCCTGCTTATCTGGGTGTTGGCTCTGGAGATGATGTGTTCTGGTCCTTTTCTTTCCTTCATAGCTTTTTTATTGTCTCTTTGGAATAGTGTGTAAATGTGGTTTATCTCTTTTATACCTATTGATGGATGATTTATCTGAATCCCAAGGTTCCAGGAATTCCCTAGCATTTTAAAATTTAGCTTGGTCTGCTAGTTGGTGTTCATGGATGCGCTCTGCTAGTCTTCTGCCTACAGAGTGGCTGTTACAGTCCTTACGCTGTAGATGACTCCTGTTTTTCCTACTTGGACTACTAGGTCATTTGTTTTACTTTACTTAAAATGTTCTGAAAGTCTTTAGTTTGTTTGTGACAGAGGTGGGTTCCTCCCGGTTTGCACTGGTTCTATAGAACCGGTAATAAACCGGTGGTGACGTCACGGAGCTGGTTCTGTCGGTGCCGATCCGTGGATGACGCCATCTTTTTTTTTGAAAATTTTTTTTGAAAAAAAAATTGGGGGGGGGTTTTGCTGGTTTTTGCTTCTGCGCATGCGCAGAAGCCGAGTTTTCAGCACTGTGCATGTGCCGCCATCTTGTTTTTGGCTTTTTGGGGGGAATTTTTTTGCTTGTTTTGCTTCTGCGCATGTGCAAAAGCCGAGTTTTCAGCACTGCGCATGCGCGGCCACGCACACAAAGTGCGTGTGCGCCCACATGGCACGGCCACGCAGTGCACAATGCGCACGCAGCCACGCAGCACGGGAGGAAGCGAACCGGCGGTGAGGTAAGTTAGAACCCACCCCAGGTTTTGAGTATGGTGATACCATGTGATTGTAATTGTTGTTTTTTTGGAAATATTTTGATATATGGTAGTGTTACTTTTTCATAATTGCATGTGCTATAATGGATTGAGTGTCAAGCCCTTTTTAATAAAGTTGTGTGGGTATCTATTTTTCTGGTGTTCCGGATTGCCCTACAATAGCAAGCTACTGTATATAAACAGGGAACAACCCACATTCACGAGGACTGATGTTACAGTCAGGTAATGAAAAGCCTGCAAACACCCAAGCTCAGAGAGCACCAAGGACTTCAGAGTTCAACCCTTTAATTACATGTGTTCTGTTCTATTGGAGCTATAAATGTCATTCGGTGTCAGCAACCTTATACAGGACCAAAGGACAATCAATTATAGTATTTTGTAACAGCATTAAATCTGATTTTTTTCAAACAAAATCTAAGTTCAGAGCATTAAAGATGAAGGGATGCCATGTGTTTCATGGCATTTATATTTAATATTGCCGATAGATGTAGATGTTAAAAAGAGTATTTTCCTAATATCTGCTGCAATTTTTAATGTGGAGAATTTTTATTAGAGTTCATGTTAAGTCATACATACACGTACACACTATATCTCATATTCTATTTGTTGATAACGGTGGATTTTGTATAAACTGCCACTTATATTAATAGGTACCACTTTGGTGGAAGTAACAACATGAGTCTTTGGTGTATAGTCATGCTGGGCACATGACCACAGAAAATGTCTTCGGACAACGCTGGCACCCCAGGCCAAAAAATGGAGATGAAATCCATGCCCCAGACTCGCACATAACTGGACAAGGAAATCTTTACTTTTTTTATTCTTCAATTAAATAAAACAGCAGAATTCTTTTTGTTGCTGTTGTTGCTAAACTCAACAATCATTTTTTCATGCTGCTGACTTAAGGTGATGTTTATTTTCTCGTTTTAATGTTCCACACAATTAAAAAACACTCACTCGAGCTATATAAACCATCAAAGTTGTGTGTGCTATTGCCAGAGCTAGAAGCAGTCCAGCAATTGAAAACAACAATTTCCTGCACCAAATGGATGTTGCAAAAGTTGGAGTGGGATTTTTTTTCCCTCCCCTTTTTTAGTGACAGGCAATAGATCGTCAGGAGGTTTTAAGGCAGGAAGCACTTCAGAAATAGCTGGCCTGAAATCCAGCACTCAGCTTGCCCCCAAATCAGTTTTGGGGTT
Source organism: Thermophis baileyi (assembly GCA_003457575.1). Taxonomy (NCBI): domain Eukaryota; kingdom Metazoa; phylum Chordata; class Lepidosauria; order Squamata; family Dipsadidae; genus Thermophis; species Thermophis baileyi. The sequence goes on from QLTV01000548.1 coordinate 8,783,933, forward strand.
TTGTTTGCTTTGTCAGAGAGCTAAGCTGCTAGAAGAAGATTTCTTGCAAGAACAATGTCTTGCTGTCATTATTTTTCTTTTCCAGCCTTCAGAGGTATGTGTAAATTAATGCAAGACAGGCTACAGAGCAAGTGGGATGCAGAGTACAAAGCTTAGAGGTTTCCATTAAGATTTCCAGAGCTTTTTGATAAAGCTCAGGTTTAAACAGCTGCTGGGGTAAATTGATTTATGGAAGCGAGGAGACTATTTCCCATCAGCCTGTTATCAATAATGGTTTTTCTGCAGAATGAGAAAGTTCCAGACAACGCTCTCTCTCTCTCTCTCTCTCTCTCTCTCTCTCTCTCTCTCTCTCTCTCTCTCTCTCTCTCTCTCTCTGTGTGTGTTAACAGTGGCTGGTATTCAGATGCTTTAAAATTTGTTTTTTGATTTGCATTTGTTGTAATATTCAATTAAACATGTAAATTTAATTCAGCTTATTAATTAATTGTTTAATAATAATAGTAATTAAATTAATCAAGTCAGCTGGTTAGCATCAGGAGCTGTTTTACTTCTCACTGCCCAAAAGTGCTCATTTGCTCCATTTGCTTCTGACATTTTAAGTCAATTTTAGTTCAAACATTTTCAACGCAAAGCCAAAAGTGATGAGATTTATAACATTATGCAGCTAATAGTTCAAACTGTCTACATCAGAGAAGGAGACATAAATATAATTAAATACTAATTATTTAATAGGAATAAAGCTATTAAATTGAACAGCTACGTGAAGGATTTCAGAAACCATTGGCAGGATAGAAGTTATTTGGCAGCATGCTGGACGCTTAACGTATGGCCAAATGGCATGGACCTTGGCATGAATCTCAGCACTTTGTCTATGAAGATCTGTGTAAACACTCATGGAATTCTGCCATGGACTCGAGTTTGCACTGCCTCCATCAAACTGAGGGCAACCTAGGCCCAAAGCCAGCTGGGGTCCTTGAGCCAGTCACTTTCTCTCAGCCCTGGGAAGGAGACAACGGCAAACAACTTCTCAAAAAACCTTGGCAAGAAAACTGCAGAGACTCATCCAGGCAGTCTCCGAGAATCGAATACAATTGAATAGGGAATATATAGTCACTCAAGATGTTAATATTCCCATAATGATATATATATATATATATATATATATATTCAAATTTATAAGGTCAAACAAATAATCTTTAGAGAACACATTTGTGATTATTTCCTTTAAAAGGTTTTGCAAACATATTGTAATGCAAGAGTATCCAGATACAACTGGTCTCTGGCAAGCAAACCAAATCACAAAATTCTGTAAAATTGCATATTTATGTATCCATTAAAATGCTGAAATAAGACTCTTGTTATAATAACCACAGCTGTATCGTATTTGGAGAGAACGAACAGGTAAGAGATGCTGACCCCTTTGGGAGGCCTGAAACATGTAAGCAGCATGGAATTCCCCTTGGCCTTCTGAAATGAAATCTTTCTGTTTGTTATCTCAGACACCTCTCTCCAAGCAAGAGCTAGTTCTCAGGCTGACAATGTTCACTCAATGAGGCCATATTCCATGTGGAAATTGCAATTTCAAAGCCACTTTGACACTTTGCACAGGCTTCTGGGTTTCGAATAACATAATATTTCTAACTTCCCAGTTATTGGCATTTTCTAACCAGGTTATGCTAAAAAGGCATAAAGCTATGTCTACAGCAAATGTGAGATGACCCCTTTCTCCTTTCTTCATAATGTTTTATTTGCTAAGTGTATACATTTTGTGGGTATTGTGAATGAAACGGGAACCTACTGAAGAACGTCCATGAGGTCACTAATCAGATAAATCTTAATAATTTGGGCTGTCTTTACAGGCTTCAAATTGTGCTTTCTCTCTCTCCAGTGTATACATGTGTATATACACACACAGAGAGACACGCTGTATGTCTGTTTCTTATAATTTATTAAAACATCTATGTACAACTTTTAATTTAAACTCACAAATATATTTGTGTACTTATAGGCATCATTTACACTTTTGACATCAAAATATCAGATGATATAAAATCATTCCTCCATTGCTCATTCTTTATTCTCTTTAAGATGTTGAAAAGGGCTAAAAATTTCCTGTGTGCACCACTCAACACTTCACTGTCTGCCAAAGAGTCAATTTTGGAGCATGGTGATCAGTTTATATTTGTGGGGTAGCCAAATAAGTTTACCAATCACTATACGGCATTCCTATTCTATTATGATTTCCATTATATAGTACAGTCATATCTTGGTACTCAACTGCTTTGAAAGTCATTGAATTTGGTACTCAACACATTTTGTCATGAAAATTTTGTCCTTGTATTTGATGCACAATCCAGAATTTGATTTCTTGGTATATTGGACTCTCTCCTCTTTTTTAATAAAGCCTATATCTCAATCACATGTGTATTTGTCAATGTTTTCAAATACTGAATCTTTTAGTTTCAAGTTTCAATCTTTTAGTCACATGAGTTCTATTATAATAGCATACATGCCATAGAAAGTCAATTTTTGCTTTTAAAAAGTTCTAGGGGACATTTTTAATCCAACTCTAGTAGGAAAAACAAGGACATCTAATTATTTTTGCAACATTTATGCTCATGCTTAGATCAGCGTTATCCAAAACACATCATCAATCACCCACCATAGATTCTAATGACTTAAGAAAATATAATGTCTTTTGTACCAGAGTAAATACAAAATCAGTATTATTTTCCTTAATGACAGCAGGATCACGTTTTGCAGTCAACTGTTCATTTGACTCAAGCCCTTATAATTTAATGTACTATCATGCATGAAACAGAATTGTCAAAATGGATTTAGAGATAATGTGCAGAGTTTGGGTATTTTATTAATGTGAGCCTGAGATCTCAGAGTTTCATTATTTGCCTTTGAAAACAAGCAGGCCTTATGCATTCTGAGTATAATAAGCACTGGCAACCAGTAAACAACCAAACGAAAGTCTAACTTGCCATTTTTGTAATTGGAATCTCTAGTCTCAGGAAGCGCTCAGCCAAAGCACTTCCCTGAGGAGAATGGAAGTTGATGTGTCAGATGATATTGAGAACCCAAGGATGGAAACTGGCTGGAGCAACAAAAATGAACTCTTGCATTGAAACATAAGCTGCTTGGTAATAGCAATAGCACTTAGACTTATATACCACTTCACAGAGCTTTACAGCCCCTTTCTAAAGCGGTTTACAGAGTCAGCATATTTTCCCCAACAATCTGGGTCCTCATTTTATTAACCTCGGAAGGATGGAAGGCCAAGTCAACCTTGAGCCGGTGAGGATCAAACCTCTGGCAGTCAGCAGAATTAGCCTGCAATACTGCATTCTAACCACTGCACCACCAGATTATGGAGCTGTTTGACTAGCTCCTGTAAAAATACATTGTTTCTGAAGTATATGTCTCCAAAATAAAATCTTCCAAGCTTTATTTATTTATTTATTTATTTATTTATTTATTTACTTACTTACTTACTTACTTACTTACTTACTTAGCTTTCTGATCAAGGTACAGTTCAGAGCTAGTTTTATCATGCTTATTAATTCACATGAGAAAATTCTGGGGATTCTTGAGCTATTTCTGTAGTGTTTATTTACTTGTTAAATACTTGGGAAGAGTAAGTAGGAAGCAAATAGGCCGTACAGTTTACTGTCTGACTTTCACTGGTATCATCCATCAAACAAGGGCTGTTTGATTAAAAGTATCAATTTCTTTTTTTTATTGCTTTTCTTCTTTGTTCTGCCAAATTTGAAATGTGTCCTTTCTTTTCTGCTCACACACCCTGCAGATAGTTTAAAGCATCTTCCTTAAGTATTTTTTTTATGAATAATAGTACCTGGGCTCAGTTTTCATCATAACCCTATGTGTGATGGAATGTAGTCTGGATTCCCAGGAGGAGCAAGACACAGTGAAGTTTAGCTGTCCTACATGATATTTAGGTGTTTGCTTTGGAACAGTTAAAGTGGGTAACATCTGCACAGGAGGCATTTTCATTCACAATGCACCACTGTGACGAGTCACTTAAGCTAGTCAGATCTCCTTGTTGATGATCCCCACATCATGTGATCAAACTAACTGGGCCAAAAATCACCCTTTTGGGAATGCAAAATCCCCACTTACTTTCTGCGGGAAGATATCATTAAAACTTTCCTTCTTGGCAAGCCATCAGCAATTCTCACATCTTAACACTTGCAGATAATCAATATTTGGAAAATGTCTTCTAAGAACCCCATGTTGAGTGTCCTCTTGGTTTTTAGTTTATTTAATCTTCTTAATTTTAATCATTTTGTATTATCTTTTGTATTTTTTTATCATTTTGTAAGCCACACAAAGTCACTCCAACAGTGAGAAGGGCAGCATATAAAACAAACAAACAAACAACAAACAAATAAATACATTGCCAGACTTTATCAGTTAATTCTCTAAGAAAGGGGTCTGCTTTTTCTCTCTAATTTGTTTTCCGGAAAACAGGTCATTTGAGTGGGTCTAGACCAGGGGTGCCAATCACATGGCCCGCAGGGCAGATACGGCCTGTGCAGGCCATGCCCATCTTGGCTCCACAAGCGCAAAAACAATCCTGATACGTCACGATACAGCCTGTAATGTGATCGGGTTTGACATCCCTGGTCTAGACATTCCCATGACATAATTGACTGGGTAGAGACTGTTTCACTTCATCTGTTTGAGGCTAAATGTAATCTGATGGGGGTTAATTAATTTGTGGATTGACATCCTTTTGGTGTTCCCACAATACCATATCCCCCCTTAAGCATACTGTGGGAATAAGGCCAATGTATTTCTCGTGTATGTGCACACTTCAATTGTGATTAGAGTTTAGGAATATCTAAGAGAGTTAAAGTTTTGATGCAAAGTTCTGTAACAAGAACATACTCATTTATTTATTAATCAAATTTATAGGGTTGCCCATCCCACAAAAAGCGACTGGGTGGCTGTAAAACAATGGCATACAAGTTGCCATAAAGTCACAGTTCTTATAGAAATCAGAGAACAAGGCTCCTTGGAGATGGGACAGGATAAATAGCAGGCACTGCTGTTATTACTGCAGCCAAAAAAATAAATAAATTATCAAGGAGAGATTCTGGATGAGGGGTTTTTTTTTCCCCTAAGCAGTCAAAATGCAGAAAGTGTGTTAAACTGAAAGAGAAAGTTAAGGAAGGAGTCTATAAAAGGGATAACTGTTATTTAGCCAAAAAGGTAAAAGAGTCTTGGCAGGAAAGCAGAAAAAGAAAGGAAGCTAGAAAAAGGAGTGAGGGAGATTAAAGAAGTAAGAAGGAATTTAGAATGTTTAAAGGTAAGCAGGGGGTATCAGGAGAAAAATGGGGAGGTATTTTCCCTCTTGGCAACAGCAGTAAATAAAAAGGAGGAACGGAGGACAGGTCCACCCCCCCTTACAGCAAAGCTTGCTCAGCAGGGATTCCATCTTCTACTAAAGGAGGCAGGAGGGCCAATCCGGGAGTGCAAGAAAATAAGGCGGCTTGGTTGTCAGCAAACAGATCAATGGAAAAAGCAGCTGGCAGAGAGAATAGGAGCCTTGTTGGTCCTGACCTGAGGAACTGGGATGAGTTAGTGGGACCGGAGAGGAACAGAATCAAAGAAAAGCTGGTGGGGTGGCGCAAGGACAAAAGAGAGAAGAAATTGATTATTTTCAACCAGGAGAGGCGAATGACCTGCTTAATACATACTGTGCCTTCCATACTGACAACTGGCAGTAGTGACCTTCAAAAGCAACTCTAGGAAATAAAGTCAGTGCAGAGTGTTGTGCGTGCACTCACAAGGAAAGTAAATAGTCTGAATGCCAGTTCTGCAGAATAAGTTCCTGTTTTAGAGGAAGGCATTGATTTCTAATAAAGGTTAAAGCAGACAAAACCTGTGTCAATGTTAAAAGGGTGCTCTGTTTAACCATCTGCATTTCTGTATAGCTGTTTCAGTAACATTGGTAGTTACATCTGTTTATTTTTTTGCAACCAAAAAGTCTTTAAATGTGGATTTACAAGGAAATGGATGTTTCTTATAAACTTCTCCCATCTTCCCAAGAACTGAGTGAATTTTGTTATTATTATATCCAGTTGTTGCTGAATCTTATACTCCCCAAATATCTAGATAATTAAGGCTCTCCTGGCACCTCAATGGCTTGTCATCTTCCTCTGAACATTTGAAATACAAATCTACAGAATAGATTTGCTTCGTTGAAGAAAAAAAAAGGAGAAATTCCATATAACTGTATAGAAGTGCCATAATGAAAGATTGGGAAATAAATTAATTCTACATTAAAACCAAAGGAACATTCAATATATCATCATCACTGCTGAACATGCAGGACAACCATACATTTCCAAACAGGAAAATCTTGTATTCTAATCTTAAAGTAAATCCTCAGGAACATTAATTGGTGTTGGTAACAGGTGATTTTGAAATTCTCTTATGCAACTTCCTGCTGCAGGGAGGCATGACCTATTCAATTGATCCACCTCCAGCATTGATGGACCCAATGGGGGTCCAAAGGTTCCTGGGGGTTCTACATGAGGCTCTGCTGCAAGGTCCTGCTGATGGGATGAGGCCTTGGATAGGATTGTGCCCATGAAACCTCTCTTGGCCCCTGATCACCCCTGATACTCACTGTGGTTTATGAAGGAGCTATGGGAGCTGAAAATCACCCCTGATACTCACTGTGGTTTATGAAGGAGCTATGGGAGCTGAAAAGCATCAAGAGACATCTAGAGTGACTCTGGAAGAAGACAAGGGATAACGACGATCAAACATAATTTAGAGTCACTATTAAGACCTATCTTGTGGCTGTAAGAATGGCAAAACATGCTCATTGCTTCCACAGAATGCCACCCATTGGCTCTGTTTAGGGTTACCCAGATCCTTCTGGGTAAGGGGGCTTGGAGGTTTACCTTCAGGGTCATGTAGAGGAATTTTCTGATAAAATCACTCAGATCCACTCAGTTGGAGACCAAGGGTATTGGCAGGTCCTTTGAAGATGCCTGGGGAATGGATTTACCTACTTATCCTGGAATATTTCATCCTGTTGGACCTAAGGAAGTGGACAAGGACCTAGGAACTTTTAATATGGTCACCTGTGAACTAAATTCATGCCCCCAGGAGGTGACATATGGGTAGGTCTAGCAATGGTTTACTTATCTTTAAGGGTGGGGAAGTTTCTGGCTCCCTTTAAAGACGCACTGGTGTACCTTCTTCTCAAGAAACCATCATTTGATCCCATTGTTCTGGGTAATTTTTGTCCAGGGAAGGTGGTGGTGCTGCAGCTCCAGAGGACCATGGATGAAACTAATTATTTGGACCCCTTCAGTCAAATATGAGACACAAATGGCATTGGTTTCTTTTGGATGACCTCTGGAGAGAGTGGGATTTGGGTAATCATCCATCCTTGCTCTTCTTGACCTTCCGGCAGCTTTCAATACCATCAACCATGGTATCCTTTGGGATTGGCTCTGGAAATTGGGGATGGGAGACTGATATGCAATCTTGGGGGGTAGTTGGTGGCTTGAAGGTGCTCCCTTTGCCTTTTAACTCTGATTTTAACTGTTTTTTAAATGTGCCTTTTAATATGGTTTTATAGATTTTATCTGTAAACCTCCCAAAGTCACTTAAATAGTAAGATGAGTGGTGTTTAAATTTGAAAATGAAATAAAACAAAAGTCACATAACCATATTTAGGGTGCTTGGCATCCGGTTCACTTTTATAACTAGTTGCGGGATCCTGTGGTTACTTGACTACGATTTGTGATTTTTTTAATGGGTTCTAGTATTCAGAAGGATACGTTCACACTTAGAACCATGACATTTGTCTAACAACCTTGGATGACGTCCACAAAAATTGTCCTAAAATTGGGTACAATCACATGGATATCTTAACGTAAGGCCATAACAATTTACAACCAGAAATCTAGTCCCAGATGCAGTTGCTGATAAATGGCAATACTGTCAAGTCTAAAAGAACTTGGGGGGGGGGGGGGAACCAACACCTTGAATTGTGTCAAAAAATTTTCTTTAAAAAATGAGATGAAACAATATTTAAATGCATATTATGTGCCAGACCTACTACTCAGAAGTTGAAGGTTGGATTAGCTTTAAAAAGTTGCTAATACAAATTATCCCAGCACTTAAAAACAATAGATATATTTCCAAAGAAACTACTTAATTTATATACTGAGAAGTCTTAAATGCATCTACTCCTCTCACTTTAATTTGGTCCCTAGAAGTAGATCAAAGTAAGTGAATCTTACTGATTTTAGGCACACTTCATTTCACTTCAGCTGCCAATTTCATTACAACTTAACAGCAGTTGTATCTGATCTCTGACCTTTAATTTTTATATTCAAAATGATAGGGTTTCTTGAAAAATTTGAGAACAAGACTTTGGGAAGATAATACAGAATTTAAATATGATATACCTCTTTGTAACACAGAATTTCTCTGAAATCTATTTCAGCAAGTGAAATAGAAATGATAGTGTTACAAGCAAATTGACACATGTTATACTCATTGGTGCAATGTCCAATTAGTCAATTCTTTTGGCTGAATGTTTCTAAACAAATTGGAAAATCAACCAACAGTTTTTTGTAACAAATCCTGCTATTGGTTTATTGGCTGTGCTCCCTAAGGCTTAGGAATGGATGCAGCATAAGATCAATATTCAATGCTTGCTCTGCTGCTACAAAATGGAAAAAAACAAAATATATACTTCATTGGGGCACTAATATTTAGAAATGTTTAAAAAAACTGCTTTAACTGAAAAAAAAAATGAAAAAATATAAACACAGGAAGCCCTCAACTTACAACCACAATTGAGCCCAAAATTTATGTTGCTAAGTGAGAAATTTGTTAAGTCAGTTTTGCCCCATTTTACAATTTTTCTTGCCACCTTTGTTAAGTGAATCACTGCAGTTCTTAAATTAGTAACACGGTTGTTAAGCGAATCTGGTTTCCACACTGACTTTGCTGGTCAGAAGTTTGCAAAAGGTGATCACATGACCTCAGGACATTGCAACCGTCATAAATGTGAGTCGGTTGCCATGCATCCAAATGTAAATCACATAACCATAAAGATGCTGCAATAGTCATAAGTGTGAAAAATGGTTATAAGTCACTTTTTTCAGTAAGGTTGTAACTTCAAATGGTCACTAAGCGAACTGTTGTAAGTCGAGGACTACCTGTATACTATGTATCCAGATACATTGTTCACCTTGTAAATTATTTTTCTTCACTGCATTGGTCTTGTTTTTCAATAATGTTTGTCAACTATTAGGATAATCCTGTGCTCTTGATCGATTTGTTTAGCCTAAAGATCTCTAGTAAAACTGCAGCTGAAAGACATACAGCTATAGTTGCACTGATGCTAAGAAGTACATTCATTGTTGCAACTTTATGTTCCTGCTGGATTGTCAACATATAAGATGCTGGCCATATCAACTGACACAGAAACATTTTTAAAAAACAACAACAGCAGCAACTTAAAAATAAACATTAGGCCTTGTATCTATATGTCTATGGAAATTCTCAGTCATCCAGGTCATGGTTGTCCCAAAGGTGCAGTTCTGAAGAAGCTTCTTGGATGAGAAGAGAAACATCTTCAATGAAACTACTGTTAAACTACTGAAGTTCGCAGATGACACAACAGTGATCGGTCTCATTCGAGACAATGATGAATCCACATACAGACAGGAGGTTGAACAACTAACCTTGTGGTGCGACTGGAACAACCTGGAACTGAATACACTCAAAACCGTAGAAATGGTGGTAGACTTTAGGAGAAACCCGCCCATACTTCCACCTCTTACAATACTAGACAACACAGTATCAACAGTAGAGACCTTCAAATTTCTAGGTTCTATCATATCGCAAGATCTAAAATGGACACCTAACATCAAAAACGTCATCAAAAAAGCACAACAAAGAATGTTCTTTCTGTGCCAACTCAGGAAGCTCAAAGTGCCCAAGGAGCTGCTGATACAGTTCTACAGAGGAATTATTGAGTCTGTCATCTGCACCTCTATAACTGCCTGGTTTGGGTCTGCACACAAACTGTTTCAACTCCTACCCTCAAAACGATGCTATAGAGCACTGCGCACCAGAACAACTAGACACAAGAACAGTTTTTTCCCGAACGCCATCACTCTGCTAAACAAATAATTCCCCCAACACTGTCAAACTATATACTAAGTCTGCACTACTATTAATCTTCTCATCGTTCCCATCACCCATCTCCTCCAACTAATGACTGTATGACTGTAACTTTGTTGCTTGTATCCTTACAATTTATATTAACTGGTTCCTACTATGATTTGATTGCTTATTTGTACCCGGTCTATCATTAAGTGTTGTACCTTATGATTCTTGACAAACTTATCTTTTCTTTTATGTACACTGAGAGCATATGCACCAAGACAAATTCCTTGTGTGTCCAATCACACTTGGCCAATAAAAAATTCTATTCTATTCTATTCTAAAAAACAAAGTCCAGTTGCTTTTTGAAAAACAGTTTTGAGACTTTGTATCTATAGTATCTGAAGTGGTTAACAAGGAGAAAAATATGCTGGAAAAATTCAGTCTACTTTTTTCTTGTCATATTAATGATACTAATTATACATTCAAGAGGATTTTAATATGGGCTAAACCAAAAAGAATTTGTAATGATTTTAATTAGTTTTCCTTCCAAACGCCTATAAACATGATAAATGAAAATGGTTGAAACTGATTTACAATTATTTGCCTCTTGGTGTGTTTCCTCTTCTCTCCTTTTTTAAAATGGGTAGCAAGAAACAGACAGATTGTATTCCATAAAATTCCATTTTTTCTAAGCCCATGACAAGGATATTATTTATGGTAAAATAACAAGATTAATTAGACATAAACTTCTTTCATATTTTGTATCCACTGTTCTTGTGCACATGTGGCTATGTTACTTGAAAAAATGTCATTTTTGGGAAATGATCTTTTGCAACCAAACATCACCATTACTACATTCTCATACCTTTTTAAAAGCTTGATTATGTTAAATTAAACTGGTGATATTGGAAGCATGCATAATCAAAGCAAAAGTTGCAAAATGAAAGTAAGCATTTTGGTTATGTTATAATTAGTTCTGGGATTGATGAGTGTTGGATGAATACTCATGTTCTTTGCAAATAAAGATGTATTTTGAGAATATATATATATGCATCAATTATAACTCACAACTGATAAAAAGTTTAATAAAGCCACCCAATGGTGGCTACAAATGCAATTAAATTTTTATTGGGAAAAGGCAATTACCTGAAGTATGTAACTTGCATTTAAAAACAAATAGCAGTGGGTTTTATAGTCCCTTACCATTAGAAATGCTAGCTGGAAATGATATATATTGTAGTCCAAAACATTTGGAGTGAATAGTTAGATGCTTTCAGTGTTACCTCTCTGTTCTGGTTATCTTTTGTCCTATACATGCCTGGTAAATGCTGATACTGCTGCCACAGAAGGACATAATCAAACTTGCAAGTAAACAGGGCTTATTCCTGAAAAAGCAAGCATTATCCATGTGAATTCCATCTTTACAAAGAAACTTTTAAAAATTATCAGGAAAAAAAATATTAAACATCTATGCCAACTTTCCCCAAGTTGGGTTGGATCTGGAGCTCCTAGAATTTTTCATCCAGTTGGTGATGCAATGCTTTTTTGATGTAAAGATTGTAAGAGTAAAGCTGAAACTGATAAACTAACACTGGAAAGTGAAGAAAATTAATTCTTCAGAACAATTACAAGCTACTTCTGAGCTAGTCAACTGTTGTTATAATTAATTTTTCAACAATGAAGTTGGGAAGTAGAAATAGTGATAAATTTTTCTCTTTTAAAAGAGTGAGATAAACATCAATTTTTCTTCACTAGGAAACAATTTCTTGATTTCTTCATATTATGGCTTTTAAAATAGTTGCAATATTGTGTTGTTTTGTTTTTACTAAAATGCTCTACTCGTTGGCTATGAAGACCGCCTGATGGAATTTATGGTCTAGTCCTAGCAAGCTCACATATAAAAAAATAAACTCAGTCCAAGTTTTTTCCCCCACTACACCACAGAGGTGCATCTTCAATCAAATTCTTTGACTATTGTAAAGTGTTAATTTTAATTCCACTGTAATTGGTTAAAACCTACACTCTTTAAAGAGGAGTGATTGTGCCCTGTTATCTCCTTCAACACACTCATGAGAAATGAATTTGAAGGCGTCACCTGCCCATATTTTTTTTAAAGTAGAATAGAGTTATATAATATGCAGTCCCAGGAGTGCAACTGATTGATAGTAGTAGCAATTGTATCTATTATGTTCCTATAACTTAGCAAGATAGAGGCATTTGTACTTCTGTTCTCAAATTAATCAATGTTAGTAATCAAAAACCAAACTATAAATTTCTATTCTGCTGACTATTTTTTTTTAATCCCAGATACAGCATATACTAATGGATAAGAAGAGGGAGAAGGATTCCCAGAAAACAAATAACAATAACTTGTGAAATAAGCTATACATTACACATATTCCTACTCCGTTAACATGGATTCGTTTGCCATAATGGCTGGATCCACAAGAAAACAAATCTCATTATGACTAGGTGTATGATTTGAACTACATATGGGGTGGGGATGTAATTTTTTAATGTAATTTTATTTTGATGTATTTTTATGCTTTTTAATTCTTTGTACCCCACCTTTCTTACGATGGACTTTGAAGAAACTCTCTGACTTCTAACTACTTTGTATCATAACCAACCATCAATATACACTACGTCATTCAAGATCAGAAAAGCTATTACTGATTCAACCTCAAGTCCAGTTCTTGCTGGGGAGCTTGTGAAACAGAGATAAAAGAAGATACCACTATCGATGGGCAGCTCCTGGCTAAATGGAGGGATTCCCAGGATACATCCATACTACCCAAGGCATTTACATTTTTGGGGATAAATGCCAGCTTTCTGGAATATATCCACTCGCAACTACAAGGTGCTTCCCCTGTTCATGCCCTGGAATTGAAAGTAACCTCATGAGTTGCTGTAACCGCTGTAGAACAGGGTCAGAGACTACATTAAATCTTTATGCCAACATTGTCGAGTGTTTAGCATCTTATTCATCCCTTAACAGGAAAAAGCTTTTTAAAATGAGCACTAGATGCCTCCCTATTTCTCCACAGAACATTTGGTATCATTTATTATGCATGGTCATCTTTTAATTCAAGATTTCAGGGGGGAAAAGCCACTTTGAGCCTCACCATCACCTCTCAATGGTTTCTTTCAGAGACGTACATCAGCTACACAATAAAGTAAGGTAAATGAGTCCCCGCAGATTTCACTCTGCCAGTTCTTGTTAACTATAGGGGCTGATGCTCATATCTGTTTTAAGGCCATTGAGCCACTGCTGTCCAAAGACATTTCTGCAATCATGTGGTCAGCATGATTCCACAGAGAGCTCTTACCTTTCCAACAAAGTGGTACCAATTTAGGTACTTGCATTTGCATCCTTTTGAACTGCTGGTTTCAGGAGTTGAGGCAAGTAATGGGAACTCACCCAGTTGCGTGGTGCTTGGGTCTCAAACTTGGGTGTTGACTGCTGGTGTGGAGATATTTTGATATTTTTGTTTCCTTTTTGGCGTTTTGATTATCTCTTTTGAATGATATGTAAATGTTGTTTATGTTTATGTGCCTGTTGATGGCCAATTTGTCAGTGCTAAACTTCCAGGAATTCTATAGCTTTTTTGGACTTGGTTTGGTCTAGGATAGTCACAGTTAAATCTGTCTATGTGTTAAGGAGTTTTCATCATGTCTTCTGACTGCTAATTGGTATTCATGAATGTGCTCTGCTTGTCTTCCGCCTGTTTGTCCTACATAGTGGCTGTTGCAGTCCTCACTATATATTATAGATGACTCCTGTTTTATTCTTCTGGGTTTCCTGGGACCAACCACGTTGCCAAAGAATGGACAAAAAAGTTTGGATCTCACACAGGGAAACAAATACTCCATCTAGTCTAGTAAAGCTGTCTGGCAACAAGAAAAAAACTGATTTAATGAGGGACAGCAAAGATATCATACTGAAATCAGAAAAGAAGATTCATATTAATATTTCCAATACTAAGTGCTGAACATGGTTCATATCTTTCCCTTAATTTGCATAATTAAAGAAGGGAAGAAAAAATATTTCCACTGAAAAATAATTCAGAAAATAGTTACCATATGGAGAAATGGGCGCACGCTGCATTGTTCACTGTTTAAAACAGAAAATGAGTACCTCTAGGGCAGTAAAATGTTTTGCTCATGAGGGCTTAATGTTTGGGCATATGCCTCCTTATCACAAGGGACTTCATCAAAAGTTGGAAGAAAACAATAGGCAAGAATAGCAGTGAGTACTTGTTCAGGTCTTCTTCTGTAATGTGAAAATACCATCTGGCAGCTCTCCATGGTAATAGCCAAGATGGGAGTCAAGCAACGCTGGAGGTTAGTTAGGAGGAGGAGGAGGATTAACTCATGATAAACCAGATTCTAACAGGAGTGATACCATTCCAATTCCAGGTGTTATTAATAAAACCAGTTACCTAAACTCATTTTAATTCAAATTAGACCAAATTTTGTTAGTGAACAGCCTTGGTAATTGCCATGGAAGACTACAAGGAGATATGACAGTCAACTGATTCAGAAGTTTTTGACTTAATAAACTATGCTACTGTCATGAAATCTCACAAAATGGAAGACATTGCAATAGTGCCTCCAATTTCCTTGTATCTCCAAAATGTTTACATAACCAGGGATTTTGAAATCCAGGGATTTTGAGTGAGATAGCTCTCAATATGTAATTCAATTTGTCTATTATCATCAGAGTCTATTGAGATTATGTAAGTGTCAAACAGGTATTTTTTGGTGGCATGAAAGTCTATAAACTGAAGTTGAACCCTACTGTGTTTCCCCGAAAATAAGACCTTGTCTTATTTTCTTTTGACCCCTGAAATAAGCGCTTGGCCTTATTTTCGGGGGTGTTTTTTTTTTAGGTTCAGGAGGCGGCGAGTATGATCACCTCATGGCTGCTTGGCCCCTTAGCCTCGGCCCGCGCGGATCAGCTGATCCAGCGAGGGCCAGAAGTTCTGTCTCTCTGGGCGCCTGGAGATATTTCCAGTGCACTCTTGCTAGCCCCAGCTCTGCCCACAGCGCTAGGCCACTTTGCAGCCGAGGGCCCCTCTGTTCTGCAGCTGACCTTGTGACTATGGAGCAAGCGGCGACCATGATGAGGCAGAAAGCCATGCGGCCCGTTGGAATCGCCCCCCCTCTACCCGCCTGCTGCTGCTTGAGGACAGGCAATTGTGGGAAGCGCATGCTTACAATAGAAGCAAAGCACAGCCTGTCCCTTTCAAGCGATCAAATGTGTGTGTGTGTGTGTGTGTGAGAGAGAAAGAGAAACGACAGAGGGGAGTAACAAGAATTGCAGGCAACGCTGTTTGAAAGAGTTTGGCTCTTGGCCCGCATGGCTTTCTGCCTCATTGTAGCAGGAGCCTAAGCAACACCCGTGGAGCACAAACCGTGGTCGCCGCTTGCTCCATAGCCACAAGGTCAGCTGCAGAACAGAGGGCCCCTCGGCTACAAAGTTGCCTAGCACTGTGGGCAGAGCTGGGGCCAGCAAGAGTGCGCTGGAAATATCTCCAGGCACCCAGACAGACAGAATTCCCAGCCCTTGCTGGATCAGCTGATCAGCGGGCCGTGATTAAGGGGCCCAGCAGCCTTGAGGTGACCAGGGAAGGGAAGGACTGCCTCTTGTGCTGGCCACGCCCACCCCCTTCACTAGGTCTTATTTTGGGGGGAGGGCGTATATTTACGCCCACCCCAAAAAATCAGGCTTGGCCTTATTTTTGGGACAGGTCGTATTTTTGGGGAAACACAGTACATATGCTGACAAAGCAGACTGTTTAGAAGGATGGAATTCCCTCTGGGGTCAATCTGTCTGAGTTTTCTCAAACATCTTCATCAATGGTCTTTGTTGTATGAAGCATTTATTTCATTAGTTCAGGGGTTGGCAACCTTAAACACTCAAAGAGCCACAAAGGTCCTAACCGGAAGCCCCCCGTTCAATTCTGGAGCTGACCGGAAGTCCGTTTCCCCCACCCTAGAGTCTCCTCCTAGCGCGGTGCCCTTTTTCCTCTACCTGTCCTAATCAAAAGCCCTATCAATTGTGGAGCTGACCGGAAAACCCGACCCTTGCCATAGAGTATTCTCCTGGCACGCCCTGCTTCCCCCCCACCCTAACTGGAAGCTCCTCTCAAAATTGTGGTGCCAACTGGCGACAGGGAGCCACAGCAGAGGGATGAAAGAGCCACATGCAGCTCCAGAGCCACGGGTTGCTGACCCCTGCTTTAGTTCATAGTGCATGGCCTTTTTGGATAGGGTGATATACGCTTTGGAAATTTCCAGATGCTGTCTTTGGAAACAGTTGGGAATCTTAAATTCATAAAGTATTTAGCTACTAGAATTTCTGACTAACGGAGTTATGTCAACATTAATTTTGAAGGGAAAAAAAACACTTTAGCTACTTGTTTACTAACAACCAAAATTGAAGATGATGATGTTTACTTTTAAAGCCAAGGCACAACAATCTGGAATATTTTCTTCTATATCAATCTCTAAAATTGTCAAACTTTGTCTATACAAGTACATGATACAAATTCAAAATTATAGTTTTTCTGTAATGATGCCTAATTCAGAAATACCTTCGTAATAGAGGCATTATTGTATATGCTGTTAAAACATTATTTACTCAGGCATTGCAAATTACTGCATTTTAATATTTGTATTTAATAACACTTTAGTACTGAATTAAGAGAATACTTTTCTGAGAAATAAAATGTTCATTTAGTCCAAATTTCTAATTGCTATTACTTCATCTCCAAGGCTGGGTTTTATCCAAAAATACATTCCAGCAAAAGCATCATAACAATTTCATTTTGTTTCTTTTTTTAAATGAGAAGATGATAGATAGAAGACTGGGGAGAAGAAAAAAAGTGTGGGCATATATATGTTCATCCTCAGCAGATGGCAGCATTTAGACAAACATGGCTAATTTCAGAAGCTAAGCAGAGTTGGTCCTAGTGAATACCTGACTGGGGGAAATCACTGGGGAATTCCAGTATTGGTAGCTAGACAGGGAAATCAAAACAATGCCTGGAAGAAGGTAGTGGCAACCTACTCACATAATACCACAAGTAAACTATAGGAACTAGGAGTCAAGCTTCACAACTTCTCTGACAAGATAGGAAATGGTCAGGTCTGGATTGTAGCTATGTCGGAAACCACTAACACTAATGTTATTGAAAAACATGCTGGAAGAAGATAGTGGTAAATCACTTCTGTGTTGCTGCCAAGGAACTATGTTGGTGCATCCATGAAGTCAATAGGAACTGAGCACATCTTGTAGGAATCATTACAATTGACAGTTTTTTTTTAAAAAAAAATAGGACTTGTGGTGCAGGTGAAACTTTAAAAATGGATAAACGAAGTTGACAAAGTCTCTGAGAAAACTTCATCCATAGAATGTGTCTACAGGTTATGGTGTTGAGGCTTATAGATGTTGTAGTCCAGGGATAGTTTGTCTATCCCTATGTATATAAATTTGATTTCAGGAAAGAGTGTTACATTTTGAAATGAATACAATTCTTTCAAAAAATGCTTTGTCACTATGAACAGTCATATACAGTAAGAAGGAAGGGAGAAGCTATTCAACTCAAAAATGGGTAGTGTAGATCAATAAAAACAATATCACAACAACAACAACAACAAAATCAAGAACAAAATACATGGGTGGGGTAAACCAACAGACACCCCACTGTCCAAGAAGAGCTCTTGTACCAAACATCTTGTACCAGGTCATCACAACCTTTCTGAAGGTTACAAGCACTGGAACCAGTTGATTTTTGGGAGGAGAAAGATAATTCCACAGCGCAGGCTCCACAACTGAATTATAAACAAGGATTAGTTCCAAATCCCATTTGCTAGAAACTTAGTGAGGGACTGTTTAGAACAGCGGTTCTCAACCTGTGGGTCGCGACCCCTTTGGGGGTCGAATGACCATTTCACAGGGGTCGCCGCGTGCGTTAGCCCACCATCTTGGTGCCACCGTCACTGCAGGGGTGAAATGCTCCCGGTTCAGCAGTGCCTGCGGGTCGCCAGATAGCCGGTAGCGACACAAGCGGGAGACTTCACCCACCCGCCCGGACGCCGCCATTTGGGTTCTTTTACCCTCTGCACATGCACAGAACGCTTTGCGCATGCGCAGAGGGTAAAAGAACCCAAATGGCGGCGTCCGGGTGGGTGGGCGAAGTCTCCACGCTATCAGCTGTCTGGCGACCCGCAGGCAAGCCCGAACCCGGAGCATTTCGCCCCTGGTGCCACGCCGCCTTTGGCACCTCATCCCGCACGGGGAGGAGGCAGGGAGGGGCTCGCGGCGGCGGGAGGGTGTCACGGCGGCGGCGGGGGGGTCGCGGCAGTAGGAAGGGTGAGGACCAC
>QLTV01000548.1:8802552-8823216 GCA_003457575.1 Thermophis baileyi
CCCCGGGCCACGCCCCCTTTGACACCTCATCCCGCGCGGGGAGGGGGCGAGGAGGGGGTCGCGGTGGTGGTTCATGGTGGCGGCGGGGGGGTCACGGGGGGGTCGCGCCATTAGAAAGGTTGAGAACCACTGGTTTAGAGTGTTATGCTGCTATTTGGATTACTGAATGGAATCACTGCTGTGACAAATGTCTATCCCCTGAACAAATGAAGAAGCTGCTAAGAACATATTTCTGGAAATCAAGAACAGACAGGTATTATCTTTGCTTCCCAAACATGTATTTTTAAGTTAATCCCTTTTTCATCGTGACATATTCATTCTAAATCAACTGTTTCTCATAAAATGTAAGGTAAAAATGTTTAAGGATAAAAAAAATTCTAGGCAGAAATTGAGATTTTTTTTCCATGCTTGGTTAAACAACACTACATCAAGGAACTGTTTTTTTTACCAGCTGGAAACTCCAATAAACTAATGAAGATTCACCTGAATATTTTGTTCCTTGCATACATGTTGAATTTATTTAATAGACTTATATAGCCAACCATCTCACATCAATGACTCTGGGTGGCATAAAAAAGTTAAAATGAAACAATTAGAAACAATTCATGGTGCCCCGCTCAAATGATACCATCCAGTCATAAAAAGATATCAGCGACCTGGCTAGCCTATTCTCGCCTGATTATTTGGAGAGCAGACTTTTCTGCATAAAACTTCTGCATAAAATGAAGGATCTAATCAATAAATTGATCTTATTGACTTTGGTTGGAAATATATGTCTACATTGTGCCTCCCTCATTCTGTTTTCTAACGTTCCCCAACTTTTTACTATTTGATAGTTTAGCTGCATCATCTGAAAAAGATTTTCTTTTAACTATAGTCTTTCCTAAGTGTTAAGCCTAAATGCTTGACTCTTTGTATTATGAAAGCAAATCACAAGGTTTTGTAAGATGTGGTTATTACTAAGATAATCCAATTATTTTTATTTATTTATTTATTAAATTTATGCTTCTGCTTCTCCCAGTAGTAACTTTACCACATGGTTCTGGTAAAACAAATTAAGTTTGGGAAGACTGAGAATTGGGCTCTACAGACAGTGGCTAACTCAGTATCTATTTCAGAATGAACATTTTAGAATCTACTTCAGAAATGAACAAAACGGTTTAGAAATGCTTTTCTAAAAAAAAAAAAAAAGCAAGGCCAGAATAGTGTCCATTATGGGTTCAACATACATTTTCCTTATATATCCTGAATATTAAGAACACCACAAGAAAAATAACCAAGAGAAAATAATTCTCATTTAAGATTACTTTGATTCCCCTCCAATTCTTTTCTTTCAAGAGGTGAACAGAGCTAAAGCTAACATTGATTTTCTGTTCCTCTGTATAACTTCTAAACTGTTATTTAAAGGAACTGATAGATGTTTCCCACAACCTTCAGAAGGTTCCCTAGATAGCATGCCCTAGGAAACTTCAGTGGCACACTGACAACAACTCAGATCCTTGGACTGAGGTTTACGTAAAAGGTTTTCATCTCCAGACAAATATGATCAGTAGATGGAGTATTCCATACTAAGTTAATCAAGAGTCAGTGCTAACATCTATCCTGAAGGTTTGCAAAGAAAGTGAGGCAAAAACCCCACAAAGCAGTTCTGTCTGGCTTTTCATTTTAATGTCTGTAAACCGAAGCTCCTCACTCACTGGAATCATGACTATTCACAATTGGAGTTAATCGCTTGAAACCAGTTGACTGCCTCTGCTTCTAAGAGAATCCTGGGTATTGTAAAGGTTGATTACCAATTTTTTATGCTTATCTTCAAATTAAATATACTCAAACAGAAGAATGAAGAATTCTGATACAATGAAACCATCACCAAAAGACCATCTTATATACATTTTTCATATGTGATCTATAGAATTGCTCCTCAGGAAAAGTCTGAAAATTGCCCCATGCAAAAAGCATGTTTGTATCGTAATAGATGGATGTCATAGGCCAGTGATGGCGAACCTATGGCACGCGTGCCCAAAGTGGCATGCGAAGCCATGTCGCCCGGCACGTGCGGCCTTGCCTGTTTGTCTTCCGGGTTTCTGGCGTGCATGCGCGCATGACGATCAGCTGTCCTTCGCTGAAAACCGGTGTGCGCATGCACGCCGGCCAGCTGATCGTCAGGCGTGCATGCGTGCTAGAACCTGGAAGTTCGGCTTTTCCGGAGCGCGGCCCCTACAAGTGTGCGCGTGCACACACCATTTCCGTGCGACCTTTTCGGCACTCGGTGTCGAAAAGGTTCGCCATCACTGTCATAGGCCATCAACTTTTTCAAAAACCCATTTTTTACAAGGCCAAAGTTACACCAAAGGAGAGACAAACTAATTATTATCCTCCTGTTAGCCACATCTGTATTAGATCCACCCCCTCCTGGTTGGTCAAGGTTTCCAGGGAGAGGGTTTGGGTGATGATAAATTCTTCCTTGAGTTAAGGGGCGGTTCTGTCAACTCCTAAGGTGATGGTGCTGTGCTCCCTACTAAAGAGGCTATCACTTTGCCCAACAAATTTGAAAAGTTTTCATCTGGTTTGTGGAGAAGGTGGTTGCACTGCAGTTTCAACAGATCTGGATAAATATGAATCATATACAAAACATTTTACACATACACTCTCACACACACTCAAATCAATAGCAAAGTTTCATAAAATGGAAATGAATATGAACTACTGATGGCAAAGTCCACAATTCCCAATAAGAAACATATTTCCATTGATCTTAATCTACTGCCCACCTTCCTTTGCAGTAGGATGCTAATCCATCTTCACTGGTCAAAAATTTTCAGCCTGCATCTAAAGAATCTTCAAATTTCATCTATTACTAACCTTGCAGGAATAAATTAATCATTCTTGAATACATTAATTAGTTCTGGCCTGATTACACTGACCAACAATCACATAGAAAGAAGCTTCGAGTTAATGTGTAGTTCAAGACTATGCAAGAAGTCAGCTTTGCAAATAGCACATCTAATGTACTTGTATTACTCCTTATCAACTGTAGTGTAAACAAAAAATAAATTATATAGTGTAGAAAAATTACCCATGAATAGATACTGTTGAAAAGTATTAAGCATACATAAGATGTCCAAATGAAATATAATTTCAAAATTCTTAGGAACTAAATTGCTTGCAACAATCCATGATTGAATTATGCACTGATAAATGTTCTGCTACCACTCTCTTTTCTCAGAGTGGAGGCAGAATATAATATGAACAAGATGATCCATAAGCCTACCAAATTCAACAGGACTTGACAGACATATATATCAGGAACTGACAATTTTTCAGACCTTCTGTATTTATGCATTATCATATGATGATCCACTACTGTAAGGTGTTTTTCCCTCCTAATGGGGATTATCTTTTACTTGATAAATCCATTTCAAACAGTTTGAATATTTTAGTATATTAATGAAATTACATTCCTCTTAGCAGTTGAAAAAGCCTTGGATAAAAGTTCCCTATAAAGTAATGAACTGAATCAATACACAACAGTTAAAAATCTGTCCTATTAGGTGTGCCTAAAATTTACACCTGATTTCTTTAGAGAATAAAATTTCTAAATAAATAATGTTAAAGAAAATCATATTTGTGTACAAGCCCTTCACCCTCAAATGACTAGACTAAAAATCACTCATTCCCTGTGAGAGTTATTGGGAAGTTCTACCTAAGGTTAGTTAGTCATCTCAGATAATTGTAAGTACTCGTGGAACAGTTTTCTGCTGTTCAGAAGATCTTATTTCCACAGTTTGATTTACAAATTACCCACGTTCAATTTTAATTCTGATTTCATCCAGTGGCAGGCATTTACTTAGCTCACCTATTTGTCCATGATCAGATCTTTTCAGAACTTTATACTCTTCATTTATGTCAGCTGAATGTCTAATTTATTATTCCTTTTAATTTAACAAGCTTAAAAGGAAAATGCTAGCTTTTACATAAACCTCTTAGTGGCCTTTTACTGCTATTCCTCAGCACAATAATTAGTATGAATATATCTAACACTTCCACTTTTATACAATTATGTGAAATTGCCCAGGTGTAGATTTCAAATGACCATTGCTAATGGTGCTTTCAAATCATAAGAAAACATGTACATGTTAACTGACAACAGCTTTCCACTTTACTGGTGCTAACATCTACCTCTTGGAGGCTGCTGTCATATTCTCTGTAATGTATTGGCAAACCCAGGACAAAATCATTTCCACAATGATAATCCTTGAAAAGTCTCATTTGATCATCATGGTTATTGATGCTTTATTTCTCATCTTTTAAAAAATGGTTCAGATTAAAGAAAACCTGGAAGTAGAGCAGAACTAACAATGGTATTTTCAATATGTGTTTCTGCTACTGAGTAGAACATTGGAGGTTTCTTACAGATCTTATGAATGCTATTGCATCAGTCCATCTCACTAGATATTACAATTCTAAATAATTGTAATTAATGGTAAATAATGTAAGTCAAATCTGTACATCGTGGATTATGATCCTCCTGCAGTTGTCAAATGTCAATCTCTATACACCTTAACTGCATGTTGGGGAATGATAATGCCTGCGCTCCAATATAACCCGCTCCAGCTCCTAGAATTAAATAGGATGATCTGAAAGCTTCCCTCACCACAATTTATTCAATGAAAACAATAGATGGCTAATTACATTCTAATTCAAAAGAGTCCATTTTGCTTCCCTTCTAGTATACATAGTAGTTTTTAGCTACAAGGCTTCACGGAACAAGGAAGCCAAATCTGAGGTAAAAATTGAAGGCAGCTATTCCAGAACTTTTGCAGACTTCAGAGCAACAAATCCCACTGCAGAATGAGAATCTATAAATATAGATTAGGATAGCTGCTTATAAATCTACACAGCTTTCCTTGATTTAAAATTGCAGTCTTCCAGATCAGTTGTAAATGCAATGCCTGTCCAAAATAATTTCATTCAACAGAAGCCTGAACAGCCAAGACACTCTGGTAATCTCAGAGCAAATAATGCTTTCATGTCTTATTTCTAAAACTAGTCTGCAAATTATTTTTAAAATATTATTCTTATTTTACCATGAAAATGTCTAGCTTTCTATTTTTATACAAAGAATCAAAACAAAGAGTAAGTTACATATAGCTATGTGACAAAGATCTAGGGATATACTATTTTCTTTCCAGTGTATGTCCATGTCACAGTCATTCCAAAGCCTATTCTGCTTGTTTTCTATTAAACTTAAAAAAAAAAAACTGTCAAAAATTGTAAGAAATGTATATACGTGGAAGTGCTTCTCTCAAAAGGCTGTAAAAGCCTTTCCTTTGGAAGAAAACCATTCCAACTGTATTTTATTAATATTAATTAGTGTTTACAAAATATTTTATTTATTCCAAATATTACTTAATTCTCATATTTAAACAAGTAAGAACTACATTGCAATATTATGAGAACTGATTTAAATTATTAAACTGGATAATGGAATTATTAAATTATTATTACATAATTAATAGATTTAATAATTAAAATCAATGAAAATTATGAAAGCCAGTTTGGTCTACTGGTAAAGGTGCTCGCCTAGAAACCAGGTGACCTGTGAGTTCTAGTCCTGCTTTAGGCATGAAAGCCGGGTGGGTGATTTCGGTCCAGGCACTCTCTCTCAGCCCAACACATCTTACAGGGTTGTTGTTGTGGGGAAAATAGGAAGATGAAGGAGTATTAGCAATGTTTGTCCTTAACCACCTCCTCTTCCATTTTATATCTTATTAGAAATTTATAATTTTTACCAATTAGTTTTTCATCAGTACTGAATAGTATTTTACCAAGGTCATTAAGTTTTTTCTGAAATTCGTAGATTTTAATGTCACTAGGATATTTGGCTTGGACTTGTGTGTAAGTCCACCAGTCTAAGTTTATCCCATGTTCAGTTAAATCTTCTCTAGTTTTCAAATTTCCTAGTTCGTCTAATAAATCTTTATATCGTATAATTTTGTCAAATGTCTTTGAACTTGGGTGATTTATGGCTTCAATTGTGGAAATCCAATTTGGATTTTTTGTATAATGTTGTTTTTTGATGTTCAGCCAAATTTGCAATAATGCGTTCCTAATCAAATGTCTCTTAAAATATGCATGAGATTTATATTTCTCATCCCATCTACCCCCTGTAAGAATCGCTAGGATGTTCCCAAACTCATCACCAATGTGCTGGAAATGCAAGAAAGAAAAAGGAACTTACTATCACTTATGGTGGACTTGTTTAAAGGCAAAAAAGTACTGGAACAAAATTAGATCATGGTTAAAAGAGATAATAAAAGAAGATATAGATGGGAAACCTGAACTATTTTTATTGGGCATAATTGATAAAAAATATAAAAAGGAATTACAGTATCTGATTATACACATCATTACGGCAGCAAGAATAATCTATGCGCAATTTTGGAAACATGAGGAAATACCAAAAGATGAGGACATAATTAGAAAAATATTGGAATGTGATGAAATGGACAAATTAATGAAGAAAATAAAAGAAAAAGAAAAATCCGAATATTACTTAGTATGGAATAAATTATATGAATGGCTGGAAGAGAGAAAGAATAGGTAAAGGATGAACTGAAATTGTCAATATTGGAACGATTAATATGAATGTTAAAGATAAACTATTATAGAAGAAATAAGATTATTTTATACAACAACATTATAGAAGAAGTAAGAAATAAAGAAAGGAAGAACAAGTAAACTATAAAATTTATTTAAGTGTAAAATGTAAATATATACATAAGGGATAATATAATTGTGGATATTAGCTGATGCAAGCTTATTGTAAGTATGGGGAAATTGTACCCCTACTGGTTTGTTTTGTATGTGTTTGTGTTTTATGTGTATTTAATAAAAAAATATTTAAAAAAAATAAAAAAAATTGATCTTAACCATGATAGAAAAAAAAGCAATGTTTGTCACTCTGAATTATATATAAAAATAAGAAATTTTAAAAATCATAATCTTATTGAGAAGCAAGCAGAAGCTTGGTTTGCATAAAACTTCTCAAATGCAGACTCAAGCAATACATAACTATAATAGTATGTTCAGCCAGTATTGGGTTCACACATATATAGCAAGATAAGAATTCATAGCAGGAAGTAAATAACAGGGATCATGCAATTAACCTTATTTTCAAGTTCTTGCAAAGAATAATAATTGCTCTTGACCAATTTACTAACTGCATTTATTCTAACTGGACTCAAATTTGGGTTAAAGTGAATGGCTCTGTCAGTCAAAATTAACAGATAAATTTTGTAAAAGCAAAGCCAGGCTTGATAGGACTGGTGAAATTTCTCAGAAGTTCAAGCCCAATTTGGGACTGAAAAAGATAACGATAAAGAGATAAAACTATCCTACTTGACTTCCAACAGAGGTAGACCCTCTTCATGTCAGGAAAATTTGTATATGTGATTCCATACAGGGCGTTCTTTTGTACACCAATTGTTGTACAAAATCTTGTCATTCAAAATCATGTGCCTAATTACATGAAAAACACATGATTATTGTTGAATGTTCTGAATTGCCCAAAAGGAAATAAAAGTGCTTGAATGGAAAGTCATAATTGTGCCAAGATTCAAACACATTTCATAAAGACATAAGTACCACAAACATATATTGGACTGGAAATATTTAGGATCTTCCTGAAGGATAACAAGGGGGACAGATTTAGTTTCTTGGAATAACAGATTCAGCAAAATCTCCATAAGGGCACTAATTAATCTAACAGCTTTCAGTGTAGCATCACAGGAATATATGGAGCTGTCATGACAGCTGAACACAGTGGGAATTGTAGCCCTGTTATCTCGAAGCCTTGAACTGAAGAAAGTGAGTGTACACTGTGTATCAGTTAAATGGGTACCAACTACTTATGCCAAGCACATATCACATATAAACCTACTTAAGGTTTTATTCACCATCAGCCATTTATTGGAATAAAAATTCTAAATTCTTGAAATAAGAATTCTAAACAACCCCACAACATTTTAAAACTGGTAATAAAATTCCTTATATACTGAAATTACAAAAGAGTAAAATGCAGTAGATAAAAGAAGGAATTATGATATATAGGAATTTAAACAATCTAAATATTGTATATTTGGCTGGACAATGCTTTATTTCAAAAACAAAGTGCTGTGAAGCATATGGAAACAGGAACTCTGCATCTGTTTGCAAGGGGACAGCTAAGAAATTCTAAGGAAAGATGTGCCTACTAACACAGCTGCAGAAGTGTTGCTATTGTGCTCTCACATGCTCCTAATTGCAGTACAGCCCTACTCTGCATGGCTTTCTGAATATTCAATGTTATAATTTCAAAAGACTATAAAAACTCTTACAATTCTTCAGTTCGATTATATAAAACATAACTCTTATCCTAATATATCCTTCACTGATGAAGTGCTTAGTTTTTACCTCACTCTTCATGCTAATACTAACAAATAATTTGCTGTTTGATAAATTCACTAAATTAGATTCAAATTGCACAAAGCAGTATTTATTACTGTTTTTACCATCAGGATTTGAATACAGTTTTGATAGAAAATGCATCTCAAATAAAACAAAATAAAAACAAAAATAAGTTTGAAAGCCAACAAGCCAAATGAGAGTTATTATTATTGCTGTTGTTATAGTATCAAGATTAAGATAGACCAGCAATGTATGTCCATGCAGGAATCTTTAATAATTTTTAAAGAAAAATTCAAATTAACTTGACTTGCCTTCTTTGAAGATCTTGTTCCAATAAATTCTGCCAACATCATTTCCACCAAGAAAGATGAGGTTGGAAAAAATCAAGAATGTGGTGGATACAGCTGCCATTGCTGCATGGAATCGACGAATCCCTCTTGGGGATAAAACTCGGTTCTAAAAAGATAAAAATTAAAAGACAGTTTAAAATAAAAGCTAGCAAAATTTTAATGCTGGATTAACTGAAGTCTATTTGTTGTTGCCAGATTAAATATTACCTGGATGTCGGCACTGTGTTAAAACATTCCAGAAATAATTTTCAGGTGAAAATTTGTAATCCTCAAAGTATATTGGCTTTGTGAATTGTATTTAATTGCTGCTAGTTCTGAAAGTTGTCTTTAGATTAGGCTGAATTGCAGTTAATCCAAGTTGACCTCTGTGTGTGTGTGTGTGTGTGTGTGTGTGTGTGTGTGTATGACAGAGAGAGGGACAGTGATATACGTTTTTTTCCTCTTTTGGCAGGAAGTTTACAAATTTGTAGCTTTCTTTGTTGCAGCAAAAGTCTTATTTTGCTTTTTCTGCATTTTCCTATAGCAATAGCACTTAGACTTATATACTACTTCACAGTGCTTCTCTAAGCGGTCTACAGAGTCAGCATATTGCCCCAACAACCTGGGTCCTCATTTTACCGACCTCGGAAGGCTGAGTCAATCTTGAGCTGGTGAGACTAAACCTGAACAACTGTGTAAGGGAATCACCATTTGAAATTTCTTCTGTTTCTCCTGACACTTTTTCAACACTTGCTTTATCTTTCAATCACCAAACTGAATGCATTACAGTTTTAATTGATTATTAACATCTTATTTGATAGAAGATAGCCCTGAATACAATTATTCTCAAATGTTCCTATCTGATGTGCTATAGGTCTCAAATATGTCTTAATAATGTATATTGATTATTAAATATAAATTCTTTTTGAATTTTAGGAATACAGAAGCCTGTTTCTAATCTACTACATAGTTTTGATAACAAAAATCAAATAGCAGAATATTCACTATCTTGTTTTGCCTATAAGTTTTCCATGGTATCTGCTTGCTTGGTAAGAGCTGACCAAGTTGATATGCTCTGGAACCCCTCAATTAAACAATGCCATCTAACAGAATCTAGGAAACCTTCCTTCTCTATCATGGTCTCTGGTATGAGATCCTTACAGAAATTCTTGTGACCCCCATCCCCAGGGCACACCACAAGGCCCTGAAAATCTAGATATACTCCCAGGATTTGGGGGTAGTGTGGATGTGGCCCCCTTAATAGACATGTTTTTTATATTGTTGGATGGATTATCTATATGTTTAATTACGTTGTAATATGCATTTTTATATTCTTTGTTGCGAGAGAGCTAATAGAAGCTAAGCTCTAACAGAACTGGCATTATGAGAGGTCCCAGTTTGTAGTCTGTGCCATAAGCAGTGATAACTATTTATTCATTTTTAAATATTAAGAGATAATTTAATTTTGGCCAATTTTAATAATTGCCTCTATGATAAAAACTTTATATGGCAGAAAACTTGCTCTTAAAAGCTTTAAAACTGCAAAGAGCACAAATAGCTGTTTTAATCATAAGCATATTGATGTTTTGAATTGTGATGAAAATGGAAGGCTTAGGATCTCATAGGAAAGAATCACACGAGTATAACAATTTGTTTCAAATATGGAATGTCTGCAATTCTTGGAAGTCAATGTACAGCATGACTCAGCACTGTTTGGATGAGAAATGGTAGTGAATATTTGACTATGGAGCCTTTTCATCCAAACAAACTGAATGCAACCTGGAATTTAAGCAAAGGATGTGCCTGGCTGATAGAAAAGATGCTGCATATAAGTATCATCTGCCAACTTCTGAGAAAGGTCTCAAAAGGGCCATGCCTAATGATATACCAGAATACAAATTCCTTTCATAGTTTTCCGGGAACTCCACGAACAGCAGAAAAGGCAGCCTCTGGGGAAAAATATGATTTCATGTGTTCTTTAAATATCAAATTCTAAGGTAAAAAAAATGAATGACAACCAGACTATGGTACTTTTGTGAGTGAAAACAACACATTATCTTTCATCAGGTGGAAATTCATCTTTCTATCTGTCTCCTATGCCCTGTATTGTTATGATCCAATCTTTGGGGATATTAGTTATTCCCAGGGGTGGGTTCTACTTACCTTCCCTACTGGTTCTGATCGCGACGGAAGTGCGCATTTTGCGAGCGAAGCAAGCGCCCCCCCATCGTGTCGTGCAAAACACCCGGAAATGACCCTCTGTGCATGCGCAGAAGCCTTTGCGCATGTGCAGAGGGTTATTTTTCAAGCTGCAGCGACCGGAGAACCGGTTCAGGGGCGTGGACCGCCAGTCTTTGCTGCCGGTTTGGTGAGCGGTGGTAAATTTCCGCTACCGGTTCTAATGAACCGGTCCGAACCGGCAGCAACCCACCTCTGGTTATTCCCATGTAAGAATATTTTGTGGTACCTAGCAACCACTAACAAGGGAAAGAAAAGACAAACCCAGGCATTTATTATCAGCTATTGCTGAATCCTAGCCAGGAAAGGAGAATCAGTCCAGTTTTCAAAGAATGGCTGTGCAGTATCTTGCCACATTAGTGACTTAAGGATAACAATCTACATCAGTACAATGCCACTGGACTTTCCATGTACTGGCAAAATATTGTAACCATGAAAATCACAGTTGTGCAACAATACCAGTCCTACCTGCTTTTGTTTTGCACAAGAACTGTAGCAATAGCAATAGCACTTAGACTTATATACCGCTTTACAGTGCTTTACAGCCCTCTCTAAGCGGTTCACAGAGTCAGCATATTGCCCCCAACAATCTGGGTCCTCATTTTACCCACCTCGGAAGGATGGAAGGCTGAGTCAACCTTGAGCCGGTGAGATTTGAACTGCCGAACTGCAGCTAGCAGTCAGCTGAAGTAGCCTGCAGTACTGCACTCTAACCACTGCGCCATCTCGGCTCTTAGACAAGAACTGTAACATCATGATATTCTCAATCATTGTGCTAAATTTAGCTAAGTTTCTCCAGCTGTCATATTTCAAATACACATACTGATTTCTCTTTCAAACCCTGAACAGATATTTATAACAATGTTGATATAGGAATGCTAAATACAGTCATTTTTTTTATAAATTGTAAAAAGAAAAATGTGTTTCAATGCCTTGTGATATGCAGTTAGGGCAGGAAATTTTTAATTAATTCATAAATATACCCTTTAACTTAACTTCTAGGATTCCATATTTCATACATGACATGCACAAAAATATTTGGAATATATAAATATTAGTTTAGACTATGTTACCAGAGAAGAAATAATAATTGACCAGGAATTAGGGATAATTGGTCATAAAGCAAAAGCAAAGATCTCTGTAGTTTAAGAGTCTACAACCTCTCTGTTCATTTCAATGGGTAGTTAGTTAAAATCCAAACTACAGGTAGTCCTCAAATTACAACAGTTCATTTAGCAACTGTTCAAAGTTACAATGGCACTGAAAAAGTGACATACCCATTTTTCACACTTACAACTGTTACAGCATCCCCAAACGTCTTGTTCAGTAAGCATTCATAGTTAGGATAGTCATGAAAAAGTAGCTGCACAACCAATCCTTGCATTTATGACCTTCATAGGACTGTAAAGCAAAGGAAAGCTAAAGTAAAGTAAGATTATAACTTTCACTTAAGAGCTATGGTGGCGCAGTGGTTAGAATGCAGTACTGCAGGTTATTCCTGCTGACGGTCAGCTGCCAGCAGTTTGGCAGTTCTATTTTCACTGGCTCAAGGTTGACTCAGCCTTCCATCCTTCCAGTTGGTAAAATTAGGACCCAGATTTTGGGGGGCAATATGCTGACTCTGTAAACTGCTTGGAGAGTGCTGTAAAGCACTGTGAAGCTGTATATAAGTCTAAGTGCTATTGCTATTGCTATTAATAAGTGAGTTACCAGTCCCACTGTGATTACTAAATGAAGAGTACCTGTAGTAGTTTAACAGAACAGAGCTCGTGCAAAACCATCCCCTCTCCCCCCCCCACCAGTCTGCAAAGCCGGTGTCAGGTTCCGGAAAGACGCGGTAAAGGAAAATGCTCAACAACAATGTAAATGCTGTTGTAGTACTTTACCTTCCGTGCTCCGGCACTCACTATCACCCAGTGCAGTTACAGTGGAGTGAAACATTGTCAGCATCAGCTGTCTTGTGCACCCACTATCATTTTAAAGCTTCTGTGCTCCACCCCACGATTCCACCCTTCAGCTCCGCCCCTCCCATTCACGCAATTGCTGTGCATCTCCAGCTGCGTCATCATGCTGGCTGGCAAGCCATGGTTAGTCCTAGGTGTCCCAAGCAGAAGTCTGTCATTGCGCATGCGTATGTTCACGCATGCGTGGGACGTAAGCACCGGCTGTTTCCCGGCTGCCTCTCAGCTGGGTGGCGGTGGCGGGCCCAGGAGCACGCTGAGAAGATGGCGGTGATCCCGGAAGCAGACGACCGGCAAGACGAAGCCTCCTGGACACCAGGTATGTGGGCTGCAGGCACATCAATCGCTCAGTCACCATCCCCGCCGGAATGGCAGCCTCGACATGGCGGGGCTGACAGCCGGAAAGGTTGGGGAACTCTGATCTATTGGAAGACAAAGGCTTAGCTTTTTTTTCTTCTAAAACAAAAAACATGAAGAGAATTTTCAGCTGACATGAATTTCAGCCAACCCTTACATAACTCATCTTTATGCAGCTTTGCTTGTTGCTCACTTTTTATATAACTTGCTGAAGGCAACTTGTCAATTACAGAATTTCTTCTGTCAGTGGGCATAAAAGGAGCCAATTTTCTCTCCCACTGCAACTCTCCACCAACCTTGCTGAAAATCTCTACCTAAACTCTCATAGCTTGTTTCAACAACAGATAGAGTGGCTATTGGTGTATAAAGAATGGTTATTTCTTGATTCTGCTGAAAAAAAGAAATACAAAAACAGCAACTGAATTCCACCTTTGGATATCATTTGTGGGATCTCTTCCTAGTTTGCTTGATATTTTACAGTGATATATATTCCTTTGCTAATTCCTACTTCAGTCTAGTTTCACCTCATGTCCAGTTTTTCAGCCACTATCCAGGAAATTTTAGCATGTACTGCTTGTGGTGCCATGCAACTGTTTCTTCTTCTTTTCTAAGCCAGGATTAAACAGTTCACCGCACAGAAATAGGAGGATAAGAATGAAGGCCTAACCCGCCAGCCATCAGATTTTCTATTAATACTTGCTACTTGTTCCTTTCACAAGACAAAGATGCTGATTGATCATCTACACCATTAAGCAGCATCTACAAGTTTTAAAATGATTAAACAGGGATCCATTTTACATCTTTTGAAACATTTCAAGAGCAAAATAAATTATCACTATAATTTATTATTCCTGGTCTTTCTCAATGGCTGTGATCTTATAGCATGACTGATAGAATCAGCCATCTCCACATTCAATAGACTGATTGTGGTTGCCTAGTATCACATGAGCAATATTGCAAAGCCAAAGGCCCAGGCAACTGAAGTGTAACCATTTTCCATGTCCTCCAATTACCTTTAAGGAGGTTAGGAGGCTCCCATATCCTGCCTTATTTCCTCCAATACCCTCCTCCCAAGCCACTCCCTTTAATGGTTTGACAGGGTCAACACTACTGCAAAAGAACTTTTCATTCACATTCTTTTCATTCAAAGTACTACATGTACTCTTCATTTAGTGATCAGTGTTGGGACTGGTAACTCAGTTATTAAGCAAAATTTATGACCTTACTTTAATTTTCCTTTGCTTTACAGACCTATGAATGTCATAAATGCAAGGATTGGTTGCAACCTAGAACTAAGGAGAAACTTCCTGACAGCAAGAACAATCAATCAGTGGAACAACTTCCCTTCAGAAGTTGGACCTGCTCCAACATTTGAGGCTTTTAAGAAGGGACTGGAGAACCATTTGTCGAAAATGGTATAGGGTCTCCTGTTTGAGCAGGGGGTTGGACTAGAAGACCTCCAAGATCCCTTTCAACTCTGTTATTCTGTTAAACTACTACAGGTGCTCTTCATTTTGTGATCACAGTTGGGACTGGTAACTCAGTTATTAAGGAAAGTTATGATCTTACTTTAGCTTTCCTTTGCTTTACAGTCCTATGAAGGTCATAAATGCAAGGACTGGTTGTGCAGCTACTTTTTCATTACCATCATAACTATGAATGCTTACTGAACAAGACATTTGGAAGTTCAAGCAGGGACAGAAGAGAGTATCAGCATATATTTCAGTTTTAAGTTACTTGGTGGTGATTTAGAGTGGAATGACTTAGCACTAATTGACCAGTTCAAAGAAAGGCTGGCCAATGAACTGAGAGACAAGCTAGTGAGGCAAGGAGCCCAAAATATCATGGAAGAGCTTTTTCAACATTGTGTAATTATAGATGGCCAGCTGGAAGAATTGAAGCAAGGGAGAAACAGGAAGGAAAAAAGAACCTACAATGTCTTCCCCATATAACCCCACCCAATCCTCCAAATCCAGCCTAGTGGAACAGTGAGGGCAGTGTGGGACAACCAAAACAGAAGGGAGCAAGGACTATGCTATTACTGTGAGCCTCCCGGACACATAGCTAGATCATGCCCAACAAAAACAGCAGTGATGGTCACAATAATAAGATGCAGAACTTGTAAATCAATGGAATACAAAGCCTACAACTGCCTAGCTCAATCTCAGACAATGCCTGAGGAAAACTTCACCATTCTCCCCTCCCCAGAGCTCCAAAAGGAGGCCATCCACCATTTGAGGAGAACTCAGCCAACCAAGAACATTAAGTAGGCAAGCATACTTAATTATTTCTATTATTGTTACTTCAGATTCTGGGCAGAAAGTGGAGCTTTCTGCTCTTGTAGACTCTAGTTAAAAGGTAAAGCCTTTTACTCCGCTAGTTGTTGCCGATTATAGGGGATGATGCTCATCTCCATTTCAAGGCCATTGAGCCAGCGCTTTCGGAAGACATATCAATGGCCATGTGGCCAGCATGATATTACGGAGTGCTGTTATCTTCCCACTGAAGTGGTACCCATTTACTGACTTGCATATGTATGCTTTCAAACTGCTAGGTTGGCAGGAGCTGGAACTAGGATGGAAGCTCACTCCATCATGTGGAGCTTGGGTCTCAAACCAGAGCTGCCAGTTTTCCAACTGACAAGCCACCCCTTACACTCTGGACAACTACTAATTTCATAGATACAAACAGTACAGAAGCAAATTCCCTATTCAAGCCCTAGACTGCCCAATGGCTGTTGAAACTATTGACCAGCAGCTGCTAAAGACAAGACTGGTCCTACACCACATAGTTCCTTTGCAAATGACAACCAAAGATCACACAGAGTTATCACTTTATGTAAATGCATGCTCCATTAGGGTAGGTCCTTCCTTAGTTTCTTTCTCTGACCATCAAGCGACCATGAGGTCCTCCCCAATTGTCTGTTTTCTTTCTACCCTTTCCTCAAGGTCACCCTTGCATTCCATTACAGCAGGGCTGTCAAACTCCCGGCCCATGGGCCGGATGCATCACACGCCCAGTTTAGCGAAAGGGGGGGAAGTCCCGATACGTCAGGTGACGCTGCTGTGGCAACGCGAGTTTGATACCCCTGCATTACAGAGTCCCACTTTTTCTTAACTTTAGAGGCAATATAGTGCTAGTTCCATACCTGAGTTCTTTGGTTAGGAGACAAGCAGTTCTAAAAAGTACTCAAACTGCTCAGGATGTTTTCAGAAAACACACTTCAGATTTAACCCTAAAGTTAAATATGATTCTTAGAAACATGAAAAAGAATTAACTTACAATAAAATTATGGACAATTGGAAAAGAAACAATCCTCTTCACTCCATTTTCAGCTGTTACTCCAAGCCAATTAAGCACAGCCCAGGACCAAAGATAGCTATGGCTTCCATGCCAGTAACTTACAAAAGCAAATGTGATGGCAGTCGAAAACAACATCTTAAATATGCTGCAATGAGATCCTCCCATTGGGACATAAATATACCTGCCAGAGAAATTAAAAATAGAAGTAATTAGATATAAGCTTTCCAAGAGTTGCTTGTTTTTATTAATGATAAAGTTTTCTCTTGACTAATTACTTGACATGTTATATTTGCAATCCACTCTAGTTTCTCAAGCAGAGCGGATCGTAACATTTTTAACAAATGTCAAAATACTTTTTTCCTGCAGATGATGTACCACCAAACTCATGTCCTATATCACTTTCAGTGGACCCACAACTGATCTGTGAACCTCTACTTGTTTCTTGTTTGGAAAAGTGGAGGTAAAATCCAATCTTTGTTTTTATGAGAACAATTCTTTTTAAGTATAATTTCTTGTTTTCAATGAAGGTTTACACTCAAAGTGCCACTAGCAAATGTAGCAGCAGCCACTTTTCCTTGTTTGCTGATAATTTCTGCCTGTTTCCCCACACCTCTCTCCCTCTTCTCATTTCTACAGCATCCTGCTGCTTTGCATGAATATTCCAATGAAAATGAATTCTTTTATCCAAGTCCTAGATATTATACTATCTCTCTCCTTTATTACAAACAATTCAAACACTTGTTAACTCGATTTTTAAAATATTATTTTTCACTAGTGCTGTGTGTAAACTTAAGATTTGGACGAGATTATGAGAATGCAGAATTAAGGGTTTTTTCTTTCTGTAACTCATCAAGGATCCTGATAACATGGCATTCTACATTTTCTTAGTCTTAAAACAAATTGGCAGTGAGAATGGCAAAAGTGGGATAACTATGTAACAAAACAACTACAGAATACAGGGCAAGTTAAAAAAAGAGTGAAATAGTGACACAAAGATCGCTTGGATTGCCTCTGTGACTATGTAGCACAGATGGGGAGGAAGTTAACCACCGGACTGCAAGAATACAAGTGAGTGGTCAAATGAGGAGACCCAAGCTCATTGGTTGCTTCACTTTGCAATGAACAAGGACATACATTCAATTTCAAATTCAAGCTACTAAGATTGTTGGCCGAGCAGATACAAAGGTAGCCAGGGAAATGATTGAAGTCTGGGAAACAGGCCCCTTGTCAGTCAACAGGAGTGCTGACTTACTACCAGCTTATCAGGTACTTAGGAGACAAAGACTTGGCAGCACAAGGAAATAACAGCCAGTGACTTAATAGTCATCCATCATCACCCCAATCAACAAATAAAAAGTCACACACAACCAGGCACCACATAAATACTGCACATAGAATAGTCCAAAGCACACATTCTGGTAGAAAGAGGTTCCCTGAGGATGGGCTCCAGTACGAGTCTGAAAGCTCAGAACACTAAACCTCTGGTCCTGGTGTCTGACTCAGATTGGATCCTGCAAAATTATCCTGCAACATGTATATTTGCCTTCATTCATGAAAATAGTTTTTTAAAAAAGTGGGACAGGTAGCCTGGTCAGCAGCAAGAAAGATATCCATGAAGACATTGGCATATATGGTTGCCTACTATAATGGTGTCCCGGTCAATTATTTACAAAATCCTTCTTTAACCATCGTAGATACATCTTTTCAAGGCCATATAATAATATTTTTCCCTCTGCAATACTGGAAGGCAGATATAATATGATTCCATAGCTAGAAAGACTCTGTTAGTGTGGAAAGTGGGAAATGGAATCAATGGCTCACATGCTTCTAAGCTGCTTTTTCTGTGAGCAAGCCAGACACTGAAGTAAAACGCCCTATATTAAAAGGTATAAAGGACAGTCTACAGAACTTTATCTTTACCCATTAATAATGCACCACAAGTTGCAAAATTTGTTCTGAAGCCATATAGCAAGTTCATCAAGGCAAAATTCTATCTTTTGTCCCACCTTAATGTTCTATACTATAAAGTTGTTTACTTCCTCCATTTTATTTCCTCCATTTTATTCTTACAAGCACTCATACAAAGACTGTAAAGTAGTAGCAAATAAAGTATATAACTTTTATAAAGAATGTTTTTATGGCTTTGGTTAACTAAATCAGCTCATCAGGTTTCATAGGTTTTATGTTTAAATTATTTATGCTATCTTAAATTTACATAAATTATCTAGGCCCGTGATGGCGAACCTATGGCCCGCGTGCCACAAGTGGCACGTGGACCCATATCGGTGGGCACGCGAGGTCACGTCCGGCGCGCATGCGTGCGCTGGCCAGCTGATTTTCGGGCCTTTTGGGCCCACTGGGAGTCAGGAAACAGGCTGTTTCCAGCCTCCGGAGTGGGTGGGGAAGGCCCATTTTTTGCTCTCCTCAAGCTTCAGAGCCTTTCTAGGAGCCTGGGGAGGGCGAAAACGGCCTTCCCCACCCCCCCAGAGGTCCTCCGGAGGCCAGAAATGGCCTGTTTCCCAACTTGAAACGGGCCATTTCTGGCCTCCGGAAGGCCTCCGGGGGGGGGGGGGGGGCCCGTTTCGCCCCCCCCAAGCTCCTAGAAAGGCCCTTTCTGCCTCCGGAGGGCCTCCGGAGGGGTGGGGAAGGCCATTTTTGCCCTCCCCAGGCTCCTAGAAAGGCTCTGAAGCCTGGTGAGAGCGAAAAACGGGCGTGCCATCGTGTGCCAGAGCGGGGGGGGGGGGGGCACGTGCGCATGCGTGAGGGGGGAACTGCATGCAATTATGGATGTGGGCACGCGCGCATGTGACCCCCCGGCGCTCCCCCCCTTTTTGGCACGTGAACCAAAAAAGGTTTGCCATCACTGATCTAGGCTGTATATACGTGGATACTTTGCCGTACTTTTCTCTTTCTACTGGTTACTTAGCTGTAATAAATTTTGTTATGTTGTGTTCCTACCCCTGAATCAAAAATATAATATGAACATCAAATTTTCCCACTGATGATCCAGTTAATTTCTTCTCAAACTGAGGAAGGGCAGATCCTTCTTCAAATATGGTAACATATTTGAAAAGTAAATAGGTACAATGCTATGCATTTTTGTCTCAGTGTAGGGATTTTAAGCCTGCTAAAATCAATGGAAGTTTTTAATGCTACTAGCTAGTACAGTAAATCCCTCAGAGTACAATCTTGGCTCTTAAATGATCATTCATGTTCATTATTTTCCATGAAAAACATCTTCTAACTATAGCAAAAATTAGCCTGCTTAACATTAGAGAACACCACTACTATTACTGCACTGATGAGACTATACCCGGGAATAGGCTAAAAACAGCTTTAATTAAAAACTGTATTTTCAATTATGGTCCAGTTTATATGATATTGACTATTCCTCCCCCAGTGATTTCTCAGAGGAAAAGGGATCCATTATAGACTTTTATTTCTAATACATGTAGTTGGTTAATTGTGCAGGCTTAATTTTATTTTGTTTAAAAAATGTGGAGGTGTGTCCTTGCAGGGAGGTGGGTAAATTATTGCCAAGAGCCACATGATAAATGCCAATAAAAATTGACAAAGGACGGTATCCAGCCTAAAGACTCTGAAAGCAAATTTTGCATAGCTTGTGCACTCAGAGCAATTAAGTTAAGCTGCAGATTTAGACTTAATAATTCTTACCCAAGTTATCAGAAAAATGCACATTTTTCTGTCAACAACTGGTGTATATGTGATATAGTCTAGAAACTAAAGTAGGTGTTCACACATAAATTCAGCAAGTCAAAATCACAATATTTGCAATATAATTCCATGTATCACATTGAACCTTTTCTGGGGATATGATATAATTCTGTTCATATTTTTTATTTATTTATAAAAATCATACACAGTCTTAATCTGGTCAGATTCTAGGAATTATAGTATATAGCGCACTGTAAATATATACTTTATATTAAAAACACACACAGTGTGTGTGTGTGTGTGTGTGTGTGTGTGTGTGTGTGTGTGTGTGTGTGTGTGTGTGTATATATATA
>QLTV01000548.1:8826551-8854937 GCA_003457575.1 Thermophis baileyi
ATCACACTGATTGGAGTCAAGGTTGGCTCACTCCTGGCTCCAATTAGCTTTTGGAGAAGTCATTAGGCTAGGGGCTCACATACTTTTTCCTCCCTGCATTGTGAATGTTTACATGTTATGTTCAATTAAACCATGGCAACATCTAATGTTTGTGTAGTATTATTTTAAGCAGACTGTGTTTTTCTATTGTTGTGACTTAGATGACGTTCAGAGCACATTTTATGACCAATTCATGCAAAACTCCACGTAATCCCAAGGGGTTCACATACTTCTTCTTGCAACTGTACATATTAATAAGCCATTGGATATCTCTCCTTGCTTCCCTTAGCCTTTGCATTGACTAGAATTAAGGGGAAGAGATGAAGGGAGGAAAGATCAACTGGCCCCATGCTTGCATGCAGAGTGGGCCTCTCCTGCAATAATTTTTTTTTTAATTGCCTCTTTAGTTGATCAAACAGTACTCTGTTTTTGTGGTCATGTAATAATTGTTTGTGAAGCTGGATTGAAAGATGCTGCTTCCCTGGTTATTTAAAAATGCAAATCATCTGGAAGCTCTAGTAATGAAAGCCAAGGAATGCCATAAAAATGGGACTGGGATTAAATATAAAGAAGTCCAACTAATGACAAGAAATATAGCAATTAGCCTTAGAATTGATGATAAAGATACTGAAGTAAATGACAGCTTTGGCTTTTAGGATTGATTGTCAGCAGTAAAGAATCAGTAGTTATAAAACACATTGCAAACTATGCCCATAGAAAAAAATATAAGATGCCATGATATGTCTACCCAAGAAAGATTATAATTGTGCAGAAAATGGTTTGCCCTATGACATCATGGAAGTGAAAATTAGACTTTGAAGAAGCAGGATAGATTGAGGATTGACATTTTTGTTCTTTGATGTTGAAGATGCTAGAGCAGCGGTTCTCAACCTGTGGGTCGCGACCCCTTTGGGGGTCAAACAACCTTTTCACAGGGGTCGCCGCACGCGCTAGCCCGCCATCTTGGAAATGTTCCCAGTTCGGCCGTGCCTGCGGGTCGCCGGACAGCCGGTAGCCACAGAAACGGGAGACTTCGCCCACCCGCCCGGACACCACCATTTGAGTTCTTTTTCCCTCTGCGCATGCGCAGAATGCTTTGCACATGCGCAGAGGGTAAAAGAACCCAAATGGCCGCGTCCGGGCGAAGTCTCCTGGCTCCCGGTTCGGGCGTGCCTGCCGGTCGTCGGAGAGCCAGTAGCGATGGTAGCGCTAGGCTTCGCCCACCCTCCCGGACGCCGCCATTTGGGTTCTTTTACCCTCTGCACATGCGCAAAGCGTTCTGCGCATGCGCAGAGGGTAAGAGAAGCCAAATGGTGGCGTCGCGGCGTCCGGGCGAAGTCTCCCACTTCCGTGGCTACCAGCTGTCCGGCGACCCGCAGGCACGGCCGAACTGGGAACATTTCACCCCTGGTGCCACGCCCCCGTCACCTCATCGCGCGCGGGGAGGGGGTGGGGCAGGGGTCACGGTGGCGGGGAGGGGTCGCGGGTGGTCGCGGCATTAAAAAGGTTGAGAACCACTGCGCTAGAGAATACCATGGATAGCCAAGAAAACAAACCAATAGACTACTGAAGAAATCAACTCATGATTCTCTCTTGAGCACAAATGACCAAGCTGAAATTATTATATTTTGGATACATTATACAAAATCCTAGTCTTCTCGATAAGTTTATAATGTTGCTAAAGGTGGAAGAAAAGGGAAGAGGACCAGCAGCAAAGTGGATAGACTCAATTACAGAGATGTTGGGTGTACCATTGGAAGATCTGTAAGACTAGAATAGGGAAAAAATGATCCTGGATAGGTTTTATCTATGCGATTGCTAAGAATCAACGAGTTGATGGCACATCCTCAATATAATAATTTCACTAATATTATAGAAAAGTCTAAACTAAACTTAAAATCTGCTAAAAGTATTTTTCTCTGAAGTCATTTGCAAATGCTCAACCTACGAACACGATTTAAAGAAAATATTAGCAATAGCAATAGCACTTAGACTTATATACCGCTTCATAGTGCTTTACAGCCCTCTCTAAGCGGTTTACAGAGTTAGCATATTGCCCCCAACAATCTGGGTCCTCATTTTACCCACCTCAGAAGGATGGAAGGCTGAGTCAACCTTGAGCCGGTGAGATTTGAACCGCTGAACTGCAGCTAGCAGTCAGCTGAAGTAGCCTGCAGTGCTGCACTCTAACCACTGCGCCACCTTGGCTCATAAAAATATTAATGGTGTATCAGATTATTAAGTGGATTTATTAATATAGAACTAAGAAAATAACTACTCTGTGAGTAGTAGTGACTTTTAAATATATTATGATGGAGTATATTTCCTTCCATCTTGGAACATATTTTGGAACACATTAAGTTTATTTATTTATTTATTAAATTTATTTGCCACCCATCTCATTATCAAGAAGTTAATAGGCAAATGTTCCCAAGGGATCAAATAATTCACTATTTAAGTTACTGCGTATTAAACTAGAAGAAGAACAAGTGAAGGAAACAATGATCGCATGGGCAAAAAATTTTGGTTATACGATAGAGTTAGAAAAATGGCAGCAATTATGGGATAGAAACTATAAATTAACAATGTCGATTGCATATAAAGAGAATTTGTATAAGATGTTTTACCGATGGCATTTTCCACCGGCAAGGTTGGCAAAGATGTTTAAAGATAAATCAGCGAAATGTTGGAAATGCCACCAGACACCGGGGTCATATTATCATATGTGGTGGACATGCGTAAAACCCAAAAAATATTTGATAAAAATATGTACATGGTTGGAGGAGATGATACAACAGCATATTGATCTGAAACCTGAATTATTTTTGTTGGGGATTTTACCAGAAACTTATAGTAAAGAAAATCTATACTTGATAATTCACATAATAACTGCAGCTAGGATTGTATTTGCACAAAATTGGAAAAATGAAGATATCCCTACGGATGAGAATGTGATTAGGACAATATTAGAATGTGCAGAAATGAATAGGTTAACATTGGCAATTGAAGAGTGAAATAGAGAAAAGGTTTTGACAAAGTTAAATAAGTTAAGAAGAGGATTGTTATAGTATTAGGTATGGTATATATTAGTATTAGTATTAAGTTAAGAATAGATAAAATGATAAATATGGCTGTAAATTGTAATTGTTATTGTATAAAATATTTGCACAAAATACATGTACCCAGACGACACACTGTTTAATGGAAGATGATGTTTGAATTAAAATAAAATAAAAAATTTATTTTAAAAAAATAATTCACTATTTAAGTGTATGATCATGTTAATGACCTGTATTATTTTCTATTTTATTGTGAAGATGGTAATATCCTCAAGCCTAATTCTTCAAAGTCTAAGCACATAACTTCATTGTTTCAAAATCCATGCTTTTTGAGGAGAATGAAAGCTTTTTAAAAAAACCTGTGGTTTAGACTGGATTTGTGGTGCAGAAAGTTCTAACACTGGCACCTTTAACTCAATTCATCTGCCTCTGATATGTATTCAGAGCTGTGCCTATTTTGTAGTGACAAAAATAAAGAGGGTTTTGATTGCTTTCTTTTCCACCATGCCCTACAGAGAAATCACAGTTGGCCTGAGGGAAATGGATTTCTTCCCCTTAACCCACACAATTATTTATGAAGTTTCATTTAGCTCAAGTCCATGCAAATCTTTGGAAGATGATCTGCAAGCGTATAAGAATAATTTGGAGATAATAAAATGGCCAAGTGATTTATCTCTCATGATCAGCTGTAAAAATGAGTTACAGTGAACCTTCATATCATAATCAGACTATGTTCCATGGTGGTTGTTTTTTGTTCTTAGTATTTGACAGCTGTATTATAATCCACTCTTAAATCTGAGGCCGTAAAAAGGATTACTTAAGACAACTAACCTAAAGCTTTTAAGCTAGTTCTCAATATCTATGCATCTGTCAAACCACTTCTGAATACAAATGCATAGGAATAATCCCATTCCTAACTCAACAAGGTAAACAGTAATGCAAGCTACGTAATGGTGTAGATACAGCTTGTAAGGAAGAAACCAATCTGCATGTCAACAGCTCAGACAGCAGTCACTATACATTTTAGGGTTGCACAGCTTAAAAAAAAACCAATCAAGAAGGGGGAGATTATTACAGTAGTCCAACTGTCTTCAGGTATTTATGTTCAAAATTTTAAAGGAAACAATTTTTATATGTGTTTCTTTTCTCTTACTTAATTCATCATACTAGTTTTCAAGAACTTTTTCTGTAGAAGTGCTGGATTTAGGTAGGTAAGTCAGAAAGCAGATGGGTTCTTAAAGGGCTTTGTAGAGTTTCTAGTTATCATGTATGTCTGGATTACTTTGAAGTTAGGGAGAGGGAGGAGGAGGAGGAGGGATGATGATGATGATGATTCTGGGTTTTGCAAATGAACTATCCATTCATGGAACAGAATATTCTAATAATATTCTATAAGGAGTTGCAGAAAATGCAGGTGAGGGAGCTGTAGGGGAAACTGGAAAAAAACCTTCTACTTTCTGTTTCTAGAAAACTCCCAAGATTTTTCTTCAAAAATACATCTGGTTCTGAGCTAAGATCTTTTTTTTTTTTAATTAAGGACTTCTGAATTGGAAACAAATTTAAACAGAGGGACAAAATATTTGCTCTTTTGAAATGTTAATTAACCCTTCTGGAAACTTGA
This sequence comes from Thermophis baileyi, assembly GCA_003457575.1. Classification (NCBI taxonomy): domain Eukaryota; kingdom Metazoa; phylum Chordata; class Lepidosauria; order Squamata; family Dipsadidae; genus Thermophis; species Thermophis baileyi. The sequence continues at coordinate 8,831,271 of QLTV01000548.1, forward strand.
AGACACTTTGTAATGTAATTAACAACTCAAGATTGTGCAAATGCAGTCCTTATTAAGAAATTTAGGAAATGCATTATATTAAGAAGAAAGAAGTAGGAAAAATACTATTAATCAGGTGCATTTTAGGAAGAATTTGTATTCAAATGGAAATGCATGTGAGAAAACATACTAATTTTTGTGCTGACAAAAAACAACAACACACCACACTAATTTGGAAGCTAAATGGAGTTGAAAAAAATGAATTGAGGAAAAAAAACAGATTTTCCCATCTGTAGCCTTAGTTATTTGAGTTATTAAGTTCTTTGCAGAGGTAAATCAGGTCTTGTCATGGATCCATCCCCGGATCCCTTACCAGATGCGAGTTCAGAGGAGGAGGGTGAGTTTGAATCTGCAGAGCAAAGCGTGGAGCCAAGTATTGGGCAGGATCGGGGCTCAGAGAATGCTAGCCTGATGGAGCAGCCCCAGCTGGATCTGAGGGAGGTGAGCCACAGGCTGAGGGAGGTGAGCCACAGCTGCAGCAAGTTGGCCAGGAAGCTCCAGGCAAAGCCCGGGAGCAGCTGCCACCCATTAGCAATGAGGAGGTAGTGGAGTCCACACCTCCTCCTGATCCAAGGACACGTAGAGCAGAGAGGAGAGAGGCACAACCTCGGTCAGCTAGACTACTCATGAGGAGGCAACCTCGCCTCTCATGAAGGGCTGCACCAGCATTGCCTACTTAACCCTGCCCTGAGGACTTGAGTGTTGCAGGAGCAATGTGCCCAGTTCTGTGCTTTTTGTGCCTGTGCCTTGTATCCTGGACTGTTCAACTCCTGGATTATTTTCCTGGACTTCATGTGTGCCCACTGGACTCGGTTACCCAGTGACTCTTGCTATACTGAGCTTAGAATTCAGACATGTGCAACAGCAGTGCTTTCCGAGGACCTGTTTGGGGGGGTTGAATAAACATCTGTAGAACTCTTGCCATTTGTGTGTGTGGGGGGGAGAGCGGGACAGCACAGGTCTCTTCAGGAATCAGGCAATATTAGCACAGGAATCTTAATGTCTGCATGAGGAAACAAGCGGAAACATAATCACAGCCTCAGCATGAGTATATAGAACATATATTTGTACATATGAAAGACTTTGGAAACAGAAATTGATAATGCTTGAAAATAGTTGTTTTTCGCATTTTTAAATTGAAATTTAATGATTTCGATTTGAAGAGCTATTCTGCTGCTCAAAATATCATGGACCTGTTGCTATTTTTTGGAGAAAGGGAAAAAAAATACTACGAGACAGGGATTTGAGTCCTCAATTGGCACACACTGGACTTGTTGCCTGTATCCACTTAATCTTCACAACCTGAGGCTAGCAGGCCGAGAAACACTGGAGAAGAAATACAGACTACTTCAAGAAACATGAAATCCCAAAGGGGGAGAAATGTTAACTAGAAAACATTGAAAAAGATTGAAGGTGAAGGTGAAAGAAAGTAAATCTGAAACTCTACTGGTAATATTACTGATAAATTGGTAGATTAAATGATAAAGTCTAAAACAAGTAATAAAGAGCTGGCTGGTTTCTAAATTTGAAAATTGCTCTGTTCAATAGAAGCATTTGTACCCTGTTTTCCCCAAAATAAGACATCCCCTGATAACAAGCCCAATCGGGCTTTTGAGTGCATGACAATAAGGCCAAGCGCTTATTTCAAGGTTCAAAAAAATATAAGACAGGGTCTTATTTTTGGGGAAACACGGTACTGAAATTTCAGTTTAGTTAACTAATCTGTAATGAAATTAAGCACTTAATGGAGGGAAATGGCAATGTTTGAGAATGCTAACTATTTCCTGCATTTGGTACATTTTTGCTTAATTCTTTTGTATTTTTAACATATGATTCCCATGCAACCAAATGAAATTTATATTGTCTGTATTTTGCTACATGCACTTCTGTTTCCTTACAAATCTACATTCAGGAATATGCCCAAAAGAAGACAGATTTAGATTACAAACTGCTGGCACTGAAATGTTTTGATATATCTAATAATTTTAAATGCCATTTTTGATATCACCATTGTGATTTTTCTTCTGCTGAATAAAACTTTAAACTCCACAGTCATAAAATATAATACTAGAGGGATATGACAAAAAAATTTAAAAATTAAAAGTGAATATAATTTATATTGTCCATTTTGAACACGTTGTGCCCTAATTGCCAGTTTAGCAGCCATTATATTTAAAGGAATTTAGACCACAAACAAGGGGTCGATGACTCCAAACAATAATAAATCCTGGGCCAAAAATTATGCCGAAAGCCAGTAAATATTCGCTTTCCTGTCACTTGAAGCCTTTCATTATCCAAAACAGAATGCAATACAACACACAAAGAACAAGAGATAACAGACAAATGAAGGGGAAATGGCATGTAAATCACATGTAAAAAGATGCAGAAATTCTACTTTTGAATCTTTCATCTGTAACATAGCCCATTTTGTCTGGAAATAAAGACTATATTAAACCAAGAGACTGAAAAGAATAAAATGAAAAAGAGGAAAGAAAAGGGAGATTAGCTGCTTACAATAGCTATGCCATTTTGCAGATGTAAACTCAACTGAATAAATCAGTTGATGGTAATTAATGTTCTAGTGGGGTTTTAGAGCAAATGTTTACTGAGAATATAAAATTCCAGCTCTTACACCCAAGAAAACAAATATATTACATTGGTTCAATTGAGCTAATAAAAACAAAAGTGGTTTGAACAGCAGAAGTTGAATTTACAAATCTTTAAGTTGTACTTTTAATAATGAATTAGTACAGACAATGACAGATATTCCAAGGAATCAGATATGGATTTAAAATACAGGAAGATAGTTCTATAATTAAATTTTAAGAGGAAAAATTTCCATTATGAGGGCAATTTAGCAATAGAACAAATGCCAAAAAAATCTCTCTTTGCTTGCAGAGTTTTCAAGGAAAAGCAATACAAGCATTTGAATCTTGACTTTCAAATTTTCTTTAGTATTATGATTCAGAAGACTGCCCTCACTGGCAACGGGAAGACAGAGTGTCATAAGCAACACTGATTTGTGAGCCTTTCCAAAGCCTACAAAAAAGAATTATTACAAGCTCTATTTCTTGCACCTGCTGGTGCTTTTTGTGCCTTTATAACAACTTAACGTGCAGAAATTAAAAGTGCAGGAACATGGTCTACAAAGAAATTTGTATCTCAAATGGCAGCCCGATCACAAATCACTGGCAAAAGAAATCTGTTTAGGTGCATAAATGAGTTATTTTAGGAAGTGGGATACATAAGAGAAGTTTCAGTGTTTAACATATTAGACAAGAGAGGAAGACAAGATTCTGAAAGGAGGATGTGTTTGAGGTGTTCTAGCTTTCAAGCTTTACAATTAGTCTTAAAAGCCAATGTGAAGCCAACAATGCTGTTTTAAGACTGGCACTATTTGTTCACAATACACTGAAATCATGCCACTATTAATGACTTGTAAACATTTGAAGGGGATCCAGATGCATAAGGGATCTATTACTGATGGTGGATATATCAATATAGAAAAAGGCTTATTCTTAAAATAAAAATACAAGATATTCTGTCTTAATTCTTCCTAATTTCATTAATTATAAGCCATTTCATCATGGGTTGAATTTAAATTAAGTACCTGCTGTACACAATCTTAAGATCCTGCATGGCACTGGCCTTATTCCTTGACCAAATATATTTTGAGGTGGAAGCTCACACATAACCCTTAGATAGGCTTAGCATGATTGAAATAAAAACAAAAATAAAGGAAATCCATCAAATTATTTACCTAAAATAGATAAGATGAAAGTGAGGGATTTAGGGCCAATAGGAGTTATAATTCAGCAACAACTAAAGGATCCTAAATGTCCCACACTTGATATAAAGAAAGTATCAAAGTATCAAACTAATTGTACCCCTTCTTAGCAATGCAAGCCATTCAACATGTAATATATTGTGGCACAACCACTAGTGCCTTAAGACAAACACACATAATAGATATACTGTCCATGAAGACCAAGCCAAACTGGAGTGAGACCAAAGTTATTCATCAGTAAATACATCAGCTTTCTCAACCTGATAAATTAATAATTTTCAAACAAAAAGGATTATATGAAAGGAATTACTTAACTGCATCCAATCATAATTCATTTAGCTCCTCTGGAAGATCAAGAACATCATAGAAAATGTTTACAGTGCCACACAATCTAATGTAGCTACTTATGCATGTCTCTCTTTCAATAGAATTTATTTTCAATTAATTGTAATATTGCAACTTTATTACAGAAATTTCCAAATACACAAATTTGAGTTTCTCTAGTACAATAATCAAAAACCAGAAGTATCTGGAATCAAAAACCAGAAGTATCTGATCTACATGTAGTCTTCTCTCCCTCAATTTCCCCTTCATGTTTACCAAGCATAATTATTCTCCTGATCAACATTCTTTAGTTGACCTAAAAAAGGAGAAAAGATTAAACCTCTTTGAATTTTGCGAGGTATGTGAGTCTCTAATATATACAGTACAACCAGAATCTAAGACTACAAAAAGACACTCTGCAGTCCTATTGGAGATAGTTGGGCATCATCATAATTGGAATATTTTGATTTTTTTAATCAAGGAAGAAATTCTGAAACTTCAGAAATTCAAAAATTTGAAAAAAGTAAAAATCAAAAATCTTCAAAAATTAAAGAACTTCTAAGTGTCAGCCAAGGAAAATTTCATCTTTGCTTACATACATGGAGTAGCCCAAAATTAGAATGTCCTTAAAATATGTTTCCTATAAATAACCTCTTTTTGTGGAATAGTTTTGCAACATTTCCATTTCTATTCCCAATATGCATATTGCAACATTGATATTTTAATGCCATCTGTCAGTTAAAAAGCCCAAACTGTTAAACTGTCAACATTTATTATAAATTTTATATACATCAGCCAAGTCATTTGATTATCCTGTCATGATTTGGGGCTGGTGGGAGGGAGGTTTGAGGAAACTTAGTTTTTCCTCTGCTTCACATTCCATGTACTAGCTTATATCTGCCAAGTAAGGAATATCATGTTGGTGTTCTTTGAGTTTGGTGGTTTTCTTGCAGATGTTTCATTACCAAACTAAGTAACATCATCAGTGCTGGATGTTACTTAGTTTGCTAATGAAAAGTCTACAAGAAAACCATCAAACTCAGAGAGTACCAAGAACCCCACAGTTCAACCCTGAGCTCCAAATATTCTATTCTATTGGTAAGGGATGTCTTCTAATTAGAAGCAACAATTTACTTTATTCCCATGTTAATGATTACAAATAAGTAAGGACATAAAAATAGAGTACAGGGTGTAACTATTGCCATGCTGCATTTGTTTACAAAGACTCACTTATACAAGTGTATAATAGAACTTCAGGGAGTTTACAGACCTATATTACTGTTGTGTATATATATATCAGAGACTTATGGGTTTTCTTTCTTCCTAGTATTTTTCCCCAGATCAATTAAATGTTGATTCATTGTTTGAGAGAAAAGCTAACCAACCACCTTGTTGCCTGAGCTTGAGGTCATTGGCTGAGACAGAATGCCTCGATCAATCATCCAGCTGGCTTTTATGGCTATGGCAGACTAGAACTCACAGTCTCCTGGTTTCTAAACTGGTGCCTTAACTACTAAACTGGGTCTCTTATCAGAGACTTATGGCAAAAAATTATCACAAAGCAGCACAGTATTTGAAGTGAACTTCTTGTGGGACACCACACATGCACACAAACAAACATATACCGGTAAACATTGATCATAGATAGATAGAATAGATAGAATAGATAGAATAACAGAGTTGAAAGGGACCTTGGAGGTCTTCTAGTCCAACCCCCTGCCCAGGCAGGAAACCCTACACCACTTCAGACAAATGGTTATCCAACATCTTCTTAAAAACTTCCAGTGTTGGAGCATTCACAACTTCTGGNACAAATTGTAAGGATACAAGAAACAAAGTTACATTCATACAGTCATTTTTGGGATGAGATGGTTGATGGGAACGATTAGAAGATTAATAGTAGTGCAGACTTAGTAAATAGTTTGACAGTGTTGAGGGAATTATTTGTTTAGCAGAGTGATGGTGTTCGGGAAAAAACTGTTTTTGTGTCTAGTTGTCTTGGTGTGCAGTGCTCTATAGCGTTGTTTTGAGGGTAGGAGTTGAAACAGTTTGTGTCCAGGATGTGAGCGGTCTGTAAATATTTTCACAGCCCTCTTTTTGACTCGTGCAGTATACAGGTCCTCAATGGAAGGCAGGTTGGTAGCAATTGTTTTTTCTGCAGTTTTCATTATCTTCAGTTAGGAGGGTGGAATGGAATTTAATTGACTTTTGCATTTCTCTATGCTGGCATATAATAATGAAATCTTCAATCTTGGGAAAAGATATATGAAAAGATCATAACCATAAGTGGCCTTCCTGATCGGAGCAAGATGTTTGACCCCATTAAGATAAATGGCAAAATACTACACTTTGCCATCCATAATTCATGGTTGGAAAAGCAGGAAAAAGAAGTGTCTGAAATGGGCACTGTGAGAAGTAAAGAGAATCAAACAAACAATTCTTTATACAGTTGTTTCTCCTGCAACTTAAAGAAACTTCAGCTCATTTCATTTCACTTTGAAGAGCAAACCTTTAAAAAAGCATCTGAAGGCTGGACAAGAAACAATGGATGGAAACTAATCAAGGAAGAAGCAACCTAGAACTAAGGAGAAATTTCCTGGCAGTGAGAACAAATAATCAGTGGAATGACTTGCCTTCAGAAGTTGTGAGTGCTCCATCACTGGAGGTTTTTAAAGAGACTGGACAACCATTTGTCTGAAATGGTATAGGGTCTCCTGTTTGAGCAGGGGGTTGGACTAGAAGACCTCCAAGGTCCCTTCCAACTCTATTATTCTGTTAAAATACATTAAATGATCCACTTCTCCTGTCATTTTTCATATGGATTACTCATCTAATAATCACTCTCTTCAATCTAATTTACCCTTAGTGTGGTGAAACACCTATTTTTAATACATGAAAAGAACACAATATAATATCTGCCCGGTATCTCCCATAGTAGATAGTTCTGTCTGTGCAAAAGAGATGTAAAATTAAGTCTTCTTTTATAATTTTCTAGATGTGTTATACACACATCTATATGGGAGAGCAAAAGAATGTTCTCTACGTAATGTCATTTAATTAAATTGGGATTTTGTAATGGACCACATCCATCACAGTAGACTTCCCAACTAAAACTACTGACATCTTTTACCAATAAATATGAGTTTTTAATATTAAACTATCAGCACTTACTACAGGTAGTCCTCAACTTATCACCACAATTGAGCCCCAAATTTCTGTTGCTAAGCAAGACAGTTGTTAAATGAATTATGCCCATTTTCTTGCCACAATTGTTAGATGAATCATTGCCATCGTTAACTTAGTAATAATATGGTTGTTATTTAAATCTGGCTTCCCAATTGACTTTGCTTGTCAGGTTTCAAAAGGTGAGCACATGACCCTGGAACGCTGCAGCCGACATAAGTATGAGCCAGTTGCCAAGTGTCTGAATTTTGATCATGTTGACCATGGGGATATGCAACACTCAAAACTGTGAAAAATGATCATAAGTCACTTTTTTCAATGATGTTGGAACTTTGAATGGTCACTAAATGAACTGTTGAACGTTGAGGATTATCTGTAATCACCTATGTAATACTTTTTAAAATATGGTTGCTGATCATGACTATGATCTGCATAATTCTTAAATTCTGTACATTTATAATAAATATATTGCACTATTAAAACACCTCTTAAAAGAAGCTGCCTCAATTTTTTTGCATGGCAAGGACTATTAGCTGGATCATAAATCAACAACAACAACAAAAACCAACCAGAAAAGATTCAATAACTTGATACCCCTTTTCTGCAGGAAGAAAACAATATCCACAAATAAACATTCCATAACTATTAGAGTGCTCTGCTAACAGCAGTGAATGACAGGTAATATTATGCTGTACATCCAATAGGTTCAGAAGGTTCTTCCAAAATGCCCCGCTAATTTCTTGCTGCCAAGGCATGAACGTTTTTCTGACATTGGCAAGTGTATAATTCCAAGATGCCAGGTGCTTTACATCAATATTTAATTAATATCTTTTTGTTTTGCAGCAACAGCCCCAAAAGTCACAGAAGCAATGAACTGAAATTTAAATTATACATAAATGTTTTATGAAGAAAGAAAAAGAAATGGTGCATGCAAGATCTCTATCAAGTCTTTAATGAAAGCAAGCAAGCATCTTCTCTATACTACATTTTCAGCACCATTCATTCATTTGCAGAAAAGCTCAAGAATTGGGAAATGTGTCAAATAACATAATTTTTCAAATCATTTTGCATGGCAAAATTGGGGATGAATTTGCAAACCAGGATTTTGCAAACACAAGCTTTTACCTTGTGCCAGGCATATGCCAGGTCTAAACAGGCAATGGAGTGACTTCTGAAACAATCCCCAATGATTGACTGAGTTCCAACCAATGAAGCTAATGTAGTTACTCAAATAAGGTCATTCCTTATCATCTGGGAAATCCAGGTGTGATCTGGTAGCAAAACTGGTCTCTCTTTCCCCTTCTTATTATTAAGGCATAAAGATTCACTTTAATTCACAAGAAAAGATTTGAATGCATCAAAAATTATGTTGCTTTGAAAATGATGATAAAAGTCTGAAAAATTTAAATATATTCATTATACTTTTCTTGAAAGATTGGCTACCAATCACATCCTGAAGGAAATTATTTCTCAATTTAAAAACAAAAATTTATAACCATTTCAAATGAACATGAGTCATAAATCATGTCTGCAGACTTAGCAGCTTTGTTTAAATCTAATACTCAAGCCTTAGAATTCTAGAAACATTTAATATTATAAAACAATATAATTTAAAATTATAATACAATATATATTCAATATTTCAAAACTTGGGGAGAAGCAGCTTTGCAAAATAAGAAATACATAAATAAGGGCTAAACAAAAGATTTGTCTACAAAATATGAACACTAAAAAGGACTCTACCTATGGGGGCATCTTGTTATGTGAAAAAGTTGCCATCAGTATATTATTCCTATTTTCAGGGCTGGTCTTGTTTAGATAGAGATATAGATGATATAAATACAGACACCAGTATGCAGATACCGATATATATGATTAGATCAATATTTTTCCAAAAACATAGGCAGGAATTTGAAGGTAAATGAGGTGAGGGATCACTTATCTATTTCTAGTATTTACAATGGCTCAATAATATTGTGACGCTCGGCAAATAAAATTTGCCAAGAAATAGAAATTAATATTATTTCCTCTGGTAGGTAACACACTGATTTCTAGTATGTATAATTAAATGAAAAGCTGGCTCAAGTAATCTTATTAGCATTGCTTATTCAATTGTGAACATGAAGGCTGCCTGAGTCAATCCATTTATAAAAATATAGAACGGGACAATGCATGGTTAACAAGCACTCGTAGTTTTAAACAATGCACTTTTGTTACACCAACCACTTTTTGTTGTTGTTAAACCAATAGTCTGTCAATTAAACTGTGTGTGTGTGTGTGTGACAAATAATCACAGAATTTCTCAAATATACAGTAAGAAGATAAACATCCATGGTGTGGGTGAGATTCCACTATATTATTTCCAGCAGGGAAAGCAGTTTGCTCTGATGAAATAAGAGTAATCTCTTTTCCCCATATAATTCCATGCAGTTTCTGAATCTGTTCCATGGGGTTTCTTAATTCTCCAATACAGATTTGAAGGGAGTTGAAATTTATTACACCAGAATTATAGCAATAGCACCTAGACTTATATACCACTTTACAGTGCTTTACAGCCCTCTCTAAGCAGTTTACAGAGTCAGCATATTGCCCCCAACAATTATGGTGTACACTAGGGCAAAATTAAGATAAACGGTAGGTCTAGAATTATCAGCTCAAACCAAGGGAAGTTAAATACCAAAGCCCAAGATCCTACAAGTTATCTAAACTCCCAAACTCAGCTCCTTTCTCCATCTAGCTTATTCCAGATATGTGGGAGTTACAATTTTCCGAATTTCCATTGAAAATAACTACTGAAGTCACAACTCATCTCAAGAATCTAGTAAGTTTGAGGAAAGCTGCTGTTCTGATAAATAAATGGGTAGGAAAACTAATCTGAATGGGGTATGGAGAAGATGATTAAAAAGAGGCAAGTGGGAGATTATAGAAAAGGTATTCAATGGACAGAAATGAATACAGGTATGGGGCAAATGAATACATTATGGGACCCAGGTGTACAATACATTTGTTTCCTAGCAATTGAAAAACTAAGATATTTGATGATATTAGTTTTTGTGGACAACAGTCCACTTAGTCTAGACACAAGAACGTAGGTTTAAAATAATAATTGTCAGTTTGGAAAGGACAAGAATTCTTTTCATTGTTATTAGTGTATTTTGCATTATAACAACTTACTCTGTGGATATTGTATATGTGTCTGTGTGTGTGTTTATCATTGTTTACTTCGAACAGATGTTTAAAAGCAGAAAGAACATAAAAATAATGTGCTATTATTTTGTTAAGCCTTTTGTAAGACTGTAAAAACCTTTTATTTATCTTTGCTAAGCAAAAAATCAGAGTGGGGGAATACTTTACATTTTTTCAATGTAAAAATTGAAACGAATATTAATAGCTTCCATTATTCTTTTAAAGTGTGGGACACACTGAAAGAGAATAATGAAAAAAGGTTGAGTGTTATGCTCCACCCTTGTTTAAGCTTATGTTTCATATCAAATATGTTCTTCAAAAAGGTAAACATTAATTATCAGACTGATAGCTTTCGTTTCTATGCATATTTTTCTCAGTTTCAGACAGATGTTTTCTACTGCACCGGAGTTTTATGCTGATAGAGGAGAAAGACTTGAAACACAATATATAGCGATCATTTTTGGTTGAGCCCTCTCATTTGATTTTATGAGACAACACTATTTCTTCAGTGAGAAAACAGTATAAAGGCCTAATTTATCTGAAATGGCAGATCACAACATATTTTAATATAAAGAGAAAAAAAATCAAGGCATTTGCTAGACACAATAGAGGAAAGCAGAAGACCAAAACTACGGCAGAAAACAGAATTAAGACACGTAAGTTGCCATTATTTTTTCTATAAATTTCTATAAAAATCAGAAATGCTTATTAAAAAATAAAATAAAAATGAAACTAGCATTAACAGGAAATCAAATTCAGTTGTATTTAAAATAGAAATTATTGATAGATCAAATTTATGTTTAGGCATAGAGCAGGACGATTACCTTGAAATAGGGCACCTAGTGAGAGGTGGGGGGAATAACAACAAAGTACAGGTAGTTCTTGGTTAATGACCACTTGTTCAGTAGTTATGACCAGTTGTCAAAGTTCTGACTCTCCCAATACCCCACAGTCATGTGATTGCAATCCGGGCATGGTAACTGGTTCACGCTTATGACGGTTGCAGTGTCCTAGAATCACAACTACAATTCAGTATAGTGAATTATACTGCTGGCTTCCCTGCTGGCTTCCCACAAGCAAAGTCAATGGGGAAGTCAGCAGGGAAAGTCACATGTCACTCCGGTAAGTCTCCCCCACCCTTACACCCTCTCCCAGCCCCTCTGCGTTTGCACTGTGCCAGTCAGCCAAAAACTCATTACACGCCATCTATGAACATAGCTTTGCTCACACCGGCCTCCCCACCACCTGCCACTCTTACACATCCTAACTTTGCTGCACTTGTGCCACCCCTCCCCCACACCAGCACCTCATCCCTGAGCCTTTTTGCTCTTGTGCCGTATCTTCCCCACTACCTACAAACCCTCGGTCACCCTCCCTGAGCCTCCCTGTGCTTGTACTGCACCTCCCCAGCCTTCACGCAACCTCCCTCATCCAGCACCACCCACTTCAAGCTCTATCTCAATGTGGTAATGTGATTTAAAATAAAATATTTGGATTTCAATGGACTAAAATTACTACTATATTAGAAGGAAAGGATAGTGACTCAATTTTCAAAAAATAAGGATACCTAATCTGCGCAATATGAGTATCTTAAAATACTTTAAAAGCAGGATAGGAAGAATAATTGAGCTTTTGAACTTTGGTGTTGAAGAAGATTTCCAAGAATACCATGATCAAGCAAGAAAAGAAACCAAAGAATTATGAAACAAATCAAACCAGGGTTCTTATTCAAGGCACAAATGAAGAGGCTCAAATTATCCCACTTTGGACACATGACAGGAAGACCAAGCTCTCTAGAGAAGGTTCTAATGCTGGGAAAGGTGGAATAGAAGAGAAGAAGAGGATAAAGTTGGATGCACTCAGTTACAGTGGCAATGAGCACACCATTGGAAGATCTGAAAGACCAGGTTAGGGACAAATCACCATGAAGAAAACCTATTGATTATGTTTACTTACAGTCAAAAATAATTTGAAGGCACATAAATAATCCAACCATCTATTAATCAGTTGCTTGTGGTATCATGACAATTTTGATTATGAATATAACAAAATTGTACAGCACAACTTCTGAATTAAATAATTAATTTAATAACTGAACTATCTATACAAATTTCTTTCCAAGGTGGGTTTTTTTTTGGTCTATTAAATGAATAAAACATTAGAGTGCATACATTTTTGTAAGATGAGATCCTCTGGAAGATCATGTAAATATTTATGCTGATAATGCCGATTATTTGTCCATAACAACCGTTTTTGAAGCCATTTAGTAGATTTTTCTATTTCTGTCTTTTGGAGGTTTGCAACAATAGCATACAGAATAATCTCATAAATACTCATACTTATCATTCTCATATCGTGTATTGGAACAATACCTCCTAATTTGCCCTTCCTGTATCAGACGCCTCAAATGTGTTGGAACTATAACTTCCAGAATGTAATTCCATTCAAAAAAATTCTGGGAGAGAAATCATTTGGGTTTTGCTGTCATAGAAAATAAAGTCTGCACTTGCAATAATTTAAAGTTGTAGTTTAGCTATAATATGGTCAGTTATTTTAGTGAAAACTAAGTTTCTCTCTACAGGAATAAATTAGATCTTTCATTTCTCGATTCATATAAAATTGGGGACATGCTGCTGAATCAGTTTTTTCCAACTCTGCTTGTCCATGATAGCAAAATTCTTGACAGCTCCATCCTATACATCAGTAGCTCCTTGGCTTCACCCATGACATTCATTCTCCAGATACCCAAGACACGGAAGGTATCACAAAGAGGGAAAGGTGATGACTGGTCCCCAGGATATCATATGTGCTTCATGGTTGAGTGGTCTTTGAATCTATCTACCTGGTGCAAAATTTTATGGTGAGTTACATTATGTAGCCATCAGTTACAGAAGAAAAATAATAATATTTAGTGTACTCTCAAATATTACAGATCTGCCATTGACTGAAGGGAAACCTTAAGACAGATGACACTGATCTGCTTATGAACGCAAAATATTATTCAAAAGCAACTAAAGATTTAAGTCTTCAATTTCAACAAAGGCTATCAGAAAATTTTCTGTTTCACATATAAATTATACATTCTTATTTTTGCTAGCATATATTATAATTGAACCCTTGCTTACCCATTATGGGAAAACTCCAAATATAATTCTACATTTTTTTATTTCAAAATGTAATAATACCAAAATAAATTTAATTTACTGATCTTTATCACGTTCTTAAGTATGTGTTTTTATCCATAAAGCACTTTTTATCCATTTGGCACTATGATTCAGCACTAAAGCAAAGAGTGCTGAGATAAGCAGAGGACTGTTCACTGAATTGTTATATCAAGGAAAACCAGACCAGCTGAAGTTCTGCCCATGACTTACTCTTCTTGTAATTCAGAAAGAAAGAAAAAAAGACAATATTTGGTTTCTGTCATGCTTCCATAAGCTCGATGCAACTTCATCAAAGGAAAGACTTCATGATCTTAATTTTATGAAGTGGAACAGTCGATGCTCTCTGTGGAAGTACTGATTAATTTTAGATATTGAGCTGTTACCTGTATCTATAAAATATTCTTGCAGCATCCTGTTCCCAGAAACATAAAAGTAACTTTTATGATTGCCTCAGAAGAAATGAGAGATGTGAATTTAGGCATAGCCCAAAGCCATTTACTTCAAATATATACCACCTTCTGTACCTCTGAGGCAATTCACACATAGAACATTTAGCACTGATTAAACCTCTCAAGAAATTGTATAGTTGAGAAGTACTGACATTCTTCCTCTGGTGGTTGATAATGCATTATTCAAACATACTTTTGCACTGATCAAACTATACATAGATTAAATCATTTTGTTTTTTCTCTTCACTTCTAATATTTCGGTTTGTTTTCTTGTATTCCAAAAATTGATTTTGAAAAACATCCACAGGAAAGGAATCAAGTTGTTAAAAAAAAATCAATAAAAAAGCTTAAATGAATTGTAATCAAATCACAAGACAGTTTGCATGTCTATTGGGAGGAATGAAAGAAAGGACATACTGGTTATATGTAGAATGAAAACAAAGAAATAAATATTTTTCTTCAGCCTCTGCAAACAATGACAGTTACAAGTATATCAGGAGGAAGAGCTTGTAATTAGCCTATCGATAGTAGCTTCTTCACCATCTACAATCTATATATACTGAATTAACAGGTAAACTGAGAAGAGTGCAGGCATAATACACTTCAGCTATATTTTATGGTTATATAAATCTAATTCTAGGTAGCAGAATAAACTGGCATAGAATGTTATTAACTTTCATGTATATTAAAAGTAAAATGTTCCAAAACATGGAGTTGCATGAGAAAAGCAAGGCTTTGAGTAACTGACTGTCTCTCTGTGATGCAGCTGTGAAAACCTATTAAGCAGTTCCCTAAAATATTAATACAAGGTGTCCCTCTAGTGACAACAAATTTATTGCACAGTTGAAATTATGTCACACATGATAAAGACAATACAGCAATCTACATATTTATCACTTATGCACAAGTTTTAGAATTATTGTTGCTCAAGGGCAAGTTGCCTCTACTCCAATTCATAAATACAATTTATGATAAATTATAAATTTATTTTATTATATACCTTAGCAAGGCATAATAGTTGGCCTGCTAAGAATTATGATGGTTCTTTGTGATCAATGATTCCAAAACTGAATCAAAACTTACTCCACCTTTACCTATGAATGCAAAAGCCAAGTTACACAAGGACTTGTCTTAATTTTATCCCCAGAACAACCTTGTGAGCTAGGTTGAGCTAGGAGACTGTTTCATGATGTAAGTCCAACATTCAAACCACTAAACTGCTGTACTATTGATTGTGACTATTAAGAAATCTTCAGTACCATGGACAGCAGAAATTAAGGAAACTAGGCTTATTAAATCTAGAGGGAAAAAGAGTATGTCATTGCTACCAGATATAGGATGCTATTCTGATAGCCTTCGAATCTTCTGGATTTCATGAACCAATTTTGTCCTATGAAATGGCTGAAGAAATCTTCCATTTCAGGACTTTAACTTAATACTGGAACAAAGAGATGTAATAAGCTTTTTCTATGAAGAGAGGACACTGCTGCCAAAAGAAAGAAGTCTGCACGAAAGGTGGATTGGCTGCTGATGGAATACCTTAATCTGAATATCTCTATTTGTCAGCATGCTGCTAATAATGCCAAGGCATGAATTGAGCCGCACAAAGCACCATCTCTGGTTTCTCATAAGATAAGCAATAAATAGGACTGTAATACCTTCACTCAAGAAAGTATCAGCAAATAGAAGAGTTTCTTGAGATTTCATTGCCATGATAAAATAATAAAATGCAGCAAGAAATAATTAAAAAGATCACACATAAAACACAGAACGTAAAGTATAATGAAGATGAAAGAAAACTATACTGCAATTGTTAACAAATAGATACAGAGGAACAAATTCCAGATAGGTAGATAGACACATAAACACAAAAATATACTAAAATTATTCTTGAATGTGATACCTTCTTTTACATTTTCTTTCTCCTCGTGGCCAAATCTAACTATCTCCAATTGATAATGATGCAAATATGATGAACAGCTTTTTAAAGCCCACAGCAAACATACCCGTCTCTGCTTATGGAATAATTGGGAAACCAATTGCCTGGCTTTGACAGCATAGTAATGAGCTTTGTGCCAATTGAATCCTAATTGTTTGGAAATGTAAGTTGCCTTCCAGTCCGTCAAATTAGAAATGGAGGACTATGAAATAAAATGAAAGGCACAAAAGGCACTACACAGGCAAGAATCTGAAAATAATTTATTTGGAACTGATACTATTTTTAGGTGACACTGACTTCATCATTTGCACAAAAGGAGCGAGATGATTTCCAAATAAATAATACCATTAACTTTTCTACCATGAGACCCAGATACTTTTATCTTGTTAAAAGCTATGCTCATATATCATTAATTTTGCCACAAAAGTTTGCTAACATAATGAATTATATACAGTAAATTGAACTTACTTCCACATAATATGAAGCTTTTGCTTGCAAAATATCATCTAGATCAGTGTTTCTCAACCTTGATAACTTTAAAATGTGTGGACTTCTACTGTATGCATGCTGGCTGAGGAATTATGGGAGTTAAAAGTCCACACATCTTAAAGTTACCAAGGTTGAGAAACACTGATCTAGATAGTATTCATTTTAAGAAAAACATGAACATATTGACAAGGAAAGAAACAATACAGACAATATGTGAACATGTTAATGGCATTCAAGGATCATATAGGATGATTTAAGATATAAAACCAAAATGTTCTGTTTTTCCCTATGTTTTTAAAGATTTTTTTTCTGGTTTCATACATTCTCATTTTAAATACAAAAGAATGTTCAAGAAGCTGAAATATAACTAGACTAAAAAAATTATTTCAAGATCTCTTTATGTACAAAGGGCTATTCTATACCTTAGTTATGTCTCTACAGAAGTACTTTAGTCCTTTCTTGTCCTTTAAAAGTTGGTTCATGCTGACACAGTTGTTTCAATAATGTCAATAAAACATTTCCCTTTCTCTTTCATCTATAAAACATTTTCCCCTCTAGTTGGTAAAAAGTAATCAGTAATTTTAGCCTTTTAGGATTGTCACTAAGCCTTTTAGATACAATAGCATCTAAGTGAATACAAAATATAATGCCTCATGATAATTGCAAGTATTTAACAATGTGATCATATGCATATTTATTTGAAAATAAATTAAATCCAAGTTCAATAGGACGTACTCCCAAGAATGTATAGGTAAAAAAGTAAAGATACCCTCAAACTAAAATTACATTCTACTAACCTCATGGACATGACTAAGTCCCTTTGACAAAATCCAAAAATGTACTGTCCTCTTGTTCAGGATTGTTTTTACTTTGTTTATACTACAATCTGGGATTTTTTTGTAGTCTTCTGTCCAAAACCAAGTACTCCAGATCCCACTATGCTTCCAGGCCTACCATCCGATAACTTTTTTTAAAACAGACAGTTGTTAAAATCTATCTGGCAATTGTTACGGTGTATAAGTCTTAGTGCTAGTGCATCCATCCCAATGAATATTTTTTTTCTTGGAATATCTCCCATTTAGCCCAGAAATTTAGCCACAGAGTACACAAGTTAGACTGCACTTTGATCAGCTATCTGGATTGTCAAGGAAGAGCATTTCTCATATTTAGATATTAGAGTGACATTCCTTCTGTTTCCCAAAAATAAGATTAACAGATGCCATTAAAGTAGACATAACTTAGGAATTGATGGTAGAGTGTTACTGGGATACAAAGAAATCTTATCCTGTGCATGTTTTCAAAGAAATTGTCATGCTCTTAGGGCTTCTCTGACTTTGATTCCATCTGCATGCTCCATTGCAGCTTTAACCAACAGATATTCTGTCTCTTCAGCTCTATGTAATAGTGGAACATTGTGAAGTTCTCTGTGCTATTTCCCATAACCATGTCTCCAAACAGAGTTAATAGTTAGGTTGCAAAATAAATATATATTTCAGATTTGTTTTTTAAATATTCAAGGAAGCAAACATCCTGCTTAAATAT
The DNA here is from genome assembly GCA_003457575.1 of Thermophis baileyi. NCBI lineage: Eukaryota > Metazoa > Chordata > Lepidosauria > Squamata > Dipsadidae > Thermophis > Thermophis baileyi. The sequence continues at coordinate 8,849,373 of QLTV01000548.1, forward strand.
TTCATGAAAAAACCCCTAAGGGAACTAAAACTAACAAACTGACAAATCTTATTAATAAAATCTTACAATTGAGTTTATAAGGCATGACTGTATTCCTGATGCAGAGTCATTTGGGATAAACTTCTATCTGTAATAAAAAAAAACTTTTATCCATTATTTATGATGCACACAGAGGTGAATTTAACATGCATTACCAAAATATCATTTGGTGCTGTCACCAGTGAATTGATCCCCAGGGTTTCAGGAACTTCAATAGCCTTGACACCAAGGCCAAGGATAGGAGCTTGTACTGATCTTAAAGGACACTTTATCTGCAAGTGAGGAGTGTCATGATTGGAGATGCTGCTTCTTGGAGCACTGGTTCTTTGGAAGAGACTCACCTTGGTGAACAGATTATTTTCTTTATTTTTCAGAAACTGCAGGAAAACAGTTCTTCCGGAAAACAGTGTAGTGTCATCTGTTCAATTTTTGTTGTTAATTATTGATGTACTGTTTTTTTATTTAGTTTATTTTTATTTTCACATTAATTATTACTTATTAATGTATTTCTTTATCATGAATAGTTGATTGCTTGTTTACTGTGGTATTTTAATTTGATGTAGGTTGTTAACCATTGAGAGAACAAGCAGATTACAGAGGTTTATAAGGCAAGTAAGCAGGGGTGGGTTCTAACTTACATCGCCGCCGGTTCGCTTCGTCCCGCGCCGCATGCGCAGTGCCAAAAATTCCCCCCCAAAAAAGCCAAAAACAAGATGGCGGCGCATGTGCAGTACCGGCAACTCGGCTTCTGCGCATGTGCAGAAGGAAAAAAAATTTAAAAATTCCAAAAAAAATTTCTCCCCCAAAAAAATTCCCCCCCCAAAAAAAGATGGCGGCGTCCATGGACCGGCACTGACCGAACCGGCTCTGTGACGTCACCAGTGGGTTGCTACCGGTTCAGGTGAACTGGTCCGAACTGGGAGGAACCCACCTCTGCAAGTAAATATAACACAATACATGTAATCTCTTCTATTCTGCCTCCATATCATTACTCTTATACCTGTTGCTTTGTAATGGGAGGGGAGAATCCAAAAAATAAAGGGTAGCTTAAATATGTCAAGAAATGCATGGAAGAACCACGCAGTTCTTTGAATTGTAGCCACTATAACAGGAAATGTCAACAAGTTGGTTACTTCCCATGATTAATAACAGCTGAACTAATATTCTGCCTCACAATCACAATACTGTTTTTAAATCACAAGCCATGGATACATTCAAGTAGGCCAATATCTATATCTTTCTTAGTCTTGACTTTGCCCCTCCAGTGTTTTTAAAAGGTAAAGTATCATATGTTTATGTTCAATCAGACTTATTAGATGGACCATGAAATGAACACCACAGAATATACACAGGTAGACCTTGCTTACAACTGCTCCATTCTAGCACCATTCAAAGTTATGAATATTGAAAAAATAGCTTTACAACCAATAATCTCAACAGCATCCCTCAGCCACAGGATCACTATTATAGATAGTACAAGTTGCCCTGTCCCTGACCCTTTTGTTTTTTTCTTCTCCTTGCAAAGCAGAGAGATTGAAGAGGAAGAGATTAGAAAGACTACGCAGCCATACAATCAGGAATACACATCAAAAGAAATATGGTGGCTCTGGCAGCCCTGAGTGCATTCTGGGCTAGAAGCCGTGATCATACTATGCAAATAGCCAACATATTGCCACTGGGTGCCTGCTTACTCTCTTGTAATCCCTTCCTCTGTAATCTCTTCCCCTCTGGGAGTAGGAGGGGAGGAAAAAAATGGGTCAGACATAGGAGAGATTACCTATAGAAATTGGTTGAGGTTTTTTTCACCTTGCAGAGCAGAAAGGTTGTTTAAACAAGTGAGGAAGGGGAAAATACCAGTGCCATTGTTTTTGATGTGCATTCCTCATTTTGTGCCGCTTAGTTCTTATAATCTATTCTTGTCCAAGGATATAAATAAAAACATTAATTCCCTTCTTGCTAATTTTTCCAGCATCAGAATGAGCATTCCAAAGGGCGAGGTAGTGAGAAAAGGGAAAGCACCGTCATGGTCACATGATTTCCCACTTAGCAGCTGCTTCACTTAGCAACAGGACTGCTGCTGGCCCAATTATCTGGGTAAAGCACAACAATAGATAAAAAATGAAGATATAAAAATAGCAAATACAAATATAAAAACACACTAATAAATATCATAAAAACCAGAAAGAAGCTACATTCAACAATGTAGCCACCTGGATAGGCTCTGTTCAGTGGGAGCCCCAGGCTTGATAGCAAAAGCAATAGCACTTAGACTTATATACCGCTTCATAGTGCTTTACAGCCCTCTCTAAGCGGTTCACAGAGTCAGCATATTGCCCCCAACAATCTGGGTCCTCATTTTACCCACCTCAGAAGGATGGAAGGCTGAGTCAACCTTGAGCGGGTGAGATTTGAACCACCAAACTGCAGCTAGCAGTCAGCTGAAGTAGCCTGCAGTGCTGCACTCTAACCACTGCGCCACCTCGGCTCTAACCACATAACCATGTCTTAAGAGTCTTTTATATCAAAAGGAATATCAAAAGGATAGGGTCAAATCAGCTTGGATTAGTCCCTGCAGATTTTTGCAGAAGTCAGTTGCTATTGCCTCTTTCCTAGAGCTCAGAGAGAGTGACTGGCCCTCCTGGTTTTGTGCCCATGGCAGGACTAAAACTCCCAGTCTCCCAGTTTCTGATTCCTTAATCACCATACCAAACTGACTCTCTAGTTTTATTCAGATTGGCGATAACAACAGAATCTTGCAATTTTGATTTTGCTGTTACCTTTTCCTGATTGGTTTTTTTTTTTTTTTTTAGGTAATGAATGAGGGAAGGCATCAGCCTGAACCACTTCTGAATGTTATTTTGTTCTGTACTTTAAAAATGCTTTAGTCCGTGTTGCCTTGGCAATGGAGACAAGGTTGCTTCCCTTGCTCTCTACATCTTCTCTCTTTTCCTTTTTAAAATACATTTTTATTTTATTTTGCTCTTCTGACATTCTTCTACCTTCCCACAAATAAGGACGGGAAGAAAAAGAGGCTGATTTCTATAGCCACAAATCACAACACTACAGGGTCGAGTGGTGCCGTTATATAACGTATTTTCATTTAATCGTTTTTTCCCCCCTTTTATTTGCCAGAAGGGCACCCAGGCTGTGGGAGTACTATTTCTCTTACACAACAAAGTCAGAAAGAGGCTGCTTGGAATTTAGTTGTTGGCAATGGGAATTACTGAACTGATGCACCAGGCAAGAGGCAAGGCCATATTCTAAAGACTCAAAAATGTTTTGGAGATAGGAGGTTTGAGACGTTTAACTTTCAACCTACAAAATCTGCTCTGCTATTGCACCACATTTTATCATTATAAACAAAAAAGCAAGCCATAATTTGATTTTTTTTAAAAAAAAGGAAAAAGAAAATGATACTAAGTGAAAATAAAGAAAGAGCAAAGTTTCTATGTAAGAGGTATCCATGTACATAGGAGCTGCGGTGGCGCAGTGGTTAGAGTGCAGTACTGCAGGCTACTTCTGCTGATCACCAGCTGCCAGCAGTTTGGCAGATCGAATCTCACCAGGCTCAAGGTTGACTCAGCCTTCCATCCTTCCGAGGTCGGTAAAATGAGGACCCAGATTGTTGGGGGCAATATGCTGACTCTGTAAACCGCTTAGAGAGGGCTGTAAAGCACTATGAAGCGGTATATAAGTCTAAGTGCTATTGCTATTGCTATTGCTATTAATACTAATCTGAAATCCTGAATTCATACAATCCTAAAAGCCATGGTTTGAAAGTTCAGGAACAAACTATTAACTTAAATATTATTTTTTCTCTGTGTTCACACAGCTTCATTGATTCTCCCTCCCTCCCTCCCTCCCTCTCTCTCTCTGATTTAAGCTAGCAAACCATAATTTTAAATTAACTGTACAAACAGAGGACAGGAATAAGGAGAGGGAGAGTTGCTACCACAATCACCCAATTGTGATTGCCCAAGTGACTGTAGCAAGAGACTGAATTCTTTTCAACTGTGGAGTTGCAAATATGCAAATCCTTATATAAAGTGCTGTAGGAACATCAAAATAATTAAAGGGTTACAGCAGTTCTCCAAAGAAAGGGGGGGGGAAGAGATTCAGAAGGAAGAGATTTATTTATATAACAACATATTTTAAATTGCTATGTGATATGTGGATAAAGTGTTAATATTTGAACTTTCTCCTACTTCCTAAGGCTAAATATAGGGAACCTAAGAATCTTTAAAACAGAGTGCTTCATAATATAACATGCACCTACTGTGGAATGCACTCTCATCAAATGTATAAAGGTCACCAATTCAGGTTATACTAAAATGGGATGGGACATAAAGCATTCAGGGAAGAATGCTTTAATACAGAAAGGCAGCAAAAATTAAATTCTATTTGCCAGGGGAATCACAATGGAAGAGGACTATCCCAGTCAAGCCTGCTCAGTCACTATTTTCTACAGAATGTTCAACTCCCTGGGTCTTTGGCTTAATCCAACAAGGCTTGTATATTTCAAAAAGGGCATAATGCTTCACTATATTGAACTCATTGCAATGTCCTTTTACTGACAAGACAGGTGTGTACACTGCTGTTGGTTAGCACCTCCTTCTTCACCAGCTTTGCCAGTATCAGACTCAGAGCATTTACCAACCCAGCAGATGGCTCATTATTCAAATTCTGTTAGTCTTTGGATAGTACTGGAATAGGCAGGACCCAGTGGGAATGCCAATCTCAAACACAAAGAATGTCAAAATAGGATAACTAGGCTGGAACAGACTCCCCTTTGAGTCTTCTGGCTTGAATGGCTAAGGAAAAAATGTACTTTCCATGTTATTCCTTTTTCCCCCCTATAAGCTAACTCCTACCTTTATCTGCAGGTATAATATTCGTATTCAATAACAAAGACAACACTGTGTTAAGAAAACTGCTATTTTTTTCCTTTTGACATTTAAAGGGAAACAAATATAACAACAGGCAACAAATGGGCAAAAAAGCATCATTTCATACTTCATTATTAAAGTAATTGTAAATGTAAGAATACAGTGCATAACAAGTGGACTCTGTGAATTGTTTGGGAAGACCCGTATCTCATAGCAGTGCTGCATTCACTCTGCATTCTGCAAACATCTGATTCATAACCCAGATTAGTGAACAGATGCAAAATCATCATCTAAAATATTAAAACACATTTACTGGGAACAACAAGGTTGCATGTGACAGTATGATAGATTTTTGTTTAAAAAAATGAATAATTCAATTTTTTAAACAGAATTACCTTGTGGAGCCAGTTTTTTTACACCCCTTGGGAACTTCAGTCATACCAGGAAACTGTCAGTGTGCATTATTTGTGCAAGAACAAAATACAGCAAACATAAGTATCTACTGCAAGATACTTATAATAAACTGATTTTCAGAAACTTGCTGAGAAAAATCCAACAGCAAGTTTGAACACAGAGAGAGAGGGGTGGAGGGAGAGAGAGGTAGGGAGGGAGAGAGAGGGAGGGAGGGAGAGAGGGAGAG
>QLTV01000548.1:8855076-8917891 GCA_003457575.1 Thermophis baileyi
GTGGGTGTATGCCTATCAATCAGTAGTGGTTATCTGCCATCCTGGCAAAGGATGGTTAGCTGTTAGCATGAGGAAATTGATTGTGGCAGACAACTGAATGGTTGCATGAATGCGTACTTGCATATTACAATATACAGTATGTATACCCACAATATTATTCCATTTCGGATAAACCATATTCTGCAAAATTCAGAAAAGCATATGAAATAGTAAACCAACAAAATTAAAATCATGCAGGAAGAAAAAGGAACATAGATAAAAATTAGTTTCTAGCAACACCACGCAACACTCTTTCCTGTATCTTTCTATCCTGGCAAACCATTTCTGTTTACATCACACCAGTGCACTGCTTTTTACACTGCCTCTTGTTTGTTAAACATTTCACTTCTTCCTTTTTTCAGGATCTTTTCAGCTCCATGTAGCCATGACTTTCTCACTCTTCCCTTTCCTCTTGACTTATTTGCTCTTCCTTCAATGGTTTGTTTTGAGTTTTGATCCTCATTCATTCTCTTCATATGCACAAGACACCGCAATATATTTCTTTCCTTTGGTTCATTCACCTTCATATTCAGCAAAGGGTCTTTCAGCACCCATGTGCCCTATCTCTTATAGTTTATCGCATACGTAAGTAGCCGGTTCCCACTCCATCGCATTGTTTACATTTCTCCTGACACTTACAACTCTTACACTTCCATAAGGAAGGAAATAGGCTCTTAGACACAGCCATCTTACCTTCTTTCATCATTCTTTGCAACAGACCACGTATTACCCACCATCTTACTACCAGTATTGCCTGTTTTAAAATTTCATTTCCTCCTTTATATAAACACTCTATTGGGAGTGTACACATTCATCTACTTGCTCTATTTTTTGCCATTTATGTACGACTTGCAATTATGCAGTCCATTTACCCTATCACTTACAATTATATTTGTCTTTAATACACAGGTTTTTAGTTCCATGTCACTGCATCATGTAACCTAGCATTCAATGAATATCATTCAGGTTCTCAGCCAACCCAGTGACTTCTGCATACAAAAGTATACGCACACTCCCAGACAACATACCTCTACCATTATCACAAGCATCCCGTATATATTTATTTAGAAATGGACTGAAAAGCTTTAAAAACTTGATATGGGGCCAGGATTTAAGGTGAGTCTTGCTGTATGGTTATAGAATGTAAAGTGCATGCGCAGGGGGGGGTGCGGGGGGGGCATGCACGCATTGCATTATGGGTGCACATGCACTTTCAGCACGCAACAACAAAAAGGTTAGCCATCTCTGCACTATGTCCTCTAAATTATAAACATGTATGATAAATGTGAACTATATTAAAAAAAATAAAGTCTGATGAAACAGGTGCTTTATCTTATAGTCTTATCATAAAGCATATAAAGTATAATATCATTTTCCAGATGAAGAAAGTGCAAAAGAAAAACATAACTTGCCACTTTTTTTCTACTCCCCCCCCCATCAAACAACAGAGAAATAGTGCTTACAAAAAGCAATAGGTGAGCAAACAACTTTACAGATTTAAGAACTTGTTTCAGGGATTTTTTTTTAAAGCATATTTGCATATGAATCTCTGGTGGGAAAAAAACAACTTTGCAGTCATGCCAACCTCTTACACATCAGAACAATGAAGTGTCTTCTTTCCTGATGAAACTATTCCCACAAATCCCATTATCATGAAGGTATAATGATAATAATGCGAACAGAAGCAAGATTGAAAATCACCAATCTCTCTTCTCATTAGCAAAATGCCTTCCCATACCGCAGTTTAATGAAACAGCAAAATATCAGGGATTCTCTCAGGTATCTGCTATCTTCTTATTTAGCATATTAATATTTCTATGTATATCATTAAAAATGTATCCAGTTTTTTTACTGTTATCCAGTTGCCTACTGATGCTTTCATATCATATTTATTTTACTTCTTGACTAATAAATATTAAATGAACTAAGAAACCTAATTTGGCCATAATTGCTTATTCTTCTTTTTCCCCCATCTTCTAGAAAACTGAGAAATTATACTATACAGTCCTTGGTGAACTCTGAGCTTGGTTGTCTGCTTGCAGACATTTCATTACACAAATGAAATGTCTCGTGGACTGTTAACATCATAATACATTGATGATGTTACCTAGTTGGGTAATGAAATGTCTGCAAGAAAGCAAGCTCAGAGAGCACCAAGGACTCTATAGTTCAATCCTGAGCTACATATATTCACTTCTGTGAGAAGTTATATTTATATTGAGAAAAATCACGTTTCTATATTTATTCTATCAGTCTGCCAATGAAATAGTGTACTTAGCATCAAATAAAGTTTAAATAAATAAGTCATGGTCTCAGAATTGTATTGTAGAGCCTATAAATCAATTTGCTGTCTACTAGAGAATGCTAAACAATTTGCATTCAGGTCCTGTTTTCTAGTTCTACTACTAAATCATTCTACATGGTTTTTTTTACATAGAGGGTGAAATGTTTCTGCTGAACAAACCCTTCTATTAGCACAGTGGTTCTCAACCTTCCTAATGCTGTGACCCCCTCGTGACCCCCGCCCTGCCGCCGCGACCCCCTCCCCGTGCGCGATGAGGTGACAAAAGGGGCGTGGCACCAGGGGTGAAATGCTCCTGGTTCGGGCGTGCCTGCGGGTCGCCGGACAGCCGGTAGCGACGGAAGCGGGAGACTTCGCCCACCCGCCCGGATGCCGCCATTTGGGTTCTTTTACCCTCTGTGCATGCACAAAGCGTTCTGCGCATGCGCAGAGGGTAAAAGAACCCAAATGGCGGCGTCCGGGCGGGTGGGCGAAGTCTCCCACTTCCATCGCTACCGGCTGTCCGGCGACCCGCAGGCATGCCCAAACCGGGAGCATTTCACCCCTGCTGATAGTGGCACCAAGATGGCGGGCTAGCGCACGCTTAGGCGACCCCTGTGAAAGGGTTGTTCGACCCCCAAAGGGGTCGCGACCCACAGGTTGAGAACCGCTGTATTAGCAGAACCGGGGCCCAGGAAAAAGTCAATGTCAAGAACTTTGAAAGTTTACTCAGAGCATTATCCATACCACCAGAACCATTTTTGAGGTTGGAGGGAGCACAGGTCTGCTCATCAAAACTTGGGTTTTAATTCGTCCTATTTGTTAAATAGGAAATCCCTCCACAACTTTAGCAGAGTCATTTGGAGTTGGGCAGTGATAAAATCAAATCAATAAAACAGAACTCAAATATTACTGGATCACTTCAACAGTACTACAAACCATCTAGGAAGTATGATAAAAAAAAAGAAATAACTCATTGGACTGTAGGCCTTAATCAGGAGTGATATAACAAAACATTTTGACTTACCTGATAAGGAACCTATGTAATCCAACATCAAAACTTCTGTGGAAGAAAAGAAAAGGGAAAGGAAGGGGAGGAGAGGAAAAAGAAAGAAAAAATATTATAATTTTTATAAGACGCAGGTTTGAAATCATGATAGAATTATGATACTGAAAATGTATTCTAACTGGTCACCCAGTTAACATTAATAAGTTTCTTGGTTCATATAAAATGAAAACTATAATTAACCAAAGGAAAAATGTTTCCGAATTGTTTCTTCTAGCCATATAGGAAAATGAATGGAGAAAGTACTAAAACCTTAAGATTCACTATAGATTTTTGTACTTTTAAAACTTGCTTAGTGAGACATGAAGTTGTAACCACTGAAACAGGCTGAAAAATGAGCTTGAAATCACACTTTAAAAAATAAATAGATACTAAATTATGCTACTGATTTAAACCTAGGTAGAGAATCAAAAGACCTACAGTATGTAATGTCTTTACTCAGACCTGCCTGGGTTTTGAAAAACTCAGACAGGTTTTTCAGGTTCTACTGTCTTCCATTAAAAAAATAAATCTAATTTTGGATGTTTGTTGATCTTTTTGATTATTCCAATTCCTAAAAGAATATTAGAAATTAGAAAATTAAACAGAAGGAAAAATTAGCATAAATTCAGTGAAATTATGTATCAGATCCTAAGGTATTGGTTTCAACCACTGTAGTCCCACAGCACATTTGTGTGTCACAAAAGGTCTGGAGTTGTGCTACATTACTTGTGAGCCACAAGTAAATGATGAGAAGTCAACCCCACCTCTGCCATCACCAAGAGTGGATTGCCTCTATTTTTCCTCCTCAGGAATATTCTGTCATCACAAAGATGGCAATTAAAGCAATTCTTCCTTTTTCAGCATCTAATCTATATGAGGCTGGTTTCCAGTTATGACACAATAAAGAGCAACAACAGATTGTGGCTTCAAACACTAGAGAAAGACTTCAGGATATGCTTGTCAACCATCCATCTTTGGACAAAGGACATCATGAAACATCACCAAACACAGATTTCCCACAAATTTATTTTTAATTATTGAATGTTAAGCACAATCATAAGACTTGCTTTTTTAATGAGATCTTTAAAAACTTATGGTGTGCCTTGACCATTTTAGCACTTGTTAATGTGACATGAGATGAAAAATGTTGAAAACCACTGTCCTACGGTGTCACATATGCCCTGAAGTTATTTGCCAAGAATTCTTATTTCACCAGGAGTATTTTTTTCTCAGCATTTTGAGAGTAGTCTTAGTTTGACACTGTTACTGCCTTACCAGGCAGCTTACAAAACAGAATGTAGGATAGATCACACCTCAGGATCTAATTGATAAAAACAGACACAACTCCATGTCGTCTGATTATATCACTTCAAACCTGCCCCTGAAGCTTTTTCTCCATCATGTATTTACTGAAACAATTTTGGTCAGAAGAGAAGGGGCTGCACATTCACTAGAGAAGGCAAAGGGAAGGTAGAATATCTTTTAGAGGAAATCTTATTTACATAGCAAACAATTTCATACCGAGGTTGTCAAAATATGCTCTGCTTTTCAGATGCCCCTGGATTTCATCATCACAAATCAGCATGGCCAAGAATCAGGAGGAATGGGAGATGGCTGATGTACATAGTTTTTCTTCTAGCTTATTATCACAATCTTTTAAAGAATTTAAGCCAATAAGCTGCCTTTCCTCATCTTTTTGCAAAGGTAATACTTTAAGAGGAAACTGAAGCTAGTAATCACCAAGAACTCCTCCATTCATAAGTTCATAATGTAGCAATCAATATGCATGCATTTGGGTTAATACTACTGGTATCATCATTTTCAGGATTTCTGTAGAAGGAAAACCTAGACATGCGTGCTTTTTACCTAATTCAGTCATGTTAAACAGGTGGAACTACAATATGTAGAACAACCACATGAGAAGGTGATTATCTGGTATGATCACAGACTGAGCTGAATATATACTTGTATATAGAAAGCCCACTTTGTCTTAATTTCAGTTTTAAATGCCTAAATCTCTTTTGGTTTGAAGGGAAGAAAACCTGAGGAAGCAAGAGCAGCTGAGGGAAGAGACACCGCAGGAGATTTGAAAATAATAGTTGTGGAGATCAGGGTTGACCTTGAGATGAAGGAAGAAAAAGGGTTTAAAAGGCTTGGAAAAAACAATGTAGACTGGGATCAAGCAAAGTTCCTTCACAGCAAATTGGCTCAAGAGCCTGAAAGGACAGCTCAAAGAGAAATGTGTATAAAAATAAATCAATAATGAAAACAAAGCCAGAGACAAACACAATTAAACTCTGGAGGAGTTCCTGTGTTTTCTGATGTTAAGAAGTAATAGAAACAACTTAAGCATCAATATTCAATATTTCCATCCAGAGGGGAGTTTGAACAGATGATGAGGCATCTGTCTGTATTGGTACTATTTTCTTACGATAAATAAACCTTTCCTATCAGAAAGCATGAACCTTTCCTTCCCTCTTTCAGGACAGAAGAATATGTGATAAAAGAACAGTTTTGTCCTACAGGGTAGAATTTGGCAAAACATTCACTATGAGTGGTAAGTAGAATTTGGTCTCTACCTCTTGTGGAACTTGCAAACATTAGAATCCTTTGTGACAGGATGCCTAAGAAATGTGAAAAACTTTTGTGGAAATTCAGGAAGGATGTGCATGCAGACAGCATAATAAAGCAAGGAGGCCCAAACTTTTTTTCTGCACTAGTTTTTTTGACTGACTGACTGACTGACTGACTGACTGACTGACTATATTGTGTTTGGGGTATCATCTTCACTGTCACAAAGAACTAAAGATTCCTTGCACTGAATGATTTCTGAAACCCTTTCCAATTTCTCCTTTTCTTTTCACCCAGAGGACCCTTTTCTATTTATTCTGAGAAAGGGATATCTATTTATAAGCCAAAGTATGGGACCGGGGGGGGGGGAATGAAAGAGAGAGGAGAGAAAGAATGAGTTATATTTTTAATCTTAATGTCATTTTCAGACATTTCAGAAAATAAGTGTTTCATAAATTTTTCTGAGCAGATCCCTCCTTGCATTCTTTTTTTCTTTTTCTGTGTACTGAAGATTGTATTACTTAATTGCAGGAATAGAAAAGGGGGAGTGCCATGAATTGATTTTAAATGTGAAGATCATCTACGCCTACCATTTCTTTTCTGGGCAATTAACATTCCTGTAGAATTAAAAGACTGTGTAATGTGTAGATTTTCCTTCACCCTCCCAATAAAATTGTTATTTTTGCAAAGTACCTTTCCAACACCAAATTTATTCATGTATGGATGCATGTATACACTTTTATCCTGTTCTTTAGTCAAAAATTCTCCAAGTTAGGTTGGCAAAATCCGCAATAACTTGGGTCCTTTTTCAGGTTTACATCTATTAAAAAATATAACATATAAGGAGAGGAGGAGGGAAAAGTTCATTTAATTCTATAAGACACAGGGAAAAATTCATTACTAAAGTAACTAATAGAAGATAGACTATGGATTATTCTAACAGTAGTGGAAGCTGCATTCTTTTCCTACTGATGTAAAACCCAGTTTGAAAACACCCAGTTCTTATGACACATTCTCTGATTCAAATAAGTAACTTCTGGCTTTTAAGGTTAGATTTCAAAAGCATTTTTTTAAAATTGAAGGAATGAATTCCTATGACTAGGGTATATTAGTACCATGGGCAGTTCCAAAATATAGACAAATTTGAGAGGTCCTTAGTGCTCTCTGAAGTTGATTGATTTCTTGCAGATGTATCATTACCCAAACTAGATAACATCACCGGCATTGATGATGTTAAACCTAGTTTGGGAATGAAACATCTGCAAGAAAACAACCAAACTCAGAGAGCACCAAGGACCCCTCATTTCAACCTTGAGCTACAAATATTCTCTTTTATTGATAGGCAAATTTCCTAGACACTATACTTCAGGAATAATTCATGTATTAAATTTGATCTAATCAGTATAGGAGGGGAAAGCATGTAAAATAATTTGAGGAACCATAGTCAAAGTATTAAAATTATCTTTAAAAATAGCTTCTTTTTATTTGACAGGCTCATCAAGATTTTAATGCCCTCAATTGAAATCGATTTAGCACAAAGGAACCAAAAGCTCTTCAGAAGCTGGCTCACAGAGGAAGAGAAAAGAATATGTCAGCTTGTCTGCCCCTTCACTGCTTTCAGACTTCAGTGGCTGAACAATGTCTCAGAGGTGAAAGAATCACTGTTTGTTAGATATCAGGGAACACAGGCAGGGCAGAGAAAAGGCTAACCACAGGTAGAAACAAATCACTTAGAATCATAAATTGCATATCAATGAAAGACCAGCACAAGTACAGTATGATGTTAGTTTCCATTTTTTGCAAAGTATGTATGTCTTTTTCACATAGTGATAAGGGCAGAGGGTATCAGGTTGTAGACTATGTGCACTGGCTGTAGGCAAGTGGGCAGGCCAGGATCTCAAATATTTGTGCTCTCTTTCTCACTCATGCACACATTTGCACAAACAAAAAAAGCATTTTTATTCAACCATTAATCTCATTCACACATTGCACCAAGCCAAAACTTGCTTAAATATGATTTACTGATGAAAAATGGCTGATTTCATGCCAGTAATCAATTGCCTAGCTTGATTTGTAAATCTATTCTCTTTCTTCTCTTCTCTCTCTCTCTCTCACACCCCTCCTAGCTCAGCTCAGTACATAAGAAAGTGGAGGAATATATTTTCATCTCCTTGTGCTTTAAAAGCCCCCAATTCCTCTCAACTTTATGCTCTTGTGTTGTCTGCAAACAACTGACCATGAAAAGTAGCGAGCTATACAGTAGAATGTCAGCAATCCTGATACTTCTCACCATGTTCAGTGATGGAAAGAACAGCTGATTGACACATACTTTGCTTTTTCCAACTTCAGTCTAACCAGCAGCAAGATGGCATCTTCTGGCTTACCTTAAAGTCATTCATTATCCTTTCCTCTTATATACAAACCACCTAGATCCAAGCTGTTTGTATGTGTTTAGCATTATAAATGAACTATTTGGGACTTCTGGGAAAGAAATAGAGAACTGAAAACAGTTCTGCAAAAAGCAAAGCTGATGGCTGTGGTGAAATGAAGAGCGGTTGAGTGGGCCAACTCTTCCAAATTCCTCTCCGGACAAGGAGATGATTTGAGATCAACCCCAAGTGTTCCAGACAGTTGCGCTTCACAAGGAGACCAAAAACAGCAATTTCTGGCAGATTTGGTAGACAAGGGAATGAGTTTCCTTCAATCCTTAGTAAAAGAAATTTTAGATACAAGTTTAAAGATTTTTTTTTAAAGGGGAGGGGATAAACAGCAAAAGGGTGATTAGAACTTTGATTTTGGAAAGTTACAATGGACTTAGAGTCCAGATGGATTTGAAATAAGACTTTGGAATTAATTATAATAATCCTTCCCATGGAAAAATGCTCTTCTTTTGAACATGATAGAATGGGAGTTTGAAGGTTGGACACAAGTAGGAACTAGAAGGAACTAAAGTTTACAATTAAATAAGAGCACTTAAATTTATTGGAACAAGAGGGAAGTCATTTCTTTATATATTTCTTTTCTTATTCTTTAGTATATTCTTTTTTCTTTTTTTCTGTGCCCTTTTCCTTTTTTACTTTGTATTAGTTTTTTTTGATCAAAATTAATGATAACGAATTATTAAAAAAAAATAATTGAACCAGTCAACTAATGCGTTGGAGTAAACTAAAGGCTTTTCCTCACTAGAGTCTTTGCTGCTTGTGTCCCATGCACAAACTGGCTGGAAATGAATGTGCCTGAAGAAATCCTTTTCTAACTTTTAATGCCTTCGTCCTCTTTGGCTTCAGCGATGGCCTGATAGTCTGGCCCCATAACTCTTGATTGCTAGCCTTCTTGCTTCTTCCTCCACTACCCTCTTGCCAGAAAAGCAAATGCCAATTATTTTCCCTTTTGTAAGCATGTTTTTTGAGCACTGGTGGCGAGGAAAATAAAGTATATCAATTTTATAGTTCTTCCAGTCATTTGAGCTCCAAGGCACTTGGCAGAACTCTTGTCAAGCTCATGCATTTAAAAAAATGTTGTTTAAAAAAAAGTGTTCTGCCCAGGAAAACCTGGGCAGAACACTTGTCAATCTCTCCCAATTAAAATAAAATAAAAAACAAAACAAAGGACCAACATTTCACACTTTCCCCCATTAAACATTTTGAAAAAACAAACCAAAACAAATAAATGGCCAATATGATTACATCTGAGCACCCACTTTCAATGCTTCCTTCCTATCTCCAGCCTTTCATGGTAGCAGCTCAATGTGAAACGGCCATCAAAGACAGAGAATGGGAACCTGGGGGTCCTACTCACCAGAGCACATACTTGCCAGATGAAATAGAGGAAGATGTGGAAGATGGAATCAAACACAGCAGGCAGACCATCGTTTTTACTTAATTATAAATTTCACCGGTTGACTCTGAATCAGTTTGGGCTTTCATCTAAGGTTGAGCAACCATATTCTATGTCCACTGAACAGAATGAAGGCAAAGATTTTGCACTGCTAGTAGAAAGGAATTATATCAAGGGGCCACCCGAGTCCTGGCAATTCCAGAAAGCTTGGCAGTCCTATTCTTGGTACAAGACCTCAAGCATATATTTCTGCAGTGGCCTTGGATTTGCTGTAACTCCTTTTACCACTTTATTCCCTTCTTTTCACTTAAAATCTGTTTGCAAAAGCAACAGGGCGAAGTGTTTTCCTCTCTCCCCCTCCCTTTCATTTGGCTTGCTGTCTTCCCAGGGTTATTTGTTTTCAAAATATTGTATTTTAATACAGATTAAACAGAACTTTTCAATATTAAAGAATACTGAAAGATTGCTTTATTTGATGTATAGATTTCCTATCAGAGGAGTACAAACTGAATTCCAAGGATTACATGTGTGTCCGTCCCCCCCCCCCAAAATAACTTGGCTGGGATCCTCAGAAATCTTCAGAAGTCATTACTGATATAATTTTTAATGTGAAGAACAGGGAAGCGCTCAAGTACTTGACATGAAGATTAATGATATTTAATTGGGTTTGCATATAAATGTAAATGAAATCAAATTAAATACTTAACTCACCCCATTCATTATATATGAAAGATGTGCTTCATATACCACTCAAAGGTGAAGTGGGACCTTCACCAGGAAAAGCCATGAACTCCTCTTTATGCCTATTCTGGATTTCTATTTTAAGCTTTAATGATTAAAGAAAAGCAGATATACTTGTTAATTTTATCAGTAATTCTGATAGTATTTCTATTCTAGAGCATGCCCATCCTGCTGGACCAGATCAGATGAGTAGAAACAATAAGACGGTCTCTCAGATAACCCAAGCCATGAAGGGCTTTCAAGGTGACAATCAGCACTTTAAATTGCACCCAGAAGCACATTGACAACCGATGCAGCTGAAGGAGTAGTGTTGTTACATAAGCCAAGTAACTGACATCATCTACTATTTTTATGGCTACATTTTGCACCAGTTGAAGCTTCTGAATGTTCTCCAAGGACAGCTCCATGTAGAACTTGTTGCATTAATTCAGATGGGAGGTCACGAGGGCATGAGTGAAAGTGAGCCAGGCCTCCTGGTCCTGGAATGAGCACAATTTGCACACAACCCAAAGTTGTGTAAAGGTTCTCCTAGCCATGGCTGCCACCTGCTCTTCCGGCAGGAATCATGAGTCCAAGAGGAATTGGATTGTACACCAGGTCTGCCTGAGGCAATGCCATCCCATTCAGAACCAAAGGTGGAAAACTGCCAGCACCGGGAGATCCAAACACCGAAAGCCACTCAGATTTGTTTAGGTTGAGCTGCAGCCTGTTGCACCCCATCCATCCCCTCAGGCTTACAGCCACTGTGGCAGGACATCCACATCATCACTCAGGCAGCCCGGGATGGAGATGTAAAACTGGGTATCATCCAAATATTGGTGTTACCTCCCCTAAACTATAAAGAGACCTCATCCAGTGACATCATGTAGATGTTAAATAGGAGGGAAGAGAAAACTGAGCTCTGAAGCAGCATCCTAATTTTTTTAAAAAGGTGATAAGTCACTGCCTTCAAATTATAGACCTATCAGTTTTACCAATATTGTGGCAAAAATGTATGCTAGATTCCTGATAGCCAAACTGAAGACTTAGGAAATCAAAGTGGTAGGTTTTTTGGAAGAACATGCTGAGTTTAGGAAAGGTTATCCCATGATTGATAATGGATTTGTTTTAGATCATTCAGTATGTAAATATACAAATGATGAAATATATAAACTATGAAAAAGGCAGAGTGTATGCTATAGTCACTGACCTGAAGGCAGCCTTTCAGTTCTATTAATCAAGATTTGCTATGGAAAAGGTTAGATAATAAGAATTTGGAATGAAATCGGATCTGAGCATTAAATACAAATACTTCATTAAAAGTTAAACTGGTTCTAGCTTAATTTTATCTGAACCCATAAGTACATCCTGGGGAGTCACACAAGGCTATATACGGTCCTATTTTGTTCAAATTTTGAACTAATGATAGAAGCAGTTCCCCCAGCACCATTCCCAATCCCAGACAGCCTGCTCTTTTAACGTATGCAGATAAGAAGATTTTTGTATCCCAACCCAGCTAAGATTGAAAAGGCTATTAGATAGTTTGGATAATTACTGTGCAACCAACCATTTAAAAAAAATCATTGGTTTTGGAAAGGCACTGAGGATGAGAGATGGCATATTGGCAGAAATGCCATTGAACAAGTTAAGGAATATAGATATTTAGGAACAATGTTTCCTGTCTAAGGTTTGTGGTAATAATGTATAAAAGCATTCAGACTAAAGGCAGAAGCGATGCTCAACGAATTAATGAAAAGGTAAGTTACCTCTGTTATCAACTAACAAATTATAAATATTGATCTCAATTATTGTATGAATTACAAATAAAGCAACCTCAACAGTGCTCATAAATGTACTGTAAGATTAATTCTGGGAACACCCAAGTATACCTTGCTTGTTTCTCAGGACTACAAAATTATACCGATTTATCAGTCCATCTTTTACCAACTAGTTTCCAACTACTGGCTGAAATGGGAAGCCTGAATGTCACCTTCCTGCCAGGAAGCTACAAGATCAATTAATTCTGAGTTTGCATAAAGACCATACCAGGTATGCGATGCTGTTGCTGCAAAAAAAAAAAATTGCTGTGATATTTTTGCATGTTTGGATAGGATAAATGCCAAATGTGAAATAAAAACTCAGATCCAGGATATTTTAATGCAAAATTACTTTGCCCCAAACCACAAAAATACCATGATTAAAGCTCCTTAAATTTAGAGTAGTTCCATAACTCTGGTTGAAGGAACTGGACAAATTCAGTTTGAGGAGAAAACTAATACTGGCAAGATTACATTTAATGTCTTCAGTTTTGGAAGGAAAGTAGCAGAGGTGGGTTCCTCCCGGTTTGGACCAGTTCACCAGTGACCCACTGGTGACGTCACGATGACGTCACGGATCCGGTTCGGTCGGTGCCGGTCCGTGGGTGCCGCCATCTTTTTTTTTGCATTTTTTTTGCATTTTTTTTAAAAAAATTATTTTTTTTCCCTTCTGCGCATGCGCAGAAGCTGAGTTTCCAGCACTGCGCATGCGTCACCATCTTGTTTTTGGCTTTTTAAAAAAAAATTAGATTTTTTTTAATTTTTTGCACTGCGTATGCGCGCATGCGTGAAGTGCACACGCGGCCACGAAGCGCGGCCATGCGGCGCAGGAGGAAGTGAACCGGCAGCGAGGTAAGTTAGAACCCACCCCTGGAAAGTAGGAATTCCATATGAGCAAAAGCCTTGTTCTTATGGATCAATCTCAGCAGAGATTTCCCAAAATCATCTGGGAGGGATGTTGCAGACTTCAACAACATAGGCATATTGATCTATGGAGCACCACCTTCATATTTTTTTTAATACAGATCTGAAGGTTGTTAGGAGTCTGTACCTTCCTCCCAGATTATCTACACAGTGAGGAAGGTCAGTCAAAATTAGTTCATCTTAACTTTCTATTCTGAAGACAGAGCAAAATAGTCCATAGCTACTATAACAGGCACAGGTTTAACCATTACTCTCCGTTGCATAGTTGATTTTTTTTAGATTATGGCAGTTCAATACTAATGCACAAATCTGTTCAGTTTCCTACATAACTAGGCTATCTTTATTACAGTATAATGATTTTGGAAATGTGGAATCTGGGGATTTATACACAGTCAGGCTAAAGGGTATCTTAGTGTTATAATTGAATTTTGCATCTGTGATAGCCTATTGATCCCTTTATTCTTTTATTCTGATTTGTATGACTTATGGTCAAATCAATGTGTGTGACTTTTTAGAAAAACCTTTTTGCTTCCAGACATTTGAATAACATGTTAATCAGTACTTGTGCTTAAACCTAAGCCTAAGATTCATTACCAAGTCTGCATTCCCAACATATTAATAGGATTCCACCAAGCTTGTGTAGGCATAAACAGGATCGTGTTATAATAAAAGCAACAACAATATCATTATAGGAATAATCACTGAGAAATCAGTGTAGAGCCTCCTTTTAAACCAAACTTAATTCCTAGTGATTTCACAAACAGGTCCATGTGGTTTTCTTATCAACAAAACAAAATTATCTTGCCACAGCAACCTTATTTTGTTTGTTTCAATTATTCATCCATTGTACAACTCTTCTTTCCCCAAAGAAGTATTAGCCAGGTTCAATCCTGCTTAGTTGATCTTGGCTGATGTCAGAAAGCTGAGTACTGCCATGTAGTTGGCCTCTATAAACTAACACAACAAAGACATCTTCTCTGTTATGAACCTGGAAGTCAGAATAGAAGAGAGCTAATGGATCTCAAATTTAGCCAAGCTCTTCAGCATTCCAACATAGGAAGCTTTGTACATATAGTTCTGAAAGGCACACAATTCTTCTCTCCCTTGCCACAACACCCATCTCCACCTCGAGATTTGGAAGAGGATTTTCCATAGGAAATGGGATGAGGAAAAATGCTGCTGTACAGGTAATCACTGCACTCCAATGTGATGTATTCCCCTATCTTCTATCAACTTCTTTTTGGAGTAACTGATCAGTGATTGCTCTTAGTAGTTAGACATGCCTTGAATTATTTTCTTCCAGCTGAATGTGTACCATGTGCTTTTATGCTGAAATGACATGACTGGTAGGGTGTCTTCCTTTTTAATAGGACTCTAGAATATGGTTGAAAATAACACATTTACTGCTCTATACATTTACTAGCATATTTTTCCTGTTGCAAAGAAATAAAACAATTCCATAAACTAGGCATAATCTGCAGAGAAGACCCCTGAATCGACAGCACAAGACAGCTTTCTGCCAGTCCCTATTAAAACAGCCTGCTACTCACTGCTGTGCCTCAGACTCACTTGACAAGAGGCAGTTTTGGGAATGCAGAAATAAAAATACTGCTCCTGTCTACAGGCTATTAAAACTACAACTCTTCTAGGACTGCAGAGTTGTGATGGAGAGGTGTCTCCTGCATCCACACAGATGGAAACAGGAGTTTTATTGAATTAGATAGCTACTGTGTTCATGCTCCTATACACTCTGAAGCCCCTCTTCTCAACTAAATCCAAAGCACTGCACAGCCTGACTTTGACACATCCAATATATATTTTACTGTTTCTGCGTTTCAACATAGATGACAACATTCCTACAGAAGGCGCTCTCTCTCTCTCTCTCTCTCTCTCTCTCTCTCTCTCTCTCACTCACCTAATAACTCTCTCTCTCTCTCTCTCTCTCCCCCTCCCTCCCTCCCTCCCTCCCTCCCATGGGTAACTGTGATTCATTATTTTAACTGTAAAGGCATGAAGGAGTCATAACTCAAGGGATGTGGAGGGCAAGTTCAGTAAGATTTTTTAGATAATTGAAATTGACCCATAATTCACCAGTAGCCCTGGGGAAATTCCACTCCTGCCTAACTTTCATAATGCAGAAACATAGACACAGGTTTCATATGCACCAATAATATTTAATTATTCTTTTCAGATACGCCGTACTATAGTAAATGAGCAAATGAGAAAAATAAATACATGTGAGTTAGCTGCCACAAAATGAATACTGAAGACATGGTTTTCCATAGAGAAGCGACAAATGTTGTCATTTAGTGGCGGGGTCGGTCCCAGGGGAGAAACTGGAAAGAAAAGTTTAGGTTCTCAACCTTCCTAATGCCGCGACCCCTGCCCCGCCACCGCGACCCCCACCCCTCCCCCTCCCCGCGTGCGATGAGGTGACAAAGGGGGCGTGGCACCAAGATGGTGGGGTAGCGCATGCTTAGGCGACCCCTGTGAAAGGGTCGTTCGACCCCCAAAGGGGTCGCGACCCACAGGTTGAGAACCACTGGTTTAGAAAGATAGAGGCGGTCAACAATCAGTAGACAATAAACTTTCCCCAAACAAATTGCTTGCTTGATACTATGAAGAACCATATCCTCTGCTTTCCCTTGTGAAAATGCCTCTGTTCTTTTTACCTCATAGAGATGCATAAATATTTTGACCTGAAATGACCGTTTCAAGTGTTCCAAGTGGCATCCCATTGTTCTAAGAATAGAACAATGCCTTTTGTTCTGTGGTTTGTGACTGAACTGATCATTTGCTCTCTCTTTTTTTTTTTTATGTAGTTATTCCAGTCAGGACAGTAACAGAGACCAGTCCCATCTCAGCTGCTGCTGTTTAGGACTGAAGGGGGCAATGTAGGAGTGAGTGGAGTGTTGAAAGCAAAACAGCTATTAATAACATGGCCAAACAGAAGAAGTTCATTCACAGCTATATGTCTCCAAGTCTACCCATCAGGTATGACTGGTTTTTTAAAAAAGGATTCTTAAAAGGTAGAGTTCCTGTGGTTTATGGAATCACAATTATTAATGAAGATTTGCGTATGTGCTGGGTTAGGCTTTATTTTACAGACAAATAATGCAAAGCTGTCTGGGTATGTGCTCTGCTATGAATCAAAAAATGCTCCTACTACTGGTAGTCCTCAATGTACGGACACAACTGAGTCCCAAATTTCCATTGCTAAGCAAGTTATTAATTGAATTTTGCCCCATTTTATGACCTTTTTGCCATAGTTAAGTTAGTAACAAGGTGATTAAGTGAATCTGGCTTCCCCATTGACTTTGCTTGTCAGAATTATCCCATGACACCAGGACACTGCAACCACCAAAAATATATACCAGTTGCCAAGCATCTGAATTTTGATCACCTGACTATGGGGATGCTGCAGCAGTCATAAGTTTGAAAAACAGTCATAAGTCATTTTTTCAGTGCCGTTGTAATTTTATATGGTCATTAAATGAATGGTTGTAGTCAAGACCTATTTGAGGGGTCCTTGGTGCTCTCTTTGCTTGTTTTCTTGCAGACGTTTCATTATCCTTAACTAGGTAACATCACCAGTGCTAGTAAGGAGTGGTGTTTGCTGTCAGATTATATTTTGGTGCCTTGTCTGTGTTGGTGGGGGCGATCTTAGAGATTCTTAGGTTGGGCTGGTTACTGATGGCTCTTTGGCAGTTTCTTGATTGGGGTATTGCTTACTTGATTGTTGGTCTGAAGTTGACCTTAGAGTTAATCTATGCTAACCTGAGTGCTGATTACTGGTGGAGAGGTGCTGGAGTCTTTTTCTCTTCTGGGCTGGTTGATTGTCTCTTTTGCATATATAGATGTTGTTAATGTCTATATGTCTATTGATGGCTGATTTGTCAGTGTGTCAGCCTTCTAGAACTTTCCTGGCATTTTTGGACAAGCCAAGAACATGCAAGCTCAGAGAGCACCAAGGACCCCTCATTTCAATCCTGAACTACAAATATTCTCCTTTACAAGGCCTACTTTTATTATAAAGATTGTGCAAATGCAAATAGGTTGGTTTATTAATAGTTTTGGTGGGCATTATAGACTTTGTATCCTTGTTTAATGACTACCTTGGTTAATGCCCTTTCACAAAAATGGCAATAATAAACAATAACAAAACATTAATTTTCTGACCAATATGTGCATTTACGTCCAAATTTTGGGATCCTGACAGTAATGTATATCAGAGCAAGAGTTAATGTTGGCATAGCTATATGAGAAAACTTTATTTGCCTATAATGGCAACCAACCAATGATCTTTGCAGTCTCTTTCCCTGTCTCAGTCATGTGTTGTTGGGAAGCACCCAGCCTGGCAGGGAGGAGGGATCAAGCACTGATTCAGCCTGAAGTCACTGCACAACCACAAAAGGGCTAGGGCAGTGATGGCTAACCTTTTTCTTGTCGCATGCCGAAAGCGCGCGCGTGTGCGACAGTGCGTACGTACACGTGCCGGCACCCATAATGCAATGTGCGTGTGACAACCCCCGTGTGCATGCCCCCCATGCCTGAAGGCTGGAAACGGGCCCATTTCTGGCCTCCGGAGGGCCTCCGGAGCCCGGGGAGGCCGTTTTCACCCTCCAGGAGGCTCAAGGAAAGACTCCAGAGCCTGGGGATGTGCCCCGCCTTCCGCGCATGCACGGCAGATACCCAAAAATCAGCTGGCCGGCAGGAGGTGCGCGTGCATGCACGGTGGAGCTGAGCTGGGCGACGGCTCACGTGCCCGCAGAGAGGGCTCTGCGTGCCACCTGTGGCACGCGTGCCATAGGTTCGCCATCACGGGGCTAGGGCCTTTCTTAGGAACTTCTCTAAGTTCCTTGGAGCCTTATCTAATTGTACCCAAGGAAGAGCTGCCATACTAGGGAGATTCCTGTATTATAGGCAGAACATACTATAGTAATTAGCTTGAATTTGGTACATGTCGGTCTGGTTGATTGCACGTGGCACTTAGCAAACATTATAGAGAAAGTCATCGACTTATGGCCACAATTGAGTCCCAAATTTTGCTCAATTGTGATAAGTTGTTGTTAAGTGAGTTGTTAAGTGAGTTGCACCCCATTTGGGGTTGGGGTTTTTGGGAGAAGGGGATAGGAATTATAAAAGAATCTGCTGGGACTCTGGAGCTGGGAGATGTTCCCCATCATAGCAGTTTTTTAAAGTCAGAATTAGCCATTGTGAGGGAAAACAGGGATACCCAAAGAGGTACCTTAAACTATAACCATCAACACACTGTCTCACAGGAAAATCTTTCCTATCTTCCCCAAACCTGTACCTCCATTTACTTGCCTTGGAATATTCTGTTTCTTGAGTTCTGCAATCTAGCCATTTAGTTTCACAACCCTAAACTTTCCCAAATTCCATGAAAACAATAGGATTGCATTTATTTGAAGTGCAGAGAAGAAGTAAGTTGCAAATCACTGGTGAAATGATAGCACAAAGACAAGGGCTTTACACACCAATGTGTTCTTGTAATTGGGACAACCAAGAGAACTTTCTCGACCTTTCCTATAGGAAAACAATGAGAGCATTTTTCCTACCAAACTGAATGAGAATAGCTGAAAAACAAACAGAAAAAAATAGCATTATATTAATATGTGACAAATCTGTACCCAATTTGGCTAGTCATAAATGGGGTGGCAAACCTGGGGAGGAGGGATTATTCAAAGTTTGTGGGAAGAGATGAAGTTCTAATATTCTTTTGACTGTTTTAATCTAAAGAAATCTTTCTTAACTGATTGTTTAAAACTCTGTTAAAACTACTTTCTGTCTCTAGTTGCTTTCAGATGAGAGATGATGATGATGATGATGAGGATGATGAAGAAGAAGAAGAAAGAAAGAAAGATAGATAGATGACAGATAGATAGATAGATAGATAGATAGATAGATAGATAGATAGATAGATAGATAGATAGATAGATAGATTTCTCTGTAGCTAAATGCTTCATAATTGTGCTTCTCACATTTTGAAACCATCTTTCATGCTCTGCCAGCCAAACAAGTTATAGATCAATTTATAGTTCTGCTTTTCAATTTATAACATCAGAAGAATGTATAGATTAATAACTGGCAGGGAAATCACACAGAAATGTTTTATAAAAGTAGTAATGGAGCTCAAATATTACTAACCCTTCAGGCATGCAAATAAATAGTTAAATAAATCATCCACTATCAGCTCAAAGTTTCTTTTGATGTGCATCTTTCCAAATAAATTTATGTCTACAGGGTGGCAATTTCCAATTGGGATACTACAAAGGGGGAGGGACCCTCATGTTCATGAGAAACGAGTGCAAGATTTAATCTATTCATGGACTGAGTTCAATTAGTTATTGGGCAATCAAAGGAAAGATTGGTAGAAATTACTTTCCGCTGAAGTAATTACACAAATATAACTGAGAACGTCATAAAGGAGACTTTAATTCAAATGGGAACATTGTTAGGAACTCTAATTATTCTGTCTTCCAGAATGTATTACTTCATGTGTTTCTTAAAAAGCAAAAAAAAAAAAAAAAGCAAAAATGAAAGGGTAAAAACAATTTTCATTAGTTTTCCCATAATAATCTTAAAGGGAAATAGAAACAATACCACGCTGTTTGGGCTCATTATTGTTTAACCTTCTGGAGCTGCTAAATTCCACCATCATTGTTAGTTTTGAGAGACTCGTGCAAAAACTACCAACATTCTGTGACCAGACATTTTCCCCCCTCAAACGCTCCCCCTTTTTACAGATTGATAGGAGGAAAAAATGGTGTGGGATGACAGAAGATATCCTTAATCTTCTGAAAGATGCAGAAATTGAGAAGTTGAACCCAGGGGGGGAAAAAAATCAATATCACCTTTACTATGGTTACAAAAGGAAACAGAAAAGGATGATCTAAGCTCAGAAAGGAAATGGCCCCCTCCAGTGGCTACCATGCCACTGTGGAATAAAAACGGCTTGTCCCCAGGCCTTACAGAAAAAGAAGTAAAGCAGCTTGAAATCCTTTCATGAAGCTCCAATACTCAGTCTAGCCTAATTCCAAGCATGAAACAGAAAACAATCTTTCCAATCTCAGAAAGGAGAGTGTCATGGCTCTTAAAAACCTTTTTTTTTTTGTGCTATCTTTATATCTCGCTCTCAAAAGTCTAACAATCAATGAATTCATCGCTGACTAAAATCGGCAAAGCTGTAAATCTGCTTTCCTCAATCTGGCATCTGCAGATGTGCTGGAATAAAGGTTCCGATATTCCCAACCAACTTGATGTCAAGTTAGGAGAAATGACTGCATGTTATTACAAATATTTTTCAGTAATGACACATAAGTCATGCCCCCATCCCTAGTCACATTTTATTACATTTGCAACCTGGTTGTTTTTATTTATTTATATTCTGCTTTTATTATTTTACATAAATAACTCAATGCAGTGAACTTACATTATTATTTGAAACAGTGTCATTTTGAATGACTCAATAATATCTTTCCACTTGCAATAGATGGAAATATGAAATATTTCATATTTTCATGGAATCTACTTGTGATTTGTTTTAAATCCACAAACATGCTCATTACTTTTTATGATCAGCATCTAAAATCCCACCGCTTAATTAAGCCTCTCTTCCTTCCCTCCTTCCTACCTTCCTCCCTTCCTTCCTTCCTTCCTTCCTTCCTTCCTTCCTTCCTGTCTCAGTTCATATTAGGCACCACAACAGACTAGATGATAATCAAGGCTGAACATGTGCTCGCAGGCTATCCAAAATGCTGTTTGGGGAGCAAAGAGTTGAACAGATCCCAGAGATATGGTGTTTTCTTTTGTTACCCTTACAGAATAACCTACAGTGTGTTATGTATTTGTCCAGTTATTAAGTTCTGTACAAGAAGCTCTTTTGAAGATGCTTCTGCTGTCAGCTTGTCATTTCCCATGAATGTGTAGCTTGTTATTGAGATTGTTAAGAACTATTTCTACAATTGATCTTTTAGTAATCAGTTGTAAACCACTCTGGATCTTTGGTAGCTGTTAAATAACTTTTTAAATATATTCTTAATTTATATTTATACATTATACTTAATTTTAATCTGTGTTTTAACTTCTTTGTGTTAATTTTTGACTCATGGTGACCACCTAGACCAGGGTTGTCAAACTCCGGCCCACAGGGTGCTTAGATCTGGCCCACGGGGCTGCCCTGGAAACAGCGAAGGACCAGTCCGCGGTGCCTCTGCCAGCGAAAATGAAGCTCGTGAGGGCCACGTGCAGCCCTCCCAAGCTCCGTTTTCGCTGGCAGAGGGTTGCAGGAGGCCGTCGCAGCCAAAAACGAAGCTCGGGAGCCCGTTTTGGCTGGCAGAGCACTCAGGCTACCATGGGCACTCCCCGACATGAGTGACATTGAGCTGGCCATGTCCACCCTGGCCACGCCTACCTCAGCCTCCCGAGGTCAAACACAACCCTGATGCGGCCCTCAATGAAATCAAGTTTGACACCCCTGACCTAGACTGTTCCTTGCAGTTTTCTTGGCAAGATTTCAGAAGCGGTTTGCCATTGCCTGATTCCTAGGGCTGAGAGAGTGTGTGGCTGGTCTGAGGCAGTATATTTATTTTTGAGGATAAGGATCCTCCTCCCAGGTTTGATAATTTACATTTACATTTGGAAGCATTAATCATCTTATTAGCAGGGCTGTGCAGTGCTTCAGAATTAATTCAAAAACATGAACAGGAATCTAAATGCACCACTTCTCTGCAACTCTTAACATATCTGTGTCTTTCCATTGCACATCCCTGTCAGGTAACATCTCTTTCTAAATCAGAACTACATGCAGTCCCACTGAAAATTACTTATTTGTTACTAGCTTTTAATATTGCTGATTAATTATTGAAAAGCTTGTTTGAATCCTAGTGAGCTTTGAATGCATGCAGTTTCTTCTTTCCTATGATGCAGAGGCCAAGTGCTCAAATACAATTTGAAAAACTGGCTTATTTGGCAGCAATCTTGTGGCTCTTGGAGACCCAGGATTAGAGGGAAGATTCCATCCTCAAATAGGAAAATCCAGTGACAGTTGGACATTGGATTGGTGATGACTGAAAGGGGAAGATGAAGACTTGCCTACATCACACTCCCAACCCAGAGAGCTATCTACGTTAGCTTGAGAGCTAGTCTAAATAAATTATTTTTCATTGTTCAAAACGGAAGGAAATAAACAAGAGAAAGAGCTCAAAGTGATGGCAAGTCTCTTCATCCTCATTCTCATCTTGCCAGTTTAGCATTTTGGTGTTCAATCCAGTAACATTTTGGTCCTGGTGGTTAAGGCACTAGGTTAGAAAATGGGAGGCCATTCTGCCTTAGCTATGAAAGACAGCTGGGTGACTCTGAGCCAGTCACTCTCTCTCAGCCCAATTCACCTCACAGAATTGTTGTGGGGGAAATAGAAGGAGGAAGAAGAAGTACAGTATATGTGTTCGCCATCTTGAGTTATTTGTAAAAATAATAAGGGTTGGATATAAATAAATAAGCAAAATAAACAAGACAAACATGAGAGGCATAATGAAGAAAATAACAATAGGTATCATAGAATAAAATGTACAAATCTGATAATATTAGCTTAAATAGCAAAACTCTCTTAGAATAAATGATGACCTAAAAGCTAAGCCACAATATACAATTTCCCATCACCACCAAGGAATGATAAAGTAAGGCTTTCAACTATTTTCTGAAACTTAAAATAACTTCCCTATAATTTCCTTTCTATCAATTGGAAACAAGTGTGTTTTCCTTCAGTTCTCAAGATAAAAAAATATTATGCAACTGAAGTCATTTTTCCCTCAATAATAGGGGATCATCTTTAAAATGGGATTAGACCATTATGAAGAACATTATATAAAGTAAGGAAAACAATAAACCGATGCCCTTGTCTTGCTTATGGGTTTCCCAGACACGCCAGACTGATCAATATAGGAACAAATAGGTTGTATGAAAGCTATTTTTGTCATGTTAATTTAGGGTTACCTTATGGACAAATTGCACTGAGACCATTGATATTGTACCAGCCAAAGTTCTAAAACAGTTTTAAAAAACAATTCCACTGTAAGGTTCATTACAAGGAGGTTACCAATCATACACATATGGTGGAAAGCTTGATGCCATCTGGAGGACAGTGTAATTGACAAAGTTGATGATATAAAGCATTCCAGGGATTAGCTGCTAAATCCACACTATCAAGAGCAGACAAAATAGCTAAGCAGATGTTCACTTCATAGGTTAGCCCCTTTCTCTAGACAGCAAAAGTAGATTGTCATCATTATACATGTCATCCACAATAGCAAAAATAACCTTCTAAAACAATGGAAACCCAAAGGTGCACTGAAATCAATCAAATTTTTACACCTTCAAAATGACTCTGGTTACTTCATTTCAGGTAGTAGAACCCATTACTTTTAACTTGACACAGAAGAATTTATCTTCAGTACTGTCCCTATGGGATTACCTAATAAAATGTTATTTAACCGACTTTATGAATTTTCTAGACAAAGTGCTTTGTTCAAGGGGACAATAATGGAAAATGAATCATATTTCGGAAAGAACTGAATAGGGAAATAATTATCAGATCAGTGTCAGTTCGTCAAGAACATCCCAACGGCAGGTTTGAATTTTTCTATGCATTAGGTGACAGTGATTATTAAATAGAAAATTATTCTGAAAACAGAAGACATTTGCAATGAATATGCAAAGACTACTGTAGCACCCAACTGCTATTTCATAAAAAAAAAAGGCTCGCACAATAAACATCAGCAATCAAATAAAGCTAACCTCCACATTCCAGAAAAACTGTACATGGTGCTTACACAACGAGGTAAATCAGGAGGCTTGAGTCCATCCATGCGAACAACAAGTGCTGGAACACCAAAAAGTACAAGGTATTTCACATAAAAAAATAGGACCTGGGCCAGTGCAAGGCCACCTGTAAGAATGCAAGAAAAAAATGTTCTACTTTAGTATATCATTGTAATATTTACAGTCCTCTTTTTTCTAAATATGCTACTGTGTTTTTACAAATGCACTTTATTAAAGCATACAGTATGTCTTTTTTTCTGCCTGTATCAGATATGCACAAACTGTACTTCAGAGTATAAGTACCAAGCTTAGAGAGAGCACCAAGGACCTCACAGTTCAACTCTAAGCTACAAATATTCTCTTCTATCAATACTGTACCTCTTGGACAGCTGCAGGATGGACCAACTTAGAAGAATTTGGCGAATTCATAGTGAAACTGAAGTGGTTCACACATAGAATTTCCATAAAATGAAGATAAATGTAGGCCATTTTTATTATGCATCTTGGAAAATTACAGCCCGTTTCACATTTGGCTTTTAAAATAAGGGAGCCAACTCACAGCAAACCACTAGCTTTAGGAAAAAAAAGTGAGGGAACGTGAATCACATTTCACAAGTCTGTTTAGAAGATCCAGACTTCTTCGTCTACTTTGCTGTACTTCCCAGCTGAAAACTGGAAAATAAATTTCCAATTTTATTTTTTCATTTGAATAGAATGGTTGCTCCGGCCCTCATTTGCCCAGTTTTTGATTTTTTCAAAACACTTTTTCTAGAACACGGGTGTAAAACTCGCTATGTCACATTGCCATCACATGACATTTCGTGATGTTTTTCCCATTCACGGAGCTGGGGAGGGCGTGGCCTGTGCATGACACATCCGGCCCATGGGCCGCCAGTTTGACACTCATGTTCTAGAACAAGGCTGAAATTTTATTTAAGGAACAATATATGATCTTAAAACAGCGGTTCTCAACCTGTGGGTCGCGACCCCTTTGGGGGTCGAACGACCATTTCACAGGGGTCGCCGCGCGCGTTAGCCCGCCATCCTGGTGCCACCGTCACTGCAGGGGTGAAAAGGTCCCAGTTTGGCCGTGCCTGCGGGTCGCCGGACAGCTGGTAGCCCGGACGCCGCCATTTGGGTTCTTCTACCCTCTGCGCATGCGCAGAATGCTTTACGCATGCGCAGAGCGTAAAAGAACCCAAATGGCGGCGTCCGGGTGAAGTCTCCTGCTTCCTTCGCTATCAGCTGTCCGGTGACCCGCAGGCAAGCCCGAACCAGGAGCACTTCACCCCTGGTGCTATGCCCCCTTTGTCACCTCATCCCGCGCGGGGAGGGGGTCGCGGCGGCGGCGGGGGGGGTCGTGGCATTAGAAAGGTTGAGAACCACTGCCTTAAGGCAATGGAATAAACTATGGACTTATATCACAAAAGGTATTTGTCATGGGGGTCGCGGCATTAGAAAGGTTGAGAACCACTGTCTTAAAATCACCAATGCAAAAGTTGTAATAGAGTTTTTTAATCTATTCATTTTCTCACTCATCATTATGCAGTTTAACAACTGTAAGAATACAGGAGGAATATCACACTTCCATAATATAGCTAGGATTTCTAGATTGAAATGGTTATAAGTAAATATTGATTTTCATCTCAGTGTAATTCAAGACATGGATCTGAAAGATAAATATTCACCCTCCAAGAACTATAAATCTTTATGTGCCCTAAACATTAAGTCAATACTTCATATGTTCAGTGTTATTACAGATACTGCTTTACTTCTGCACCTAAATTTATTTTAGCCTTTAATATTGTGCTGCTTCAAAGATATGTGACTCAGGAGGGGGGGGATGACAGGATAAATGCTGCAATGTCTGAAACTAAGAGTCTTTAAAATACTCAGCTATATTCCCTTTTCAGTGCATTCTCATGGGACAGTAACCTGCAGTCTGAGAGATTGGTCTGCAACATCTATCAATGTTCATGACAGCAAAAGCTAAAAAATGGAGTTCAACAACATTTGGGGATAGCCCTCTTCTATTTACATAAACTGGACTACTGTAACTCGTGTTTCTTCACATGTCAACCACATATATTCTACAAATTGCAATGACAGGCATGAGTGTCAGCCATTTGCATCCTTCTACAGCATTTATAATATATTGTTGATATTATTGGTAAAGGTCATGAAAATACAGATTTGTATTGTATTTGTATTGTATTCTGTTCTACCCCACTTACCTTATCCAAAATATTGATATATTGGTTGCACTGTTATACCCCTAACAGGGAATAGGAAGTACATAGCCTCTTTAACACAGTGCTCATCAATTTTAGATAGTATCTTTCCCATCTTCTACCAGGCCCAATATTTTCCAAGGCTTTTTTTTTTAAAGCATACAGAATGCTTTCAGGCAATGGTAGCAAATACAACACTTATCTTAAGGCTGAATAATACATGAAACAGACACTATTGGATGAATATGAAATACCTTATAATATTTCTAATGAATAGATGGCTTTTTTTTTTTTTGAGATGCATAAACCAGACCTTTCCAAAGATAATTCTACATGCTGCTTGAAATGAATGAGAATTGCTTACATGTATTAAATGTGATAATTATGGCAACATGCCCAAAACCCTTATTTTGTTTACAGACTTGTTGTCTATACTCAGAAATCAGATAGACAGACAGATTCCCCCCTCATGAAAGAAACACACACTGTTGGAAACTGCTGCCCAAAATTGCTCAGAAAGCCTTGGGACCATGGTACTTAACTCTCTTATTGCCAAATGTCTTTTCAATTCTGGAGTAGAATAGAATAGAATTCTTTATTGGCCAATGTGATTGAACACACAAGGAATTTGTCTTTGGTGCATATGCTCTCAGTGTACATAAAAAGACAAGATACATTCGTCAAGAATCATAAGGTACAACACTTAATGATTGTCAGGGTACAAATAAGCAATCAGGAAACAATTAATATTAATATAAATCGTAAGGATACAAGCAACAAGTTACAGTCATACAGTCATAAGTGGGAGGAGATGGGTGATAGGAACGATGAGAAGACTATTAGTAATAGTAATGCAGCCTTAGTGAATAGTTTGACAGTGGTGAGGGAATTATTTGTTTAGCAGAGTGATGGCATTCGGCCAAATGTCTTTTCAATTCTGGAGTAGAAAATATCTATCACAGATGCTAGGGCTGGGCAGGTATTATTGCTTTGACCTTTGGTGGATAAAGCTTTTTGTGTAGAACAAAACATTTTTTGCTACTTTAGGAGGTTGCATGGATCATTATCCAAGCCATCTCTGAAGTTTCAAAGTTCAGAGGAAGCCCAATTGTTCATCTCCATGACAAGATAACTCAAATTCAGGCCTTTAGAGAACTTCTCTTTAGAATGGAACTTAGATAGAAAACCTTAACCTCTTAGTTATATGCTACAAAAGAGAGGAGAAAGCCAACAATTGTAAGATAGCATATTTTCAAGTACTATTCACTGATTCAGTAATCTTTCAAAAAAAGTTTTTTTAAATACTTTTACTTCATGTTAACATTTCCCAGCAGTAACAATTCACTAATTTGAATCAATTCATTTTCAACATTTTACAAAAATCAAAGCTCTATTTCCATATATTCTATTTCACAAACATTGTATCATTCACAGCTGTTGCATTTTCCTGTCATACAGATAGTTTATTTCTTTTTTTAAATTAAGTGTTAGAGTGTAGCAGCCAATACTAAAAGCATTAACAATGTCTTATTTTTCAGAATTATATTCTTACCAGAAAACATTGTTTTTGTTAGATATAAAACATTCATTGGAACTTACTTACTTACTTACTTACTTACTTACTTACTTACTTACTTGACTTATATAGCCACTCATTTTATATACAATAAATCCTACGCAGCTCACAACAGTAACAACTAAAAGCATAACAAGTACACAATAATCCTATACTGCACAAAATGAAGTGGCAACGATGTAGTCTCCAAGTAGGCGTCCTATAAAGTTACTGAAGGGTAATCTAGAAATAAGTTTTTGTACACTCATTTCGATTCTCCTTTTAGTATTTTTCTTCTCAAAATGGAATTCATACAATACTTTCATCAACTCTGCATTTCCAATTTTTGACTGTATTAGTGTCTTATAAATTTTTGAAGAATATACATTTGTACTTTTATAACACATATTAAGCACACATTCAGATTTTATAAGTGATCTATTGCCTTGATTAAACCCATTTTTTAAAAAAGTCTCAATCTGCAAGCCCCTTATCTAATTAATTAATTCAGTTCTGAATATCTCTCAAAACTAATTCTTAACAGATTCTTATGTGATTCCTTGCCCTCAACACACATTGAGCAAGCTTATTTGTTAATTAACAGGTAATTTTAATATTTTCTAATTTTTCCCAGTATCTTCTGGGAATATTATGTATTTAATCTGAAATGTGTGAAGATACTAGTAAAAAATAGTACTAAAGAAACAAATGATTTTTCTGAAACCTCTTTTTCTTAACAGAATCAAATTATCTGTAATGATCAGCACAACAGCAATTACTTAGGAGAAATATCTGACAAATCACTATTATTATTCTTAACCAGAACTTGTCCAGTTACATACAAAGCATCATCAGTTGTTGACATTGGATGGATGGATGGGTGGCTGTGGTGCAGAAAATATAAAAACTACTTTATTCAAACCAACAAATCTGTTTTATTTGTCTCATTGCTCTGTCCAGTGTTAAGAAGAATACAATTGTTTTGAACTGGCCATCTGCAAAAGGTTGAGACATATTGGCTTAAAATTCCTTAGATAGGTCACAATAACCTGTGTTATTGCTTCAATGTACAAATGTGCAATGTGCAAAAAAAGGTGAAGTGACTTTTGGCATGTTGAAAATTATTGAGAGTCTGAAAAGGCTCATCAGTTATGCTTAGGTCAGTTTGTAGTGACCTAAGCAATTCTAAAATACAGTTCAGAAGTTCTAAAAGTTTTGCGAGCAGCACAGTAAAAAATAGGAATGGGAGCTTTTGAGACTTTAGAACTCAAGATTGTGCTATTCAATTCCTCTTTCTTCGAAATGATCTCAGCACTTTGTGGATATAGTTTGAAGCAGACAAGACATGAAGGCTTCATAAAATGTATAATATGCTAACTATCTTATTGTCTTCAAAGGCTCTAGCATAATTTTGGATACAGATGTTTTACACTGAGAGAAAATCACATTGATTTCATATAGTGTAATTTAATTCTAAATACATTCTAGAGTTCTAAAGATGTTTCTTACTTGTGGAATAAATAACATGGTAATTTATATTCAAGATCAAAACATAGCTGTGAGATACACCATGGACATATTATTTATATACAGTGGCTCTTGGCTAGAACCCCTTCACACTATTCTACTCTAGTCAATTATTTTCAATGGTGCTTAAAATATTATGCATCAAACCAGCTGCTGATGGATTTACTTCCAAAAAGATTTTTATATTTTTAATAATAGCACTTAGACTTAGTGCTTTACAGCCCTCTCTAAGCGGTTCACAGAGTCAGCATATTGCCCCCAACAATCTGGGTCCTCATTTTACCCACCTCAGAAGGATGGAAGGCTGAGTCAACCTTGAGCCGGTGAGATTTGAACTGCCGAACTGCAGCTAGCAGTCAGCTGAAGTAGCCTGCAGTACTGCACTCTAACCACTGCGCCACCTTGGCTCACTAAGCTCAGGCCTTCATTCACTTACTATCTGAACTGATTTTTATTGGGTTGAAGCTATAGTTTTTTCTTGGCATGCTCTTTATATATGTTATGATTCTATCCTTAACATAATCAGAAAAAACGATGAGTTCATGCTGTCAGGATGTATTGGTCTTTCGCATTCAGCAGCATGTCCCTTCTTGTATTTTTGCAAGAATGTTGCCAACAGAGAAAAAGGTTCTATGGGATCCATCTGAATACACTCCATGATCTCTAGGATCTAAACAAAGAATCAAGGTCAATGTGACTTTGACAGTTCTTTTAAGCATCTGCTTCCATCTGCCTTAACTCTTTGGACCCAATCTTGCGACACAATTTTGTGAGTGGTGTGCTCCTGCAGTGCTGGAGATAGAGTTAGAAGAAATATTACTTATAAAGACTAGACCCGTGATGACAAACCTATGGAACACGTGCCACAGGTGGCACGCGGAGCCATATCTGAGGGCACGTGAGGCGTTGCCCTATGTCAGCTCCAGCGCGCATATGCGCGCTGGCCAGCTGATTTTTAGCCTTCCGGAGGATGGGGGGAGGCCGTTTTCGCCCTCCCCAGGCTTCAGGAAAGCCTCCAGAGCCTGTGGATGGCGAAAAACGGACCCAACGGGCCTACCGGAAGTTCGGAAATGAACTTCCATTAGGCCCGTTGGGCCATTTTTCGCCCTCCACAGGCTTCAGGAAAGCCTCCGGAGCCTGTGGATGGCGAAAAACGGGCCCAACGGGCCTACCGGAAGTTTGGGAACGAACTTCTGGTAGGCCTGTTGGGCCCAT
This sequence comes from Thermophis baileyi, assembly GCA_003457575.1. Taxonomy (NCBI): domain Eukaryota; kingdom Metazoa; phylum Chordata; class Lepidosauria; order Squamata; family Dipsadidae; genus Thermophis; species Thermophis baileyi. The sequence continues at coordinate 8,885,681 of QLTV01000548.1, forward strand.
TTTTTGCCATCCACAGGCTCCGGAGGCTTTCCTGAAGCCTGAGGAGGGCGAAAAATGGCACAACGGGCCTACCGGAAGTCCGGAGGCTTCAGTGAGGTCTGCACGCATGCGCGGGGGGGGCAGCGCAGGGGGGGTTATGCGCGCATGCACGGGTGGGAGGGCATTGCATTATGGGTGTGGGCACGCGCATGCACGCGATAGCACCCGAGCAAAAAAAAGGTTCGCCATCACTGGACTAGACAATGCAAAATAAAGTTCTTGATTGAGGAACCAAGTCTTGGTTACTCAATCTTTGGCTAAGCCTGCTATAAAAAGTAATCTTTCTACTCCGGTTGAAATCAGGCAGGAAAGATTTTGATCCCTTAATGGAAGATTTCATTATTCTAGCAGAGACCTGAAGATCTTCTGTATGTGGGAATGAATCTCATTTGTTTGATGAGAAAGCTATCAGGCAACTTTTGGATGTGGTAGGAAGACTGAAGAAGTGGGCTACACTGGTGTAAAGCCTTATGAAATCAGAAAAGCAAGAATAAAATCAATTCTAAGAACATGTCTTTAATGCTAGTTTGTGGCAAAAGAAGATTTTTGAAAACTAAAATCAAATTCCCAGCCCTAATTATAGTAAATAAATTAAAGTGGAGTCTCTTTGAAATGTATTTTCTTGTGTTTCTCACATCTGGACTGTGTTGCCTTTTCTTACATAAACCAAACACCTCAACCCCCACTTTTCACAGTTTCTCACAAAACAGCTTCAGAATCTGTCTTCAGAACTTGCTCCCCTGCGAGTGTTTGCAAATGAAAACAATGATTGCAGCAAGCCTATTTATTAAGTGCCTGCAGTGCTTACAAATGTCTATTATGTGACATTTTCTAATGGAGAAAGGACATATTCTATACCCATCCATGATGAAGAGAAAGTTTGCTCCTGCAACATTGACCCTTAAAGATACCCATGAAGCTGGGGAAGATGTCCTGACAAAAAAAAAATCAAAGAGTTTTGAAGATATTAAAGCAAGCACAGAAAAAAGGAACAAACTTTTTTATGTAAATACTTCTTAAGTATATAACTACATTTTAAAAATAATTTTAATAAAGCAGAAGGGCAATGGGTTCAAGGTTGAAAATATTATGATAGTCAAAGTGGAGCTACAGGCATTTGTTGGCAGTCTGCCTAGTCACACAGAGCTCCCACTAAACAATTCCATAAGCTTTAGAAAATTCCAGGTGCATAATAGCAATAGCAGTAGCACCTAGACTTATATATCGCTTCATAGTGCTTTTACAGCCCTCTGTAAGCGGTTTACAGAGTCAGCATATTGCCCCCAACAATCTGGGTCCTCATTTTAACCACCTCGGAAGGATGGAAGGCTGAGTCAACCTTGAGCCGGTGAGATTTGAACTGCTGAACTGCAGCTAGCAGTCAGCTGAAGTAGCCTGCAGTACTGTATTCTAACCACTGCGCCACCTCAGCCCTTAAGTCACCTAAATGAATTAGAGACCCACAATGAATAAGGCCAAAGAGACCACAATGAAAAGCAACAGGCTTAGCTGAATTCACTTCAGCTTTACTAGGAAGAAAAATCTTACTCTTTCAAATATAAGTTTGACCCAACCTATTGGCTTTCTTCCCATAGGTGTTCTTAACAGAGGATAGCCTCTGTTGACTTTCATGTACCACCATGTGACTGTTTTTGTTGTTGTTGTTGTTGTTTTGCTATTAGCCTAACAAAGGTGGAAGACAGTACTGTCCATGGAGAACTCTAGAAAGTACATGAAAAAATACACTGAAATGTATTTCACATGCAAACACTGTTCAAAGACATATTTAATCAGGGATGTTGAAGAGCTAGGGGAAAAATTGCAAAATATAATACTTTGAAAAGTGTAGGGTAACTATCTTAATGTACCTTAAAATCATCATTTTTAAATACTCTGTGCTATAGTACAAATACATATTTTATTTTCATAAGCCTACCCACTGAGGGTCACAAAGATGGTGATAGGAAAAAGAAGAGGCGGGTCTAAATCCAGCTGCCATAGAACTACTTTGTTTCACCCACATCTCTCAGCTAACATTTCTCAGCTTAAGTATATTAGATGGGACTGATGTCTATGGTCTGTTTCTATAAAGCAACCATCATATTATATCTAAGGATATTTACAGCCCTTAGGTAAAAAGTATTTGCATAGTACTTGAACTGCACTAGATCTCATTAAATATCTTGTGCCATAGTTTGTATTTTCTTATTTCAAAATTCTTCTTGCCCAACATTATTTGAACAACAGCAGCAAATTCATTCCTTTGTTAATAGTTCATTAAAATGTCAATGAATGCAGAGACACCAAAATCTTCCATTAAAAAAAAAAATAAAAACTTTAAAACTGAATTTAAAAATAATTTGCTGAGTTATTCGTCTATAAATTAAAGATATCAGCCAGAGCATTTCATATTAATTCTGAATCAAGAAGGATTATTCTTCAATTTTAACAATAAAAATGAATAGTACTATTTAATGCTTGAAAGGGTACCAAGCAGTGATATACATCATCCCTTTCTCAATATGACCAAAGTATAATGCAAATTCATACTTTCTTATTCAATAGGGCTACAGTAGCTCTGGCATTTAATGTATTTTTAAAAAAATGCAAATTACTATCAACTGGTTGTGCTAATCACTTTTAGATGTACAACAAATGTAGACTGAGGCATGTTTATTCATGCTTTCATCTCATAAAACTATATTACATGAAACTGCCTATGAAAGAAGAAGCAATACTAGCTGAAAAGACAGCTACTAATTAGTGCTTGGGACAAACTATCAAGAACAAATGGTGCCAAATTTCAAAAATAATTAATAATTGTCAACTTGATGTTGGTGCTGGAATTAAGCTCAAGGCACAGATGGATACTGAATGTTATCCAGGGACCAAATCCAATTGTTTCCTCTAGCTTCTACATAAGACTAGGAGTTGTTAGAGGGAAAAACAAGGCTTAACTCTTAAAACACTTAAGGAAGCTCTACCCCCAGATGTCATCCATTTCTCCAGATGCTATCTACGGCAGTGCATAGTTGACCAAATGTTCTTCTCCTTAAAGGAGAACTGAAGTACATTACCAGTGAACCAATACAGGAGCCATCTCACATCTACTCTAATTGGGAAACATGCAAGATAATTCTTGGAGAAATTAGTACTTCACCCATGCAGCACCTTTCTCTCTTGAAGACACAGGCAAAGTTACCAACTCTTGTCTTTTTTCTCTCTTTACCCTCATTTCCTTGGAATTTTTCATGTATGAAAAAAGCATTTGGAACTTATTTCATAATGTATAAACCAGATGAGTATCACATTCACTCCCATGGCCTTACTCCAAGGAAAGTGTTTTGAAGGCTATTTGCCTTCAAGGCTAATTTGCCATGCTTTCTCTTCTCCCCCCCCCCAAAAGGGAAAAGCAAGGAATGAGTACAGGTAGTCCTCAACTTACAGTCACAATTGAGGGCTCCTTGGTAATCTCTTGAGCTTGGTAGTTTTCTTGCAGACATTTCATTACCCAAACTAGGTAACATCATCAATGCTTTTTCCTTTATTGAAACCAAAATTGACCCCAACATTTATGTGGCTAAGCAAGGCAGTTGTTAAGTGAGTTTTGCCCTATTTTACAACCTTTCTTGCCACCGCTGTTGAGTGAATCACTGCAGTTAAGTCAGTAACACAGTTAAGTGAATCCCCATTGACTTTGCTTGTCAGAAGGTTGCAAAAGGCGATCACATGACCCTGGGATACTGCAACCATCATAAATACATTCTAGTTGCCAAGCATCCAAATTTTGATCACATGACTATGGGATGATGCAATGGTTGTGTGAAAAAACTGTCATGTCATTTTTTTCAGTGCCATTGTAACTTCAAATAGTGACTAAATGAATGTGTCAACCTTCGAAATGAATTTGGCTGAAGCCCTGCTTACTTTCGTTTCGTTTCTCAAGTTGCCACTCTTGGGGGAAGGTGGGAGTCAGAAAGTATTGGAATGTGGTGCCTTAACCTGCTAGACAAAACATTGACCAGAATCAGCGTGAGAGCCAAGGTCATGGCAACGAACATCTGCTGAGACCGAGGGGGAAGCTGCTACCAGACTGATTGGTTAACGTGACCCAGGACACCTGAGGAGGGTGGGAAGTTTCTATTCTTTTAACAAACCTAAAGCGTGGGAATTATTTAGAGCTAGCTTCACCTTTCTACGTGCTGATTTATTTATTTATTTATTTATTTAGCGAGCGTATGGCATGTGTTAGCCAGGGATCACCGAGGTGGCTGGCTGCCTCTGTGAAAGGAATTTTTTCAGGCGGTGTTATCTTTACCCGCGGGACGCCTGAATGCCGGTAGGCAATCGGGGGAGGCTCCTTTCTTGTCCCTACACGCTTTATTCATTCACGGAAATCGAGCCACCAACCTCAGCGGTGTGCAGGCCCAGCGTCTTACCATGTGAGCCACCATGGCCCCCAAGTGTTGATATGATGTACTCAATAAAAGGTCTTTTGACACTGACTGAAGCCTCAGAGTCCTGATTCGATTGGGTTCATTACTCGGAACCATGACAGAATGGTTATGAGTATATCTAGAGGTGAAAGGTGAGCCTAACACTAGAAGAGAGATTTCTCATTCAGATAGGATAGTTGGGCCAGCTAATAGGCCAAATAATATCTTCAACCCCAAAACATTTGAACTCTTTTGAAGGCTGTGAATGTTCATGTCCTGAATTGGTTAAAAGCTTTCTTTCCCCACAAGAATCTATTAAGATCAAACACATACACTTTTTACAGTAACACAGTTCTTTTGTCTTATTGGTTAGTGCAACGTGTCAAAAAAGCGATTGGTAGGCATCATAAATGAATATCACAACAAATTGATGATTTCAAACGGGTAAGGGTACAAATGTATCATCTTATGGTATATCATAATATCATGCTGGTCATTAACCTAATTAGCGTACCGTAAGCTACCGTATATTTCTAAAGTTGTCCTGACTGCTGAAAAAAACGTATTTTGCTAGAAAATAATTGAAATCAATTCAAAAAGTAAAGTCATTATACAGTATCTTAAGCTCCACATGGATGGATGGATGGATGGATGGATGGATGGATGGATGGATGGATGGATAGATAGATAGATAGATAGATAGATAGATAGATAGATAGATAGATAGATAGATAGATAGATAGATAGATAGATAGATAGATAGATAGATAGATGATAGATAGATAGATATACAGTATATACAGTATATATACACACACAGTATATATATGTGTGTGTATATATATATGTGTGTGTGTGTGTGTCTGTATGTGTGTGTGTGTATGTATATGTGTGTGTGTGTGTGTGTGTGTGTACACACACACACACACTGTATAATTATCCCATCATGATTTCTATACAGATACACATTAACTAATAAGCAATGCAGTGATTATTTTATTATAGCATTTCCAAAATAGCTTTTATGAAGAAGGTTTTGGTAAGAGATAGTAGCTGGTGGAAAGTCACCTTATATGGCTCAAAGTAAGTTTGAATTTGGATCTCTCCTGGATGCAACTACAATGTTGCAAGTACAACACTGAAATTAGAGCGTTAGTACAAAATTGAACAGTTCTATATTCTAGAGGATTGATTCTCTTTCAAATCCATAAAAAGACTGAAATATTCCCTTACTGTGTATTGGGCAGAAGTAACTATGCTGAGGAACAGGAAAATGAGCTGCAACCAAGAAAATAGTCAGACAAAGGAAATCTGAGCCTAGGACAGAGTTGTGACCTGTTGCATCTTCCCATAAGGCCCTCCTCACCATAATAAAGGGAGTGAGGGGGAAAGCCCATTCAGAATAGCAAGAATCTGTTACCATAGCTTTATAATAAAAGTATCATAACTTTGATCTCCTAGCCTGGTCTATCTTGAACAGCCGACATACTATCTTGGCAATTTATTTTGCACAAACTCTTATTCATCACTGAGAAAACTCTTACTTGGAGAAAAATCTCTGTTGCTCCCACTCATCTTTTGATTTATTCCATTATTCCTATTATGTCTAATTAGTGAATAGATGCACTTGTATTACATTAGTGGTGGTGATAATGATGTTTTAAAGAAATCCTGTGTCCCACTTTCTTTGCCATATCTGCACATGTACAATGTAAAAACTTGTGCAAAAATTGGGGAAACCAACCATATTTTCTAAGACCCAAATTGGAAATGGGGAGCGAAAGAGAGAGGGGGGGGAGGAGATCCTTTTTTGAGGACTCTGTGTTGTCTTAATTTGGTTTTCACCCAGACTACTTTTATAAATCTGTTTAGTAATCAACACACACATTTCTTTAGCTTGTTCTTGAATGCCAAGGCTGCAACCTGTCCTGAGCATCACTTCTCACTTGGAAAATATTAGTGTAGTCCCAAAGGTGCTTTTTCAAAAGGGAACTGGACTTTGTTTTTCCTTGAAGACATTTTGCTTCTCATCCAAGAAGCTTCTTCAGTTCAGTTGCTTTTTGAAAAAAGCACCTTTGGAAGAGCCATGACTGAAAATCTCTATAGACAAATCTTAATGTAGGCAAATCTACTTTCTGATCTATTCACACACAAAAAGCAGGACAAATATTTTTAAATGCTAACATACTATTGTAAAGGATAAAAAGGAGACAGAAACAAAATCTGAATATTTCATAGAAAGCCCCTTGTAAAGGATAACTACAAATCTAATAAAGAAGTTACTATTGGGATTCAATGAAACTACAATTCACTTTAAAATTCCAAGTAGGTGCATTTTCTTTTATCATATATCAGAGTTTTGCTCTATTTTTTATGGACAATAAGCAATAGCATTTTTCCATCCTCCATTATAAGTACTATGCAAATAAAATAAGAGATAAAGCAAAATCACAACATTGTTGTCTAATTATATTAGCTCCAAGGGACTCACTGGGCTTAGTTCCATAATTATTTGAATGCCCAGTATTTAGGGGAGTAAAGCAGAATTATTTATATGTTATCTCTTTTAAAAACTGTAAAAAAAAACTATATATTAAAACTGGAAAATGTGACATTATTTTTGGCAAGATATTTGCATATTGCAATTATTGCTTGCAATAATTAAGCACAAAGGAATCTCATAAATGAAATAAAGTAACAGTCCCAAATCGGAAGCAGCTAAAACATAAAAGGAGCATGTGTCATATCAAAACCATCTGTTTGGCAAGACAAACAGGAAACCTTAAATCAGTTGGCAAAAAAAGAAAAAGAAAGGACTAAGAAAAAGATCCTGATGGATTGTAGAAAATAAAATATCCCACAGTCTGGAAGCTGCTATTGAAAACAGCCTCATTCATATAGGGAGGGCTGGATCTGTATCCTTTATACCACTTTTTCCCAGACATCGATTTATTCTTTACGATAAGATATTATCAACAATATCCTGACTTTTACTTCAGATTAATAAGGTAACATATCCCATCATTTATGCATTTTAAACAGAAATTATGTCGGCAACTAAACTGTAATTTCATTGCCTAAACAGGATCCTGAGCTCTTAATTTTTTTTCTTCTGTTCAATCATGTCTGATTCTTGGAGACTGCCTTGGAGAGAGCCGAGGTGGCGCAGTGGTTAGAGTGCAGTACTGCAGGCTACTTCAGCTGACTGTTCAGCAGTTCAGCGGTTCAAATCTCACCGGCTCAAGGTTGACTCAGCCTTCCATCCTTCCGAGGTGGGTAAAATGAGGACCCAGATTGTTGGGGGCAATATGCTGACTCTGTGAACCGCTTAGAGAGTGCTGTAAAGCACTGTAAAGCGGTATATAAGTCTAAGTGCTAAGTGCTAAGTGCTAAGTGCCTAGACAAGTCCCTGAAGTTTACTTGGCAAGGTTTTTCAGAAGAGGTTTGCCATTGCATCCTTCCTAGGGCTGAGAGAAAACTACTGGCCAAGGTTACCCAGCTGGCTTTGTGTCTAAGGCAGGACTAGAAATCAGTCTCCCAGTTTCTAGGTTGATGCCTTAACCACTACACCAGACTGGCTCTCAAACTCCTAATAAGCATTAGAAAAGCATTCCAAAATTTCTCAATTACAATGGAAGGTACAGACTACCTCATAACAACTGCTCAACAAATGGCCACATTTCCAAATCTATAAGCATCAATTACTAGCATTCATTTTTTATTAAAGATCCGTTTTTCACAAAGTGATGATGACTGAATTAATTTAATGAAGTGAACATAATGAACAAGTTTTTATGTCTACAAAAAATAATAGCAAATGAGAATAGCATTGATTTAATTATTGGTTCCCCTTAGAAGCTAAAAGATATAACTGGACTTTAGTGATCTCTCAAGCAGAATGTTTAATTGGTATCACATGTGTCTTCAATCTCATAATCAGTCACTCAGCCTATCTGTATGGAAAAAAAATACTCTCTTGGGCATTTTGTGCAGCCCAATGAACATGGATCATAGAAAGAAAAGCAGAGAATTGCCAAAAGGGGAAAAAAGAAGATGGCAATAGCCAAGCATGATAAACCATCTCCATGTTGGTTTGTTCATGTTCTTGTAACCACAATTTAAGGTCCATGGGACTGTAGCCCAACTCCCAGGACAAAGCTGCAAGAGGAAAATTGACTCCAGATTGAACAGAAAGGTGGAGAAAGAACCAAGGAAATTTCAAAACAGATTCTGGTTGACCTCCAAAATCAAGGTACAACAATGTCAAGTCAAAGCATCCTTCGTTGTCTGACTGAAAGGCCTCCCTGATAGAAGACCCAGGAAGACCCCACTTCTGACAGACACACACAAAAAAAGCCAGACTGAAGTTTCCTTAAATGCATATCCTTCTGGCAGGATATCCGTTGGACATATGAAACAAAATTAGAGTATTTTGGTACATCATAAGAGTTCTATGTTCACAGAAGGAAAAATTATGTTTTTTTTAAAAAAAGGACACCATTCCTACTATGAAACATGGAGGAGGTTCCACAAAGCTACGGTTGCTTTGCTACCTTTTACATTGCATGCCTTGAATCTGTGCAGGACACAATGAAATCAGAAGACTACTAAGGCATTCTAGAGCAAAACATAATGCCCAGTGTTAGAAAGCTCCGCCTTGGTTGCCTCTCACAGGTCCTCCAGCAGAATAAGGACCTAAAAAAAAATGCACCTTGGAAAATCCAAGAATGGCTGAAAAGTAAACAATGGACTGTTCTGAAGTAGCCTGCTATGAATCCTAATCTAAGTCCTGTAGAACATCTATGGAAAGAGCTACAACTCACAGTTGGAAGAAGGAACACATAGCAATAGCAATAGCACTTAGACTTATATACCGCTTCATAGTGCTTTACAGCCCTCTCTAAGCAGTTTACAGAGTTAGCATATTGCCCCCAACAATCTGGGTCCTCATTTTACCCACCTCAGAAGGATGGAAGGCTGAGTCAACCTTGAGCCGGTGAGATTTGAACCGCCGAACTGCAGCTAGCAGTCAGCTGAAGTAGCCTGCAGTGCTGCACTCTAACCACTGCGCTACCTCGGCTCATTAAACCTAAGACAATTGGAACCATTTGTTCAAGAAGAGTGTGACAAATTACCAGTTGACCAAGAGTCGAAGCTGCAAAAAGTGTTTGATTGTAGTTATTGCCTGAAAAAATGTGCTATGAAATAATAGGTTAAGGGTGCCATAATTATTTCCATGCCATTTTTATTCTTTTTTATTATTTACAAGAATATGTTAAGTCATACATCAAAAGCAAAATGCCTATTCTTTGGATTACGGAGTTAAAAATATTGGATATCATATACTTGTGTCACTTTCAATTTATTTCACAACAAACTGAGATTCCTTGGGGGGGGGGAAATGAGAGTATCGATACCTTTGGCCAGATTTGTACCCCCAAGGCATGAAAGTCATCTCAGCTACCTAGCTTAAACAAGTAGGCATGTATACTGGGCAGCAATGATACAGGAAGATGCCGGAGGGAGATGATCACAATGGAAAAGGCATCATTTCATACCATGCTGGAGAAAGCAATGGTAAAATATTCCTGTATTTTACCAAGAAAGCCACAAGGACATGAAATATAGAATGATTACTGATATAGCACTAGATGAAGGGCCTCTCCTATTGAATGGCATTCAACATGCTACTAAGGAAGAACTAATAGCAATAGCACTAGCACTTAGACTTATATACACTTCATAGTGCTTTACAGCCCTCTCTAAGCGGTTTACAGAGTTAGCATATTGCCCCCAACAATCTGGGTCCTCATTTTACCCACCTCAGAAGGATGGAAGGCTGAGTCAACCTTGAGCCGGTGAGATTTGAACCGCTGAACTGCAGCTAGCAGTCAGCTGAAGTAGCCTGCAGTGCTGCACTCTAACCACTGCGCCACCTCGGCTCCTTATCATCTTTCAGAGTACTAATGTGTTTATATCATGGCTAAATTAAGGCGTTTAGGATGTCTAGTTGTTGATGTTGTCATGTAGGAAAAGAAAATCTGAAGCTAAATATGGAGTGAATATGGGAAAAGCTCAAACTGTGAAAGATAAAATAGATCAACTCCACGCCGACACACTACCAGTGTGAAATTGGACCTTTTTAATCACAATATCTTACTGTTTACTACTCAAGATATGAAAAATAAAGAAATAATGGTATTGTTTTCATAGTTTTCATAGAAAGGATATAACAAGGACAATATTTGGGAACAAATATTATCAATTAGAGTTTGTGAACAACACTTTAATATGATTATTCAAGTTCATGCAGCAAACATTGATGCGGAAAAAGAGGAGACTGATGAATTTTACGGTCAGGTTCAATCTGAAATTTATAGAACATCCAAGAAGATGTGCTCCTTATGGCTGGAGACTAGAATACCAAAGTTATTAAGGTGGAAAACATAGTTGGATTCCACGGCCTAGGAATTCAAAATGAAGCAAGAAAATGACTTCTGCCAGTTCAATGATTTCCTCATCACTAAAGCAATCTTCCAACATCCAAACTGATACTTACGGTATATACATTGCACTGCTCTGCAATACCTTTAATTTCACATGCTAGCAAAGTACGGTAATTATGTTTAATGCTGATGGATGCTAGATAATTGAAAAAGTCATAGAATATCAGAAAGAAGTCAAGATGGGCTTCATTTATTATGGAAAGATCTTTGGTTAAGCCAAACAGATTAAGCTGTGGAATATCCTCAGGAAAATGGCAATTCCAGAACATCTCACTGTCCCCATGAGAAAATATACACAGGCCAGAAGCCACAGTCTGGATGGAACAGAACAAAGCAGATTCCAGATTAGCAAAGGATTGCAACAAAGCCACATACTCTTCCATTATTTATTCAATCCATATGCTGAATGTATCAAGGGAAGCTGGATTGGAAGAAGATGAGTGTGATTTTAGAATTGGAAGAAGAATCATCAATAACCTGCATTATGCAGATGATGCTACTCTAACAGCTGAAAATGCAAATTATCTGGAAGCTCTAAGTAATACAAATCAAAGAGCACAGTGGAAAAATGAAACTAAGAAGACCAAATTAATGACAACAGATACAATAAACAGCCTTAAAATTGACAATGGAGATATTGAAGTGGTGGGTAAATTCTACCATTTGGGATTGACAGTAAAACAACCAGTAAACAAGAAATTGACCAAATATTAGAACTTGGGAGGCTTTGAAAAAGATATCCAGATGCCATAACATATAGAATAGAATAGAATTCTTTATTGGCCAAGTGTGATTGGACACACAAGGAATTTGTCTTGGTGCATATGCTCTCAGTGTACATAAAAGAAAGGATACATTCGTCAAGAATGTATAAGGTACAACACTTAATGATAGTCATAGGGTACAAATAAGCAATCAAATCACATTAGGAAACAGTCAATATAAATCGTAAGGATACAAGCAACAAAGTTACAGTCATGCAGTCATAAGTGGGAGGAGATGGGTGATAGGAACGATGAGAAGATTAATAGTAGTGCAGACTTTGTAAATAGTTTGACAGTGTTGAGGAAATTATTTGTTTAGCAGAGTGATGGCGTTCGGGGAAAAACTGTTCTTGTGTCTAGTTGTTCTGGTGTGCAGTGTATGTTTATATGTTTATATCTATACCTACAAAAGCCCAGCTGCCTAGAGAAGACTCTACTAGTGGGAAAAATGTAAAAGTAAAAGAGGATAATCATCAGCAAGATGGATGGACTTGATTACATCAGCATGCACAGTGGTACCTCAGTATTCATCGTTAATTGGTTCCAGGAGACACAATAAATACCAAAAATGATGAATATCAAACAAATTTTTCCCATAAGGAATAATGTAGTGAGTCACAAGACAGACGACAACGACAAGTTATAATTTGTGCATCAAGTACCAAACAAATGATGGGTACTGGGACAAATTTGTCATGTCAAAATGCATTGACTATCAAATTCAATGAGTTTCAAAGCAACTGAATACCAAGCTACCACTGTACGATATACGGTATGTGAGTAAGAACCAAAAATATAGCCCTTACAGGATTCCAACATAGAACATGATATGAGTTGAGAAGGGGAGGAGCGATACACTTTGAAGTAGAAATCTATTGCACTTCTGCTGAAATACCACTGGTGGCTGGCCCATGTTGTCTATGCAGTGTAATGATACAAGAACTTGAGTAGTCATGTGGGCCATTCTTTGAGTGGCAAATTACATTTATCAAGCACCACACTTTGTAGATAGGAGTATAAATGGTAGAGTGAGAATATAAACGGATGAAAATTGATGAGGGTGATTAAATTATGCTCCCTTTGTTATTTCTTTGCTTAATTTCTCTTTCTCTAACCTAAGCAAGCAGCTTCCCTAGCATGGGAAGCTTAAATAGAACTCATTCCTAGTAGCCCAATGAAGACATAGATACATTACTGCTTCCCTTAGTGAGAAGGCAATGTTAATCATCTGTGGATATCTCAAACATTTGTGTTGAAACCAAGCAATGTTCAAAAAAGGTAATTATCTGAATCAATAAACCCATGCTGAAACCCATTCTGTTGCTTCTGTTAATGGTGAGCCCACTGGGGACAAAGATTCTACACTGAGTTAGGATTAGCCACCTAATAAATACATAACAGTCAGTTCTATACACAAAGACATACACTCACCTAACGTCCAGTAAGTTACTGCTTCCAGGTGTGAAATGCTACTGTAGATAGCATGCATATACATAAAATGAATCATCAATTCTGCCAACCACCACCAAATCAAAATACGAACGGCTCCCCAGATGAAAATAGATAGATTGGACTTCCAATTGCAGGATTGTTGTTTGCTCATCTGCATTAGAATAAATTAAACATTAATACTGTATAGAATTGGATTTTATTTGACTATTGTGTCAAGCAATCTTTTCTTTCCTTTTTAATTCCAATTGGAATCTTTATTTAGTCTTTGTGTTTGAAAATTAAAACATGTAAACAATATAAAATATATTGTGCTTGTTGATAGTCTTGGACAGTGATGGCTAACCTTTTTGCTGTCGCATGCCAAAAGCGGGGGGAGCGCGGGGGGGTGTTGCACACGCATGTACCCACACCCATAATTCAATGTGTCCCGCGCATGCGCACGTGACCCCCCTGCGCTCCCCAACTTTTGGCATGCGATGGCACGGTGGGCTCGTTTTTCGCTCTCCCCAGGCTCCAGAGGCTTTCTAGAAGCATGGGGAGGGCGAAAACGGCCTCCCCCCCTGGAGGCCCTCCGGAGGCTGGAAACGGCCCGTTTGCCAACTTCCGGTGGGACCGGAAGGCCTATTTTTCGCTCTCCCCAGGCTCCAGAGGCTTTCTAGGAGCATGGGAGGGTGAAAACTGCCTCCCCCTCCCCCCGGAGGCCCTCCAGAACCTGGAAACGGTCCGTTTCTGAACTTCCGGCGGACCCAAAAGGCCCGGTTTTTGCCCTCCCCAGCCTCCAGAGGCTTTCCTGGAGGCTGGGGAGGGCGAAAACGGCCTCCCCCACCCCCTCAGAGGCCCTCCGGAGACCAGAAACACCCTCCCAGAGCCTCTGCGTGAGCCCTTTACTTACCTCAAAACGGGCCGCTGGAGACTCCTGGGAGGAGAGGGGGGCGTGGCCAGCCAAAAATCAGCTGGCCAGTGCGCGCATGTGCGCTGGAGCTGATCTACGGCAATGGCTCCCGTGCCGGCAGACATGGCTCCGCGTGCCGCCTGTGGCACGCGTGCCATAGGTTCACCATCACGGGTCTTGGATTTTTGTAATCTGAAGAACATATGCATTTAATTGTAATACGGGAGATAATAAAGAAATTTGTAAAAATGATAAAACATACAAAAAACACTACTCTGGGGAAAATCAGTTTTCAGATGAATGGGACTGTTTAGTAGACAAATTGAGGCATAAGGAATGTGTCCTTGCAGCAACTGTGGTTTTATCAGAACATCCCCATAGCAATCGCTGAATCTCAAGATACAAATGTTTCTTCTAACATATGTATTTATAATACATCTCAGGTTACTTCCTGCCCTTCTGTTATCTATAGAAAACAATCATTGTTCTCTGTAGATCACAGAAAGGCAGGAAGTAACCTGACATGTATTACAAATACATATGCATGCATCACTTTCCCCTCCTTTCTGAAATGTATAATACCCATGCATCTATTTGTCTGCAGGGGTGTGTCTCCCACTTTTCTTTTGGAAGAGAGCCTCTCCTGTGCGCACTGTTAAATAAATAAACACTGTAGTGAGCCTTGATTATTGCTTTCTGGATCCTGGGTTTGATTCCACACTACCAAAACAACAATCTATAGAGCAGCTTGCTGTCTTCCAGATGTGATAGACAAATCCCAGAATTCTCTGTGAGCATAGTCTATGATCGTGCTGTTGAAGAAAGGCTAGCCGTGACTGTCATGTGAAGATCATACATATGGTATCTTATTTATCTATCAAATTTATACACTACCCAACTGACTGTGATTGGCTCTGGACAGTTTACAAATAAAAGTCATAAAACTATTTAAAAGTCAATATTAGAAACAGATTTAAAAATAAATAAAAGCAATAATAAAATAATAAAAATAAAGGCAGATTTTGAAAGTTAAAGCAGAAGGAACACCCTCAAGCCATCTACCACTCCCAGGGTTTGTCTAGCACTAGTAGATCCTCATGCCAGCTGGCACAGCCAGATCTTCAGGGCTTTTGCCATCCACATATTAATATTGTCATCATATTGCAAATAATGTAATTCAATGATTCCTAATCTTTGGTCCAGGGAGCACTGGTAGTCACAAATGATGCAAATGGAAAATCTTACTGGATTCTCACCAAACATTTCCTGTGGAACACTGAAATTTTATAATTGGTAATCTCTTAAGATTATAAACTTTTAAAAGTATTCCACTAGCACCACTTGGAAGCAGGTAACATGTGTGCCATCTTGCTCCCGAAAGCCATATTCACCGATAATGTTTCTTACATAATTGATTTCCTTAAAGAAAATATATTTCTAATGCCCTATTGTGGGAAAAAAAAATGTGTAAACAGAATTAGTTTCAGTTGAGTATCTATAAATAGGAGTGCAGCCTTATGCAAAAATTCCTTTTCTGATGTCAAACATCAGATTTTAAAAAAGACTTTTGCCAATTCAAACTAATAATGTTAGTCACCTACCATTATTAATTCTCTTTTAAAAATAATATTTCTGTGTATACTTTAAATTCTCAGTTGCACGGCATCATGAGTTGTATGATTTTATTATTACATAAAAAGAATGAATTCATCTAGCATTTTTAGCATAAGAATTCCCTTGCCTTGGGCATTTTGATAATGATATACAACATTTAGCTGTTGGATTACATGGATAAGCTCCTAACCCTTCAAAAAAAAAAAAAAAACCCTTTTGACAATTTTTTAAAAAAATAAACATCTTACTTTATACCATGAATTATGATAATTGTCTTTCACATTTATGACTTTCTCTAAATTCAGCTTATGAAAAGTAAGCTAATTTCCCTGAGCAAGTTTGATCATTCTGTAACATTTCATTCAACCTTTAATAGCTAGTAGAACTCATTCCAAAGGGAAGTATGTTATATTTGAATATCATCAACATTCAAGCTTTTATCACCTGTTGAGATAATTGTTTCTGAAACAAGCTTTTTGTTCTCGGATGGATCAGGGAAGAAATACAATGTTTCCAATCATTTAGGCAGAACTGGGTGAAGGTGGAGGGTATATGACTTAGATATATCAATTTTATATTTCTTCCAACGTCTATGAAATTGTTTAATAGGATTATATATCTCATCTCCTGCTCAACAGGATTACTGATCTCCTCCTTCCATAAGATTATTGTAGGCTTTTGTTCTATTAAATATAAAGTAGAATTCTGGGGCGTTTTTAAGAAGCCATTTCCTCAGTTGTTGCAGAAAAAGGAATGAGGAAACTCCTCATTTAGCCAACTTCCAATTTCTTTACTTGATTTTTCCCCCCTCTATTTTTCCTCTGTTCATTGCTAGGAAGTGATTACACAGATGATTGGCTTATTCTCCATAAAGAATAGAAGATTACTTAATGACTCTTATTACATCTTTCAGCAAGCTTGCCGGATGCTTTCACTATACTGACTCATCTTTAATAACATCTCACTATCTACAACTACTTTAAAGAAACTATCTTCAAAGTACTGTGGAGGAAAGAGAAAACACATCCCTACAGTGTTGTCAATTCAGTTATGATGCATGCCAATCAGACTTCTTAGGACATGCAGACACACCTGTTTCCTGTTATATAGCCAACATTAAAATACTGAACTATGGATAGCAGCTGAGATGTTTAAGGCCACTGGGTGGCTAATTTCCTTGCAAAGTAGGAAGCAACAGAGTTTCAAAACTCTGCCAACTTACCGTCACCAAGTCGCTGCAGGACAACTCTCCACGGTCAACTCACCACTGGCACAACTCACCACGGGCAGCTGGAGGGAGATCCAGGTGGGCAGGCGAATGGGTAGGCAGAACGCAGAGAATGTTGGGGCAGGCGGCGGAAAGGAGCAGTAGCTGGGGCCTTCCCATTTTCATACCCCTCGCTGTTGCTGCACCAGGCTCCAAGCAGAAGAGGCCGGGGATGGCAGTGGTGGCAGTAAGGGTGGGAGGCGCCGAGGCGATGGCATCGGCAATGGTTCTGAGCCTGGTGCCATGACAACATTGATGGCAGCTGCAAGCCCAGCACAGTGATTGAAGTGGCAGCAATTGTGAGCCCGGTGTGGTGATGGCAGCAGCAGCAGCACACTGGGTTCAGAATCGCTGCCGCTATCATGCAGGGTTTCAAGCCTGGCGCAGTGGTCGCAGCAGGGTGTGTGAAAATAGGAATCCCACAGCTGCCACTGCCTCCCCACCACCCACCCTGCCACTCTGTGCGGTCTGCCCATCTGCTCACTCACCTGCCCAGGTCTCCCTCCAGCCACCCACAGTAAGTTATCCCTGCAGCAAGTTGCTCTGTGAAGTTGTCCTGCGGTCCTGTGAACTGGCAGCAGCAAGTTGGTGGTGGTGAGCTGGCCATGGGGATCTGGCTGCAGCAAGTTGTCCCATCCCGACTCCGGGAACCCCATACAGGGGTTGATCAGAACCGCTAACAGCCTGATGAACTCAGACCAATACCCAGTTCTAAAAAAGAGTGATGGCTGGTGAGAGGGATATTAAGAATCTAAGAAGCAGGGTTCCCCAAAGACAGGGTAGTTGTGAGAGAACTAGGAGAGACACATTACAACACACAAAATAACTCCCTCTGATCAATGAACTTCATATGTACTAATATACTTTTTCCAAATTTTATATAAACATATAGATCTATTTTATCAACAGTAACAGCTCTATTTTTCCCAGCTCCCTCCAGAGAGACCATTTCTGTTTAAAATAAATTATGGAAACAGGCCAATATTTAAAACATTATCCATTTAAAATCTCATCAACATGAATTTTTCAAGTAAGAAAAATACAATTAAAATAGCTAATGAGAATAATCATCTAATATAAATTCAAAAGGAATTCTCTAGCATGAATTCCCATAGGGGCTTGTACCAGAGCTATTAAAAATTCTCTCTTTGAATACCCAAAACTCTGTTTTTCTCTGCAGGCCCCCACCCCTGACATGCAGTCAGCTCTATACAGACACCTTTCATGTCTCACATGGTTGAAGTTATTTTTGAGAAAACAGGGCTAAATCTAATAGCAAAAACTCAATATCCAATTCTAAAAATCACCATAGCTTCAGTTTACATGTTCACAGATTCAGAATCAAAAGGAACGGGCCTGGCATAATAATCTAGCTGTTCAACACAGGAAATCTAGAGTTAGTGTATTCCCAACAAATATTCTGCTTCCATGATAGCCATCTCCTACTCTTTATAATTGGCTCCCACCATGAAGCTACACTTCTCAAGATTCAGCTAAATACTCAACTGAAGTTAAAATTTCTGTCATTTATACCCAATAGATTTAGCCCTGCTCCTGGGATAGCACAGACCAAGTCTTTCTCATCCTCAATGTATTTGAAAAATACTGTAATATCCCCATTCACTTTTCTAGTCCACTATACCCAATTTTTCAATACATCTTCTGAACCTGTTTGAATTTGTCTGCATAATTTTTAAAAGTAATGTTTTCAAATTAGTATTCCAAAATGGCATGGGCCTTACACAGAAAAATTCAAATTAGCAATAGCAATAGCACTTAGACTTATATACCGCTTCATAGTGCTTTACAGCCCTCTCTAAGCGGTTCACAGAGTCAGCATATTGCCCCCAACAATCTGGGTCCTCATTTTACCCACCTCGGAAGGATGGAAGGCTGAGTCAACCTTGAGCCGGTGAGATTTGAACCGCCGAACTGCAGCTAGCAGTCAGCTGAAGTAGCCTGCAGTGCTGCACTCTAACCACTGCGCCACCTCGGCTCTTAAATTATTACTTTTCATGGTCTGAAAATTATAAGAGGCATGATGGCTCAGTGGCTTCATGATGCTGAAGATGGTCTCTGCACCAGCGGTTCAAGTCCAAGCACTGCGTGGCGGAGTGAGCTTCCATGACATGAAAGCATGTTCTATGCAAGTAGATAAATAGGTACCACTTCGGTGGGGAGATGAATTGATGCTCCATATAAGCAGTCAGATTCCGGCCAGCTCTGAACCTTCCTGGTTGCAACACCCATTTGTGATGCAGCTCCAGGGAAGGGAGGGGAGCTTGGATGACACTGCAGGACGAGCTGCTCACCCTTTTTTCTGGTGTGAAGCCAGCTCGCCTTCCTGTGGCATACCTTGGAAAGTACGTGAGTGTGTCTCACAACAGAGCTGGTAAATTGACAGCCAAACTATTTTACAATAGCATTGTGGTCTCCTGGCTAATGTAACAATACCATATGCTCATCATCATCATCATCATCATCTGAAAATTATCGGTCTATTACTGAAGAGTAAAATTGCATCAGAGGTGTTTTTTTTTCCAGAAACATCATATTGCTAACTGATGCTTGATATTTAACTGCATTCCTAACATTCATTCCATTTGAACTATTGTCAACCAATATTTCTCATCCCAATTCTGTATGTTTTAGTATTTTCCCTCTTCTATAAATGCAGACATTTGATTTATTTATAATGAATTCTGTTTTGCTAGAATGTTAATTTAAAATCCATATAATCCAATCAACACTATAGCCATGCCTTTATTTAATGTAAACTCTGGGTTCCTACTATCACAGAAACCATCCAAAAGCTTTCATGCAGATTTATTTTGGTTGCTATCGCTTTCTCTGACATGAAGTAAGATATTAAAAAGTGGCATCAGAAGCAATACAAAAACATATTGTCAAGAACATCAAAGCAATCCAAAGTGTTGTTACCTGTGTATAAAATTCATCAAAGGTGATAACAGGTCCATTGTGAAACACAGGATAGTAGAATGTATATGACAACATCCAAAGGAATGAATGCTGTATCATCTCAGGAGGCCTATCCCAACAATATTCCAGACTGAAGCTTGTATAATAGAGACAGCGCACAATCAGGGTGAAAACTAGTAGATAGTACTCATTTTCACTGGCATACCAGCCTCTCTGAAAAAAATGAAACCAATTTGAAGATTATGTAAACACACAACATAGCTATTAAAAGTAATATTCCATAGCCAGAAACCTGAGATCTGCATGTGTACAGATTTATAAAAGAAAAACTCCAGAATTGCTTCATATTATCCAAACGCTTCCTAGGGGTTTTACTGGTGAAAGGTAGCATTAGACAAAGTTGGAATAGAGCCAACAAATTCATTCCATAGCAATAGCACTATAGCAGGGGTGTTAAACTCGCGGCCCGCAGGCCAGATGCGTCACGTGCTGGGCCCGCCCTCGCCCGGTTTAGCAAAGGGGGAAAAAGTCCCGACGACGCGAGTTTGACACTCCTGCACTATAGCAATAGCACTTAGACTTATATACCACTTCATAGTGCTTTGCAGCCCTCTCTAAGTGGTTTACACAGTCAGCATATTGCTCTCAACAATCTGGGTCCTCATTTTGCCAATCTCAGAAGGATGGAAGGCTGAGTCAACCTTGAGCCGGTGAGAATTGAACTGCTGGCAGTCGGCAGAATTAGCTTGCAATAACCACTAACCACTGCCCCACCACAGCTCCCAATTATTTCATTGAAACTATTCTAAGCTAGCCTCAGTATGTAATTCACCCTATGCATTTAGGAAAATAATCTTCTAGGAAGCAAAAGGAAAGTGCTACATTATCCAAAACTCCCTTTCCTTAGCAACTTAGGCCCACAGGGTAAAGTAATATTTATTTCTTTTTACACACACAATACATACACACACATATGTATATACATTCATACATACAGTATATGTATATATCTCTGCATATATATACGTCCTGCTGCAGATTCTCAAATAAGTAAAGCTGAGTCTTTAAGAAACAGTGTTGTATAGTGATCACTATTACAAATGATAAGCATATACAAAAACCTAGAACTGTTGCTTCCAACTGTACTGCAGTAATTTGTACTTACATTACTGAGAGCACTAGGTATGTTAACTGGTATATGATTTTGCTGCTACTTCAGAACCATTTAAAATCCATCTGGCTTACTCTACGTCAACTTTTCTTCAGGTTATTTTCATCTCCTTCACACTATATTTTACTATCAGCCTCAGATAAGAAATCTCAACTTCAGCCACTGGCCATTTAATATATTTTTTTAATGCTTACATTGTGGCTATGAAGGAGTCAACCCAATTCTTGCTTTTTTAAAAAAAATATTTATCAGGTTTTGTCAATGTTGTTGTTTTCCTTTTGTAAAATAAACATCATAACTTTGTATCTTCACTAATATCACTTGTATCTTCACTAATATACATACATACCAGTGGTGGGTTTGGACCGGTTCTTTAGAACCGGTAGCTCTGACTCCAAGCTGAGAGAGAACCGGTTCTCTGTATCTGTGAAAGTGGGCCCGCCCGCCCTCCCCTGGGTTATACTGACCTTTATATCTGCTTCCGAAGCCCAGCTGATCAGGGGCAGCAGATTGAATTGCCGCTCCGCAGCTGTTTTCTGTTCGCCTTGCCTAGTTTGCAACGTGAAAGTGCTGTTTCTTTAGTACTGAGCATGCGTAGAGGATCATTTCTGTGAAGGGACGCGCCGGCGGGCGCAAGCGAAGTGAGCGCGCACGTGCAAAACGTGCACTTCCGTCACGATGCGAACCGGTGGGGAAGGTAAGTAGAACCTACCCCTGATACATACATATTTTATTTCTAAATTTCTAAGGTGGAAACATTCTAAGAATACTATAACATCTTCTAAAAAGAGTGATTCCTCTAAATTTCTCAAAATCCCAGACTTTTACAAAATAACTTGTTTAAACACATACAAAAATTACACATGTAATTTACCTTCACTTCTTCTACGGCAGATAGATGCAGAGTTGACAACAGAAGCAAAGAAGTCAACCATGTAAGCACTGGATTTTTCAACTGGGCTACTAAATACGAGATAGTGACATGTAGAAAAATCATAGTCAGTCCTTTGGACCCCAGTAGAAACCAACAGGCAGCAATTCCATACACCATCAGAAACCAAGGTTTGTACTGAAATGTCAGAGAGAATGGATGATGAAATGTCATACACGAATAAGGGAATGTTTAATCTATCACCAATATATCGAACTCTCTCAAAGGAGCTCAAAACCATATGTAGGGTAGAGGGAATGGTCAACATGTTCCAGCTTGAGAAGAACTCTGTAAAATAATTTAAGCTTAGAAGAGCTGATTACCCAGTGTGATTTATTTATTATAAAACAGTAATGTGAACCAAGATCACTAAATTCAACATTTTATCTCTGAGGATTATTTTAATATATTTTGCTCCCTGAGGAAAAAAAAACAAAATTTGCATATTATATGCCCCCCTCCTGTAACACTGGTTTATATGATACTGGGGCATCAACCCCACCCTCCAAGGGCAACACAATTTATGTAATCATCCACAGAGAGAAAAAGAATCTATATAGGCCCTTAAAAGTAAATGGAAATAAGTATTTAAATAGTGTTTTCTAAGTCAGACATGATTATATTAGCTACCATCCTAACAGTGACAGGCTTGCTATCTCAATCTTACAGAGAGAAAAAGAATCTACTGGCTTTCACAGGGAAAGTATGAGCATCATAACAAGTTTTTCAACGGCAGATTAGTGCAGTAATGGTGCCCTATCTTTCATTTGTCTTAATGATATCTGAAACGAAGACCAACTCTGGCCTTCTACACAGAAAACAAAACTGGGGAAGTGCTGTGTTTTAGATCCAAAGCCAAAACACTGATTTTGTATGGACATGGACACATTTTCCATAGTTTTTGGTATCTCTTTAAAAAAAGCTGTGTTTTTTTAGGCTCCAATAATAGCTACACAATCCCACGAAATTTCATATGTAAATTAAGGAGGCACTGATGGAATACTAGCCCCTGCTCTGAAGACCTAGGACAGCCCAGGAAAAGACAAAGCTTTTTAAAGGTGTTACTAATAAATGCAGTATGTTTGCTGCCCGGGCCTGCTCTAAAACACCTTCTCTCTATATAAAAATCATGATAAGTTATAAGGACATATTGCAATATATTAATATTGCAATAATTAGGTTGATATTTTTTTTACTGTTATAACTGTAGAATAGTGGATGAGAGTGAACTGGGGCTGAAACAGTGTTTGTCATTATGACAGCGGACTTTGCCTAGCCCAAATTAAGATATATGATCAAATAATGAGTGACAGCTAACTAAGGCTGAAGCAGTAAATAAACGAATGATTTTTATTACAGACCTTGACCAAGCAAACAAAAATACAAACATATCCCACAAAAGAAAAGCAAATAAGAAATATTGTTTATTCAATACTTACACAGCACTCTGTTTCACAAAACACAGTAAGAACTAATCAAGTTAACTAGTGTAAAGGGTGTATCAACTCTCAAAATGACTCTAGCTGAAGCCATATTTTTCTTGCTTCGTTTCTTAGTTGCCATACTTATGGGGGGGAGGGGGACATATGGAATGTAGAATGTTTTTCTCCAATGTGCCAGACATAACAACGATAAGGCTCCTGAGAACCAAGGCCAAATCAGCGTGCCCTAGCAATGACAGGAGGGAGCGCTGAGAAGTTCATCACCTGCTTGATTGGCTAATGTGACCTGTGACATAAGGGAGGTGGACAGTATCTATTCTTTAATTATACCAAAAACGCAAGAATTATTCAGTGTTGGTTTAATGTCATGGTTCCGAGTAATGCTCCCAACCAATTCAAGACTCTGAGGCCTTGGATTCCTCAAAAATCTGGTTTACTGGGTACATCATACTGGCACAGTCAAAAGTGAAACCAACACTGAATAATTTCCATGTTTTTGGTATAATTAAAGAATAGATACTGTCCACCCCTCTCATGTCACGTTAGCCAACCAAGCAGGTGATGAACTTCTCAGCACTACCTCCTGTCATTGCTAGGGCACGCTGATTTGGCCTTGGTTCTCAGGAGCCTTATCGTTGTTATGTCTGGCACATTGGAGGAAAACATTCTACATTCCATAAGTCCCCCCCCCAAGTATGGCAACTAAGAAACGAAGCAAGAAAAATATGGTTTCAGCTAGAGTGGTTTTAAGAGTTGACAGGGTGTTTAGCACTCCTCATCAAATGCCATATTAACTTAAATCAGGGGTCCCCAGACTTGGCAACTTTAAGACTTTATGCTGGCTGGAGAATTCTGGGAGTTGAAGTCCACAAGTCTTAAAGTTGCCAAGTTTGAAGACCTCTGACTTAAATAAAGGGAATCAATAATGATCAGACTCTTGGTTCAACATTTAGTAGGCAGAAAAATGTAATACCACTATTCTGCATGATATAATGGCTAGTAGTGGGCTTTCGGGTGCTATTCAAATTGGTGTTCACTTAGAAAACTCTTCATGGCTCAGGTTCTGGTTGCCTATGGGATTCTTCTCCTGTTGTTTTTGCCTAACTGATAAGATCTAGAAGAGCTGATACTCTAAATCTTAGCTTAAAAGCATTGTAATCTTGTGAGATGTAGGGACCAGCATGCCCCTGAAATCCATATAGCCCTGACTCTATTGGCTTCCACAAAGCTGTAACAGTCTAGCTCAGTGATGGTGCCCAAACTGCAACCCAAAACTCACTTATTTATCGCAAAGTGCCAACACGGCAATTTAACCTGAATACTGATGTTTTACTACCTAAAATAATGATAAACAAGGCAGAATCCAGCTAATTGTTCTAAGAAAAATGTGATAAATGCACTTTTATGCCCCTTCATTTTTTTTTCCTGCTTTTGAAATATTATGTTTAGCAACAATAAAAAAGAAAAACTTTTGTAATATCATTTCTCTTTCCCTCCTCTTTCTCTCTCTCTTTCCCTCCCTCTTTCCCTCCCTCTCTCTTTTCCTCCCTCCTCTTTCTCTGTCTCTCTCTCTTCCCCCCTTTCTCTCTCTTTCTCTTTCCCTCCCTCTCTCTCTTTCCCTCTCTCTATCTCTCTGCCTGTGTTTCTCTTTCCCTCCCTCTCTCTCTCTCTTTCCCACCCCACTCTCTTTGCCTCTGTTTCTCTCTCTTTCCCCCCCTCTCTTTTCCTCCCTCCCTCCCTCTCTTTCTCTCTTTCTGTTTCTCTCTTTCCCTCCCTCTCTCTTTCCCTCCCTCCCTCTCTTTCTCTCTCTTTCCATCCCTCCCTATCTTTCTCTTTGCTTCCCTCTGTTTCTCTCTCTCCCCCCCCGGGGGGGGGAGGAAGGAACCCTTGAACTGGTGCTGGGTGGTGGGAATCTGACGTCTGGAGGCCGACGAGCCCAGGAACAGCGCACCGAAGCTCAGCTGGCCGGCGGGGAGGCGGGGCATCCCAACACAGGCAGCTCTGCAGGAAAAGCAACTGACATCCGGGAGGCCAGAACGAGCCGAGACGACGCAGGGCTTCAGGAGGAGGGGGACCCCGTCTCCCCCATTGTGAACCACGCGAGTGAAAAAGTTCACTCAATCAATTCCAACTTCACAAGATCTTTTTCTTTCACGAGAAGTTGGAATTGATTGAGTGAATTTTTTTTTAGTACCACAAATTTCTGTTTCCCTGGGGGAAATGCGACAGAGAAACGCGATGGAGCTGGGCTGGGGTGATGGCGCGTGTGCCCACAGAGTGGGCTCTGTGTGCCACCTCTGGCACGCGTGCCATAGGTTAACCACCATGGGTCTAGCTCTTTTATCAGAGCTGGGCTGGGATGAATTAGTCTACTCCCCGATGATAATTTGTGGGGGACTTGTTTATATCGTTACCTTCCTCAATGTGCATGAAATGCTCTTTGTGTGGTTTTGATTGTTTTTAGTTATTAATTTTTTGATGTTTTAATCCTACTGTGTAAGTTTCCTCAAGCCACTCTATTACTGAGATGGTATACAAGTTAACAAATAAATTAAAAATATACTTCATGTATATACACACACACACACACACACTTAATTCATCTTTGAATTAAGGATTATCCCATCACCAAATTGTTTTTCCTTGTGCTTAAATGAGCAGCTCACTCAAAAAAAAAAAAAAAAACAACCCCTCTGGCCTCAAAAGGAGTCAAAGGATTCTAAGAGAAGTTTTAGCTGAGAGAATCACTGCAGATACTGTTCAGGGTACATCAACAACCCATTCAAGCTCATCCAGACATGTCCTCTCTACATCTCTGCCTTTGAAGACAAGAATTATTCAAATCATTCTAACTATGAAACACAATACTGTACAGCAGACTCTTAAAACAACTTGAATATATTAGGCAAACAATGCACGTAAAAATATTATTTTCCAATGCAAATTTGAAATGGGAAGAAGAACTTTGCTGTTCTGAAAAAACACATCTGCAAAGGAAAAGCACAGAAACTTGCTGTTTAGAAACAAGCAAAAATTAGTTCTCCCCTGGGTCTCATAAATTCATTTCCTGTCTAAAACTAAGCACATAGATCTTTTTCTTTCTTTCTTGACTTTTTTACTGTCATAGTTCAATAATTTCACCCCTCAAATTTTAATAAGCTTATAGCACAGCATTCTTCCAGCACTACTCAGCGTGGAATTCATTAAAAGTGAACTCTGAAGGAAGATGTGGGGGACCCTGCCAACTTATTCCCACTGTTGAACAACTTGAAGATAATTACTATTTTCCAAAAACGGTGGGATGGGATGCCCAGGGCGAGCAATACATCTAAGCTGAAGTAAGTGCTATTCAAAGGATCCAAGATTAATAGATAGAAAGGAGGTAGTGAAGCCTAAAGTCTGAGTTTTCAGAAGAAATGAGTCTATTTTCAGTCCTGCAATTTGAAGGAAGAAGAGGGATTCAAAGATCTTTTAGTCTGAAAACCTCATACCGACGTTAGCATGTTTCTACAGTTACTTTAGGCCAGATGTATCAAATAGGAGGTGACCCACAAGCACTTTCAACAAGCCACAGAGATAGAACTAATAGATGAAACCTAAGAAACAGCTATGTAATTATTTCTTAAATATGTATACTGCCCATCTCTCTACCAAGTGACTCTATCAGGTGGCTATCCTAGGAGTTAGAGCAATAGATTGACTACTATATGCCTTCTTCAAAATTCACAGGCTTTTTCAGAGAAAGATGCTGAATCTCCCTTCAGATCTACAGTAACTGGCCTATTCCAGGAAAACTGATATTACGTAGGTATTCCATGATTGCCATAAACTAGGGCACATTCCTTACTAAATTATACAACATGCCAAAACATAGAATAAGGAGAAAGATGCTTGGTTTAACATTACAGAATCTCGCCTCACTCTTATTTATCATATTTGCCTCTACTCAGACCAGCATGCCTGACAATATCTTATTTTGGGCCCATAACCACAGAGCAGTGTGATTAAACCTGAGCAATAGCCAAACACTATATGCCTTTGTTTCTCAATCTTGGCAACTTTAAGATGGGTGGACTTCAACTCCTATTGCTGGCTGGGGAATTCTTGGAATTGAAGTCCACCCATCTTAAAGTTGCCAAGGTTGAGAAACACTATATGCCATAACACTGGGATAACTCCCAGGCTTGTGTGACATCAGGGTTGTAATATAATTTGACATTCTGTGTGGACAAGTAAAAACTTTGTAGATAGAAGCCGTTTTGCTTTTCTCCATGCTTCCTTTGAAAACAAATCCTCTGAACCATAACTACTACAGTCAGTTTTGTATGAGTGAAGTTATTCATTTGGACATTTAAAAAAAAAAGCTTTCAGATGAAACTGAGGAACTCCAAGGATTCTCTCTTTCATACTGACATGAAAGTAATGTTCTTATTAAAACAGATAAAAATATACACAGGCCTTGCTTAATTAAGACGATCAGTAGGAACTAGCATATACTGTTGATTTAAAAATCAATCTGACAGCACTGGTTTCAAATCAACAAACTAAAACAACTACTTTCATTTAAAAATAATTGCACAACTGCTTTCATTGTAATTATAGCAACATTTTACCTGTTACTTGCAACCCTCCCACAAGTTGTCCACAAGGTATCTTTAAAATGTGATATTATTCAGATGGACTTACTATATTTAGATTGCTGTCCTACACTGTCAATCAGAATACAGCTTAACAACCATTCATTCAGTGACTATTTGAAGTTTCAAAGGTGCTAAACAAATTATACTTATGCCCAGTCCTCAAAGTTATGGCCGTTGCAGCACCCCTGAAGTCAGGTGATTAAAATTCACTCTGTATTTACAACTGCAAGGTACGCTTCAACAACCCCCTATCTCTGCCCTTTTAGCCACCCTGTACTCCTCCACCCAGTTACCCCACCATTCCTGCCACTCTGCCATGCACCTCTGCCACCTGCCCTCTGTTCTGCAAAACCCATGCCTTCTTCTTCCCACTACTGATGAGGTGTGCCTGGCTTCATAAAGGCAGGAGCAGCAGAGGCCAAGGTGGAGCATCGGGGGGGGGGCACCAGGGTGTAGGGCAGAGTACAAAGTAGCAGGGTCAGCTGAGCGGAGGGCAGTGGAGGTGCGTGGCAGAGTGCAGAGTGGAGCACAGGGATGGCAGGACAGCAAAACACAAGATGATGGAGGCTGTAGGGTGCAGGATAGCAGATTGCAGGGTAGCAGAGACAGGGGAGTGCAAGAAGGCAGGACGGCAGGGGCAGTGGAGGGCAGGGTGACAGGAGTGCAGGGCAGACTGCAGAGTGGCAAGGGCAGCAAAGTGAAGGGTAATAAGGGTAGAAGGGGAAAGAGAATGTTTTGTGCCTCATCCTAAAAAAACCTCAGTTCCTATTTTTACCAAGACATCATGCAAATAAAATACAACATTTCTTCTAAGGAACACTGTAATATCACAACTGCTACCTAGGGGAAACTCAGTGCAGTGATGTTCCATATATCACATTTATTTCTTCTGATAGTCAAATAAATAAAACAAATAAAAAAGTAATAGGGGAGACAGAAAGAAGAAATGAGGGATATCAGTCAAACTTTCCTCATATTGTCTTTCTTTTAAAATGTAGCCCTCTCCACATATTTTTATGGGAACACCTTCAACGTGATTCAAGGGCAACAAAGCTGGACTCTTAGGTTTTATATGCCAAAGATTGAAGCAATTTAGGTTTGCACTCCTGGATGCTTCTTCATATGATCAGGAGCCTCAACTGTTGGAGCTCCTGTTACAGAGGAGAATCCAGAAGCATTGCTGAATCCCTTTCAATCTTTGATGAACACAAAGATTGTGTTCATGGGGGGAACCAATACCGTATTCACAAAAAAGCCTTTCACATGAGTAACATATAAATGAGAAGAAACACCTGATTCAGTTGTATCCCACCGTCCAACACAGCCACCAGTCTGAAGCATCACTGAAGGAAGGGAAGATGCAAATACAACAGCAATAACAAAACTGACAAACTATATCATTTAAGCAGTTATACTCTAAATACGGATTATTGTAGTTTTAGTTACAGATTATTATAATTTTAGTAGAGAGCAGATGAGAAAATGTTTAGTAGAAAACAAAATCACATACCTTTTCCATGTAAATGCTGGACACCAGTGATACCAGCAAGTGGCCAAAAAGAAGCCACAATATATATCCTTTGCCCCATTCCATCCAGAAACTCCATTCAAAATCAACTGGATCCTAGACATCAAGGGAACCAAACTGTCATTAAACTCTTTTGAAATGAGCTTACTTATAAAGAAATTGAACATGTAAGATATTCGGTACTGAAATTCCTATCTTCTCCAAAACGTTGCCATATTAGCTGAAGATGAAGGATACACGTTATAGAGACCCAACCCAGAGAAGCTCATAAACACATCACTGTAATATTTCATGCTAGGAACCAGAAAAAATACAGGATTCTTACACAAAAGGATTTATTGCATAAAACACAACAGTAAGACTTAGCAAAGCTGTCGGTGAAGGCTCTAGGAGCCTTTACCCATTTATTCTTTTGTTTCTGTTTTTTTTTTTTTTTTGCAGTTATAAGAATCCCATATATCGCCTGTAAGTAATGATTTCAATGACAGCCAGTTTGGTACAGTGGTTAAGGCAGCAGACTAGAAATCAGAAGATCATGAGCTCTATTCCCATCTTAGGCACAAAGCCAGCTTGATGACTTTGAGCCAGTTACTTACTCTCAGCCCCAGGAAGAAGGCAACAGTAAACCATTTCTTGCCAAGAAAGCACCAGGAGTCAAGACTAGCTCAAATGCCCAAAACAACAACAACAACTGATTTCTAAATAATACTTTATAGAAACCTTGGACATTAGCAGAGAATGTGGTAGTAAATAACATAAAATACTAGTGATAGCATTGAAGAGCCAATCTCTATAATTATAATCAGGTTGCTAGCTTTCCTATTACCCCTATCTTGCCACTCAGATATAAGCACCTCACAGTGTGGGAAGTGCATTAATTTATTTACTTTCTAATTCATTTTTCCAATACATGCAGTTGTGAGAACTGTAGCTACATGAAGTTGCCAGTTTCTGCTATACTCTAGGTTTCAGCACTTCAATGCAATATCTCTTGCTTCGTTTTGAACAAGTCTTTTTATTGTAATACAAAGCTTACCGCAGAGGCAGTTCCATGTAGGTTCACTGATGCTAGTAAAAGCTAGCCTCAATGGCTGGCTGTAAGGTGTTCTTACTTGGTTGCTTCTCGCTTCTATCGCCTGATATACATAACACAAAACCACTCTGAGGGCCTTTAATTAAAATTTCTTCTATGCCATACATCATGGACAGCTGCAGAACAAATAGTTAGGCCCCAATTTCTGGAGGAAGAATCAGGATTTCATGGCCTTCAGAAAGGTCAGTAAGATTGTGTCCTGTGTCTTTGGGAGCAGGCACCATAACAGGGAGGGCAACCTTCCTAGGACCCTGTAGTTGACGTTGCCTCATTCCACCAGACCTGACGTTATGGGCAGAAATCACTGGGGAAAGGCAGTCCCACAAGGATGTGATGTAGATGGCAAAGGTCAAAGTCATCTGTATTTTAGTCTCAAAATCTAGTAGCCCAGATCTCATAGCCATTACAAAAATTTGACTACACTGTTACAGAGTTGTCTTTTTGTTTCCAGAAATAGCTGCCAGCAGCAAGGAACATTCTTATATTCGCAATAGTGGCGAATATCTGTAGCTCGGGTGTAGGATGAGGGTGAAGGTTCACTCTCCGAGCTTGGGGGTTGGTTTCCGAACATTTCATTACAAGGCTAGGTATTTTGTATTTTGTATTTATTAAATTTGTATGCCGCCCAACTCCCAAGGGACTCTGGGCGGCTCACAACAACATAAAAAACCACTAAAAGAAAACATAATAAAAACATTTAAAAACAGTTAAAAGGTAATAGGTAACATCTTCAGTGGAGTTTAGGGGATGTCAGTGTTGTCATGGTACAGCTTAACAAGGGAAAGACCTACCCACTGCCCTTGTGTTCAGATGTTGACATAAAGGTATCATCTGAACAGGAGGAGACAGATGTTGTGAGAATGCCTTTCCAAAAGGTGCCATTCAGCTCTGGACAGAAACTGCTGCTAACACCAGCTGTTATACTTATTCTGATTTTCCCAGAAAATCTCCCTTGCCAAACCATTGTGGCTTGTACTTAAAAAGAGATGTTCAATGTGTTTATATATTTAATGTGTAATGAGAGAATTTATCCATTTAATGGAAAAGGAGAAACAGGGAATTCTCCCACCCAAAAAAGTAAATGGGCCCCTATCAAAATGATGACTGCAACTAAAGTCATTTGGCTGGTGAAACTCTCTCCATGAGTAGCCTTTCCCAAATATTGCATCAGAGAGGGGAGCAAAATTCTTTTATTGGTCTATGACAAACTGCCATTTGATAGCTGCGGCTCAGAGGTTTAATCACTTGCCTTGTTAGGCAAGGGGCCCGGGTTCTAATCCCATAAGGGTGTGGCTAGCTGATGAGAGCTAAATAGCTTGAAATAGATCTATACTAGTCTCCCTTTATTTATGTAAAAAAAATATAACATATAGAAACGGACTGTCGTTTGTAATTAACTGTCTGGATGGCCCCTGGAGGGGCCGAAAGGCAAAAAGGAAGCAGTATGCTTTCTCCCATATTTGGGTATACCAGGTGATTTAACAGAGAAATATATA
>QLTV01000548.1:8918179-8929878 GCA_003457575.1 Thermophis baileyi
AGCTCAGTTACAATGATATGACTTGAAAACATGTATCTCTTATACAGTTATATTTATTATATACAGTTTATTTATTTACTATATATTATATGCAGTTATATTTATTATAATTTGGTGTCAGTTTAGTCAAGTAAAACAAAATTTCCATGAAACAAACTTATAGTTCCAGAATCCCTTTTCTTCATATCTTTGCTCCCAATGTGATAATATTCCATTCTTAGAAATTCAGACTAAATTACACAGTTGACATACACTAACATTTAAAAAAAAACATTGGTTCAAAATTTTAATAAATATTAAAAGCCCAAATTCTCGAATCACTGCATTTATTCTAAAGATTATGATAAGCTCTTCCTTTCTACACTTTTGAATGACACACACAAGTAAGTGGGAAATAGCCGAATATATTCTCATTCTGTCTCTGTCTCTGTCTCTGTCTCTGTCTCTGTCTCTGTCTCTGTCTCTGTCTCTGTCTCTGTCTCTGGCTCTGTCTCTGTCTCTGTCTCTGTCTCTGTCTCTGTCTCTGTCTCTGTCTCTGTCTCTGTATACTAGGGGTGAAATGCTCCCTGTTCACTCATGCCTGTCGGTCGCCATAGAGCCGGTCGCCAAGGTAGTGCAAGGCTCCGCCCACCCGTCCGGACGCCAGTGTTTGGGTTCTTTTACCCTCTGCACATGCACAGAACGCTTTGCGCATGCGCAGAGGGTAAAAGAACCTAAATGGCGGCGTCCGGGCGGGTGGGCGGCCCCTCGCGCTACCTTGGCGACCGGCTCTACGGCGACCGACAGGTAAGAGCAGACCGGGAGCATTTCACCCCTGATATATATATATATATATATATGAATAGTTGTTAGTCATCCAGAGTTACAGCCATATAAATTGACATAAATAAGCTTCTTAAAATGTAACATACCAACAGCGCAGGAATATTAACAGTTGTGAAAGAGTAACTAGATACATCTCTAAGAAAGGCAAACTCTCATGGCTGCCATCCAAAAATTGTCAAATTTTCTTTATATTAAAACCTTAGAATTATACTTCATCCCCAAGATGCATGCGCACGCACGCACACACGCACGCGCACACACACACACACTCATGGGTGGTTTTTAAAAAGTATGGTGGACAATTGGTTTTTAGAAAGATCTGGGATTGCACAGGAAAGAATTGTAGAATTACACCTCTATTGGGTAGAAGTTATTTCTTTGACTTAGGTAACTTTATTAAGGGAAGGGCTATGAATTGATACCCCAAAAGCCGCTAGCTTTTTAAATCGTACATTCTCAAGAGTTGTATGATGCAAGAGCCCTACTTACATTCAGCAAAGTATGCCTATGTTAATATGTTAATAGGCATACTTTAATAGGCCACTATTCAGCTGTCAGGGTTCCAAGTAACACCCCCAACGAAAGAAGACTCCGAGGCTTGACGTTCCTCAAAGTTCCATTTTATTAGAGAGGTCATATTGGCACATCTGGGAAAACCCGAATCTGAAAGCTTCCAGGTTTTCCCCACCCAAAAGAAAGTCCAAGACCCTGCCCAGCACCCACATGTCCATCACATGGTCCAATCAAAGCACTGTCCTAACTGAGGATGCCTCCCAGTCACACCCCTCCAGGTGCAGGGCAAGATGTCCTTGACTCTCTGAGAAAGGAATGTTATCATGACTATATATCACCCCTGCTCCATACAATCCCCCCTCCGAGTTTCCCACAGCAGTAAATGTGGCAGGCCTGAAGGCCCAATGCAAAAGATGGCTTCCAGGCCTGACATCAGCTTGCAATGCCAAAACAGTCTTCTAAGGTGAATGTCACTAAGTATTCCAAATGAAACTAATTTATAAAAGTGAAACTTAGTTCAACTCAGCACAACCAAAATTACTGAAGATGCTGACTGGAGGAAAATTTCGCTGAAGCTATTTTTTGCAGAAAGAATTAAAAAGAGGTTGGATCTGATTCACATCTGCACCTAAACTTACAATGCCTCAAATATCCCTCCTTGGGCTCTTCCAGGTCCCATCAGCTAAACAGTGCCGGCTGGCGGGCCCGCGGGGGAGGGCCTTCTCTGTGGCTGCCCCGGCCCTCTGGAACCAGTTACCTCCTGAGATCCGGACTACCCCCACCCTGCTGGCCTTCCAGAAAGCGGTGAAGACCTGGCTGTTCCGGCAGGCTTGGGGCCATTGATCTCGCTTCTGCAATTTGGCGAGATCCGGCCATGAAACGGTGTGTATGAGTTTTTAATTGTTTTTAAATGTTTTTATTATGTCTTTTTTTAATAGTTTTTTATATTTTATTAAGTTTTTTTATATTGTTGTAAGCCGCCCAGAGTCCCTTGGGAGTTGGGCGGCATAGAAATATAAATAAACATAAACATCCCAAATACCCTTGTATCTGAAAAACATACTCATATCTGTAAAAAAAACCTTATACCTGAAAATATACCCAAACATGGGCATGTTTTCAAATATAAGGCAACACATTAAAAAAAGAAATTGAGTCTGAGACTTTTTAGCGTAATAATATTCAATATTTTGTGGTACCCACAAGAAAAAAATAATTTTATTGTTTCCAAGCAGTTTTAGCTTATATTATTAAGAAATAGAATGCATTGAAAGGTGAGTGTGACAGTAGTTATTGCTGTTATTTACACACTCAAGCTTTAGTACCCACAGTGGGAGTCAAAACAAGCTGCACATAAGTATCAATGTTGCATGCAAGTGTAAAGGTGCAGGGCTTCAACTGTGATGCTGTAACTACAGGTAGTCCTGGACTTACAACAGTTCATTTATTGACCATTTGAAGTTACAACAGCACTGAAAAAAAGTGACTTATGACCATTTTTCACACTTATGACTGTCGCAGCATCCCCCTGGTCACATGATTTACATTCAGATGCTTGACAACTGGATCATATTTATGACGGTTGCCGTTTCCCAGGGTCATGTGATCCCAATTTATGACCTTCTGGCCAGCAAAGTCAATGGGGAAGCCGGATTCACTTAACAACCGTGTTACTAATTTAACAACTGCAGTGATTCACTTAACAAATGTGGCAAGAAAAGTCGTAAAATGGGGCAAAACACATTTAACAAATGTCTCACTTAGCAACATAAATTCTGGGCTCAATTGTGGTTGTAAGTTGAGGACTAACTGTTGCCTCTTTTAACCCACCCTGCAGAGAGAACAGCGCTCAAGGCTATACAACAGGGATGTCAACTCGATTTCATTGAGGGCCGCATCAGGGTTGTGTTTGACCTCATGGGGCCGGGGGGGGGGCATGGCCAGGGTGGGCGTGGCCAGGTCCACGTCACTCGTGTCAGGGGCTCCTGTGGTGGCCCAAGCGCTCTGTCAGCGAAAACAGAGCTTGGGAGGGCCGCGCACGGTGCCCTCCTGAGCTCCGTTTTCACTGGCAGAGTGTTGCAGGAGGCCGTTGCAGCCGAAAACACGTGCAGCCCTCCCGAGTTCCTTTTTCGCTGGCAGAGGCACCGCGGGCCAGTCCTTCGCTATTTCCAGGGCAGCCCCGCGGACCGAATCCGGGCCTTGAGTTTGACACCCCTGATATACAGCAAACAATATGCAAAATTTAACATAGTGCTAATTCTATTTTTCTTTTAAGTACTACAGGCCATGTTAATTGACAAGTCATAGCATGACAATTTGACAAGCCATTTTGCACTGGATGGACAGAGGTTTTATCATAATTTGTATCAAAATGCTCTACCTTCATCTTGAACGTAATGTAACACACTAGGCCTCAAAGGTCAGCACTGCTTACTGTCATTCAATCTCAATCACATTTCAATGCACTTTAATTAATTTCATTGACCTTACCTTCCTCAACCCCAGTGTATTTTTCTCCAGTTCAAATTTTCTATCAAGTTCTTCTTCGTATTCTGCACAAATAAGAAACCTTTAGTTAAACAGCAATAGCACAATATTATCAGCTCTCTTACAAAGATTAGACATAAGAAAAAAAAATTCCAAGTAGTATTATTAGAATGAAAGCCTAGTAAGGCCTGTGAGTCTCTTTTCTAAGGGAGGTAAGAGTTATTACAGAATACGTTAATAGATTAGGAATTGTCAGTAGATAAGGTATATGACTCTCACAACCTGTCCAATTTGATCAACTTGTCAATAAGTAAATAAGAACAAAAATAAAACATGCAAAGTTTCCAATTTGTAAAGAAGGATAAATCTGAATAAAGGCAACTTTTTCTATGTTGAGAACCCACTTACTAAAACTCCACCTTCTGTAGACCTTCTGATGCAAGCAAGTTCTCTACTCAAAATGCTCTATCTTTAAAAATTTGCAAACAGCAGCAACAATATAATACGAATGAGGCTTTTTTTTAAATGACACCAGAACTGTTCTAAGAACAGTGGATATCAGTTGCATGTGGACTCAATATTAACAGTATTGAGCAAAAAAAAAATAGTTAAAAAGAGAAGATGAGAGTCTGCAGTATAGTATCTTGTAATATTTTTTTCTAGTCATAGCAATAGCCTTTAGACTTATATATCACCTCATAGTGGTTTACAGCACTCTCTGGGTGGTTTACAAATGTAGAAGCATTATTCACCTATTGTCCCCTACAATCTGGGTCCTCGGAAAGATGGAAGGCTGAGTCAACCTTGAGCCCTGTCAGGATCAAACTCCAGGCTATGGGCAGAGGGGGGGCAGTATAGGCAGTATTTGTCTGAAATATAGGTATTCCTCGACTTACGACCACAATTGAGCCCAAAATTTCTGTTGCTAAGCGAAATGTATGTTAAGTGGATTTTGTCCCATTTTATGACCTTTCTTGCCACAGTTGTTAAGTGAATCACTGCAGTTGTTAAGTTAGTAACACAGTTGTTAAGTGAATTTGGCTTCCCCATTCACTTTGCTTATAAGAAGGTCGCAAAAGTTGATCGCAGGAGCCCGGGACACTGGAGCCGTCATAAATATGAGTCAGTTGCCAAGCATCCAAACTTTGATCACGTGACCATGGGGATGATGAAATAGTCATAAGTGTGAAAAATGGTCATAAGTCACTTTTTCAGTGCCATTGTAACTTTGAATGGTCACTAAATGAACTGTTGTAAATCAAGGATTACCTGTACTGCCACTGTGCTACCATTGCTACTAATTACATTTCATTTCATTTCATTTCATTTCATTTCATCTTTCTTTCTTTCTTTCTTTCTTTCTTTCTTTCTTTCTTTCTTTCTTTCTTTCCTGGAACAAATCAGCTAATAATTGCTTAATTAATCAATAGTTCCAATAAGTGGATATGTGCATTTATGTTGCCTTACTGACCACTAAATACCAACAAAGACAGCTAGAAAAAAAAATTAATGCTTTACAAATATTTCTTATGCCTTTGGATATCAAATAGATTCTGTCCAACAATTATTCCTTAACAAAATTCAATTTCCGTTTTTAAGTCTGGCAAGAGAGAATGCCTCAAAAGTTCAAGCTATTAACAGAGCACAGCTTAGAAGGGAAGCAGCTTTCAAGATGAAGAGCTAAACTTTTGATTTATCACCTTTGGTTTTCGGAGGAGATTCTTAATATCCAGCTGAAGAAATTCATCTCTTCAAGAAATGAGTTTTTCCTCTTATTTTTTTGATGCCCAAAATAAACATCATCTTCTCTGAGAATATTTTTCCTTTCCTTTTTTTTCTTAGCCTGGTTATCCAGCAGAGGAGAGAGCTGAAAATCAAGTTCATATCACCAATCCCTAGGGATCAGTATCTCTAATTACATGCCTCTTTGTCTGACTTTAATTGTTAATTGTAAATTTCTTTGGTAGCCATTCCTAACTGAAAATTGCAGCAGTGTGTTAAGTGAACTAAATCATCATCAGGAAAATGAGCAGGATAGAAGCACATAAAAGTCAAATAAAGACTACAGATCATTTCATCTTACAAAACACTGACCTACCAATTTTTTATTCAGTATGAGAGAGAGGAAGATGACTTTCATTCAAACTCCACCAAAATTACTGGTGATTTTCTAAATTGTGTGTAGATGTTGGCTGGTCTGTATAAAGCTTTAACCAAGCCCTTCCCCCTGCCCCCCAAAAATATGCTTCCTTGTGTCTATCCCAGGAAGTAAATAATTGCATTAAAAAGTGCCCATCCTAATATCTAATCTAGAAATTTAGATTTTGCACTAGGACTATAGAGCTGCAGACACATTTGATTTAATGAGTGCCAAGAGATAGTACACGGGCACCACACGTCTTCCAAATCATTTTTCTCCCGTCAAATCTAATAGTTCTAATCTGCAATACTGGAGCAAATGTTTTTTGAAAACCTCTCTGTATAGTTTCTGTTGCCACCTCAGATATGCTCATACAGATTATACAGAAAGATTTCTTTTGAAGGCAATGCCCTCACATACAGTACAGTGAGGAAAAATGAGCATAAATATCTGAGAACTTTAACATCAGTAATAAGAATCATAATGGCAGGCATTTATGGCATTTCATGGGTACCATCAACCCTAGGATAAGCTGAGGAAAGAAACAACTAATGTCTATCTGCTAAATTAAACCATTCTCCAAATGTGTTACATTTCAAGTGGATACTCTAGTTTCCTATTCTATTACAATTACTATTTTGGTCCAAATAACCTATAGATGTTCCACTGAAACATGCTCTATTAATACTCTGTACCGGTAGCTTCTTCTCATTCTATTTTGCCTCTTCCATTTTAACATCTTTCTATTGTGCTGCAGAGACAAAATTCTGCTACTATACTTCACTGACTGTTTATTTTTAGTATTTTCTACTATACCTTCTAAGCATATTTTTCAAGAAGCTACTTATACTGTCCATTTAGTACAAACATTCTTGAACTGAGCTTCTGGAAAACTCAGCTTTCCATTCGACATTATAAACTATCCTGGAACAAAATCACATTGCTATTATCAAAGCCCACACCTGGTCATTTTCAAAACAGCAGCAATCATAGAAACCTTCTTGTGCTAAAATATTATTGTTGAACACTTATGTGGAGTTTCAGATTACTCAAAACCAGGCTTAGATTCAATCTGTTCCCACAAATTATACATTTCTTGTGATGACTGAGTTCTCAGTTGAAATATGAGGATATTGAAATAATGAAGGATATTCTTATCAGTACCTTTATTTTGTTTTCTATACATAGATTATCAGTTCAAAAATTAGAGACAAAAATAATTTGAAATGTTAGAAGTTAAAGCATCTAACATCCTAATGATAATTGTTTATATAAACCACCTTGTTATTGTATACATTAATTATTTCAACATTCTAAAAACTGTTATGCTATCTCCTCCTAGTGGATCAAATGAAAAATAGCAGGAGTCACTTTACAGTAGTAATTCTATTTATTGGATGCTAGCTTTTTTCAAGAGCTCAGGATGGCATACATAACACTCCTTCCAGTAGTGCAGTGGTTCTCAACCTTCCTAATGCCGTGACCCCCACCCCGCTGCCGCAACCCCCGCCGCCGCGACCCCCGCCCCGCCCCCGCCCCACGCACAATGAATTTACAAAGGGGGCGTGGCACCAAAATGGCGGGCTAGCGCACGCTTAGGTGACCCCTGTGAAAGGGTTGTTCGACCCCCAAAGGGATCGCGACCCACAGGTTGAGAACCGCTGCAGTAGTGGGTTTTAAAACCCGTTGCTACTGGTTCGCATACTCGCGCGTGCGCGTGACACTTCTGCGCATGCGCAGAAGCATCCCGGGTGGGTGGGCGGGGCCTCCCGCCGCCGCCGCTGCTACCGGTTCTAAGAACTGGGCCAAACCGGGAGCAACTCACCGCTGACTCCTTCCCTATTTTCCCTACTATTTTCCCTACTATCAAAACCTTATGAGGTGGATTGGAGTGACAGAAACCAGCCCAAACCCTAAGCAATAATATATCAGCTGCATATAACATTTATTCTTGCACATATCAATTACAACTATTCCGGGCACATTGAGTCACCTAATTCCAACTCTAAAAAAGCCATCCAGAGGAGGAGAAAATTGAACATATACATTAAAGAATTAGCACATATCTCATGTTACTGAACTGGCAAGTGACAATAAGCGTGTTTAATCACTAAATAGAAGCATGCAAAGTTTTGTTCTATAGCAACCAAGAGCACTTTTCTCCTTTATTTCTCACTGAAAATTGGCAGAAAATTACACAGCCCTTTCAACAAATCTTTTTTGCAATATGATCTCAGGGTCTCTGGGATTCCAGGAAAAGGCCGGTGGATAAAAGGAAAATTTACAGCATGCAGCTATTCAAACCTGTCACAGGTTATGCAAAGAGGATCTTCTGCTAGTGCAGATGTTATTGGGGTAGGTACCGGTAGGTATTGTGAATTATATGATGCAATGGCAGATGCTACTTATGTTATCTAAACCTTTTCAAAGTGGGTGATCTCCAATGTGAACCAATTTCTGGAAGTTTCAGAAGTCAGGTTAGCTGGATACCATGTAGAAATTACTGTAGGGGCGATTTTTAAAAAATCTTCAATTTTTAGTCTTTTTGGAGAAAATTAACACATAAGATTCCTTATGCAAATTGGCTTCCAGGACCTCACATATTTCTGCACCTCACTGTTGCCAATGAGCACCACAATAGATGACATTTTCCCGGATATGTAGCTGCTAAGAATCAAGGCAACTTGATGGTACATAATCATGAGCCGAGGTGGCGCAGTGGTTAGAGTGCAGCACTGCAGGCTACTTCAGCTGACTGCTAGCTGCAGTTCGGCGGTTCAAATCTCACCGGCTCAAGGTTGACTCAGCCTTCCATCCTTCTGAGGTGGGTAAAATGAGGACCCAGATTGTTGGGGGCAATATGCTAACTCTGTGAACCACTTAGAGAGGGCTGTAAAGCACTATGAAGCGGTATATAAGTCTAAGTGCTATTGCTATCTATATCTATATCTATATCTATATATGTCTATGTCTATGTCTATATGCCGAGGTGGCGCAGTGGTTAGAGTGCAGCACTGCAGGCTACTTCAGCTGACTGCTAGCTGCAGTTCGGCGGTTCAAATCTCACCGGCTCAAGGTTGACTCAGCCTTCCATCCTTCTGAGGTGGGTCAAATGAGGACCCAGATTGTTGGGGGCAATATCTGCTGACTCTGTGAACCGCTTAGAGAGGGCTGTAAAGCACTGTAAAGCGGTATATAAGTCTAAGTGCTATTGCTATTGCTAATTGAATCAAACAAAGCATGAAAAAAGATATGTTGGCACCAGATATGCCAGCCTACACATTCACCACAATCCCATTTATTCTTATACAGATTATTTTATGTTGCTTACTTTATGTTGCTTTCCTTTTCCGTTGTATGAATTACAAAGAATCTTATATCTACTCACTATTCTAAGAAAAATGCGCACAAGCAAAATGACTCAATGCAACACTCTGCTTGGGACTGTAGGAAAACAGTTACATATTTTGTACTTTTTTATTTCAATTTATTGAAAACTACAAAAGCAAAAAATAACACATAAAGATAATGGGCCTGAAGTTGAGACTTACCTTGAGAAGCTTGGAAGACTTCATAGAAAGAATAAAAATGAGAGCCAAAAGAAAGAAACAAGTAAAGACACAATTCCCATCTAGGCAAAATCTCCGACTGGAAGAACATTTTTAAGCTTCTCAACACTTAGGAGGACATCCTAGCAATACACCTAAAAACAATGAGATATATGTTTAGTACTTAGTTAGCCCCACATAGAAATGTCAGACACTTGAGGAAGAATTTTAAAATTTATTTTTGGAAACTTTTTCTCCTTTTTTTTTTTCATCTTGCAGACAACAGAAAATGGAAGAGGAAGAGCTTAGGCTTATAGTTTGGGTTCCTAAGAGACTAAAAAGAGATGTTGCAATGTAAAAATAGAAGCCCTATGCATCAACACAGATAGATAGTTAGATAGACAAAATATCTACAAAATATAAGTAAAGTAAAGTAAAGACTGTTTTTTAACCTAAATTCCAGGCCAAAATCAGCCTCCCCCCTTCAAAACTTTTTTCAGCTTTTTCCATTCCTGAAATGCACAAAGTAGAAGCAAAACAATTTGACCTTTCCTAGAACTTTCTAGAATGGTAGAAATCAACATGACCACGATGAGTACACAATTAGTGAAGAAGACAGTATCATGGTCTGGTTAGAAATAGGGCAGCTTGTTTCTGAACTACAGCTAAGAAATCATTTTTCAGAAGAAATGTATTATTAATTTTTAGTATTGATCCATTGCTTGGAACAGGAATTGATTGGCTTGTTGCCTGAGCCTGATGTGTGGGCTGAGAGAGAGTAACTGGGCCAAAGTCACCCAGCTAGCTTACATGCCTAAGGTGGGACTAGAACTCACAGTCTCCTAGTTTTTAGTCTAGTAGTGCCTTTGCCACTAGGCCAAACTGGCTCTCAAGAAAGATGACATTTCTGAGTGGAAAAAAAAATATGGGGGAGGGGCACAGGAATGTATAATAGTATGTTCCTGGCTGCTGAAACACAACTAGACAATGGGGCCTGTGGCAGGGATGGGGAAGCATGGTGGATCTTTTATCATTGATTATGTTGACTGAGGCCACTAGTGTTTAAACAACATCAGGAAGGTCGTAGGTTCCACATTCCTATCCTTAACTATGTGGTTAAGAACAATATTAAAATGGAAACACTAAATTTTAGGCTGTAATCTGATGCCCACTTCCCTGAGAGAAAACTCTTCTAAATTCAACCGATTCCTGTTCAACAAATTTTTGACTAAACATGTATAAGTGTGTTACATGGACCCACTAATATAGCTCAGAATATGTTCAATTTGTTCACTGAATTCAACAAAGCTTACCTCTTCGTATATGTACACAGTAGGAGGGGAAGAAACCTTTTCCTCTCAAAGATCATATCCAGAAGTAAGATTGTGCGGTGCTCTGAGGGGACTGATAATAGACCAAAATATCCCCATCGTTACCCAGCAGGCTACCAGACCACAGACAAGCAGTATGAGACAATGTAATGTCTGTGAGATGTCTAACCTTCAGAGACAGGAGGAAGAACCACAGGCAACCTAGACAACAATATGTCACAGTAAGAGGAATCTGAGTCTAAAGCAGGAATGACGATAAAGCACCTTTGAAATTATCCTCTCTAGTTCTCTGAAATGTAGAGGGGGGGGTGTTAGGACTCTGTCCAAACGGTTGGGTTGGTTAATATAAACAAGCCACAAATCACTGTTTAATGTAATATATGTAATATGGCTTTAAATGCATTGGTGCATTCCGACTGGCAGTAACGGCCATAAGAGGGAGCTAGAGAACATGGTTAGTGCTTTCTCTCGCTTTTGCTGATTCATTGCTGAGTGACTTCGTGTCTGCAATTAAGCTCTGTGTGTAGCTAACTCTCTGTGATAGGATAGAATCTTTGTTTGCTGATAAAGACAAAGAAAGACTGGTAAGAAGACTACTGTACTTCTGAACACTGACTGATGNCTGGCAGTAACGGCCATAAGAGGGAGCTAGAGAACATGGTTAGTGCTTTCTCTCGCTTTTGCTGATTCATTGCTGAGTGACTTCGTGTCTGCAATTAAGCTCTGTGTGTAGCTAACTCTCTGTGATAGGATAGAATCTTTGTTTGCTGATAAAGACAAAGAAAGACTGGTAAGAAGACTACTGTACTTCTGTACTCTGACTGATAGATCATGTATGATTTGGACTGTTATTTG
>QLTV01000549.1:0-10648 GCA_003457575.1 Thermophis baileyi
CTTCCAGCTTGTCTTCATGGAGTAAAATCTTTTTCTTCTCTGGAAGAAAAAGGTGTATCTGGAAGGTAGTACCAGTAATAGTTATAAGCCTCCCTTTTTATCATGGAATCCTCAACCTTGTTAATGCCCTTAAAGAATAAGTCTCAAATTTGTCTTTTTTCTCAATGCTCTTCTTTCGTTTGTGTTGAGAGGTTTATATTTAAACCATCATAGGGAAAGTTAATATCAGGTTTTTCCAAAATTGCAATGAACTCCTCTGCATTTTCAGTTGTGAAGTTGCCTCGGTAGTTTGGTAACTTTCTCCATATATTTGCATCTCAAAAGTAATTTGAGAGGATTTTTTATCATCCTTGTAACGCAGTTGGTCAACAAATTGGTGGATTTTATTTAGAGACCTTTCAAATATATCTCTAATACTTTTCTCCACAAGATATGTTTCCTAAATGCTTACCAGTATATCAACTGACTTAACTCCACAAAATATACTAAAACCTGTTTGGCTATTTCATGTTTCATGTTATATTTATGGTTTCATTGTTGTTTCTAAACAATCCAGAGTCACTTAGATGAGATGGGTGATGTAGAAATGTGATAATAAACAAACAAACAAACAAACATTTTTTACAAATCCAGATTTAATTCAGTAAGCTATGGTTCAGCTAATCATAGACTAGTATACTGTGTGAATACAAAGAAAGTGGCATAATGTTACTTAGATTGCCCAGAACACAATCCGTCAGTTATATGAGATCATCATTCCAAAGGATACCTTTATATAATTTGAACATGTTGACATCTGTGAATGCATGTGTGTGTAGGTGTACCGAGTACATAGAAAAGGAAAGAATGAATGCTGTAAGATCTAGTTACTTATGAATTTGTAAATAAGATACATAGTTCAGAAATACAGTGAATCACTTGTTATCCTTGTCCTCTCAAATGCAAATAGTGCTGCTTCTAGAACAGTTCCTTGCTTAGGGGAATTGAAGTACAAATAAAATATGTTATTAGTGGACAAAGCAAATGTTTATTATGGGAGGCAAAAAGATGGCTTCCTGGAGTTCCTGGAAACACACAGCACCGGT
The DNA here is from genome assembly GCA_003457575.1 of Thermophis baileyi. Classification (NCBI taxonomy): domain Eukaryota; kingdom Metazoa; phylum Chordata; class Lepidosauria; order Squamata; family Dipsadidae; genus Thermophis; species Thermophis baileyi. The sequence goes on from QLTV01000549.1 coordinate 1,086, forward strand.
TGAGTTATCAAATGCTTGGGCCATTTACAGTATTAGGACAGTCTTTGATAAGATGTGTTTTCTTGGGAGGAAAGCACTACTGTATGGAAAATAAAACCTGAATTTGTAGAAGGAAAACAGGAAACTGCCCTGATTTTAAAAACAACGTAAGTTACTCCCAAACCAATCACTTCTGTCTTGCTGCCTCTCTCCAAAATACACCCTTCCTCTTTCTGGGCTGTATAGGCTGGATGCAAAAGTTCTTAGCTACACTTGAGAGCAATCCATTTGGTTTTGACTTCAAGCTTCTTGAAGTCAGACAAAATTCATATTTTTCTGTGGGGATTCATAAAAGTGCTTTTCCAGTAGAGATTTCTACTGCATAATTTGTATTTGCTACCAATAGGATTGCAACTGCAGCCAATGTAAGCATGAAAAACAGACTACTACTTAAATATAGCTGAGCCTTCCCACAAGTCCTTGGACAATCAAGCAGTCTTTCAGTCTTCCTGGCGGTAGGCAGCCAGATTTTAGATTATGAAAGATGCTCACTGTCTCTCTACCATCCGTGTGCCTGCATGGAATTTCCAAGTCCTTTCATGGTTGTTTTTCTGCTTCTTTCCCCAACAGGACAGCATTATAGTGCTGGTACACAAATATACTTCAACAGTGACACCAGTGTGATTAACAGAAGCCAATGCATTCCCAGAGGAATGATCCGGTAATGCAGCTCTTCACACCACAATCAGCTTTAATTAAATAACTGAAGCATACTTCTCATTTAGCTTGTGCAGTGCAAGAACATCACACTTGTCAAAAGAACTCTGCCCAGGCCAAGTAGATTAATTTATTCTTGAAAGCCTTTTCCCTCCTCCCTTAGCCAACTGAGAACAAGGGAAGGAATGTACTGGTTCCAATATGTCCGTATTCCATTAGCAATTTTACAGAGATGCCATGCAGAGCCATGAAAAGTGGAAAAGAGGAAAATGTGATCAGGAAAGAATTCACTTCTTGATATTTTACACTTTCATGGCCACTCATTTTCTATTTTACAGGGTTATTTTACTGCAAGTCATCCACCAGATATTTGTCTTATTCGATTTAGCCTAAGACCTGGTGAGAATTGAGATAATCATGAGAATTCAGTTGTCCAAGTTAATATAAACTTTTCTTACTTTTGTATCCAAGAACAGTTGGAGTCCTTCATTTTAATACATTCTTTATCATACAGGATTCTTGCACAGTATGCTAAGCTGATCTTAGCATACTGTGCAAGAGTATGGCGTTAAGAGCCGAAGTGGCGCAGTGGTTAGAGTGCAGTACTGCAGGCTACTTCAGCTGACTGCTAGCTGCAGTTCGGCAGTTCAAATCTCACCGGCTCAAGGTTGACTCAGCCTTCCATCCTTCCAAGGTGGGTAAAATGAGGAGCCAGATTGTTGGGGGCAATATGCTGACTCTGTGAACCGCTTAGAGAGGGCTGTAAAGCACTGTAAAGCGGTATATAAGTCTAAGTGCTATTGCTATCTAACTCCGGCACACAACAAATAGCTTTCTGTCATCATTTCAGCTCCATCAAGGTTGACACATAATTGGTAAAAGTAAAGACTTCTTCCAGACAAAGTTGACCACTGAGATTTATCTGGGATCCTCCATGTAGGGGTTTTAGGTAATGCTATGAAAATGAATTTATTTTTTTATTTCATTGCCTTCTTCTACCCTGTTTCCCCCAAAATAAGACATCCCCTGATAATAAGCCCAATCGGGCTTTTGAGTGCATGGCAATAAGGCCAAGCGCTTATTTCAGGGTTCAAAACAATATAAGACAGGGTCTTATTTTCGGGGAAACACGGTAGGATCTTCCCAAATCTTTTTTTGACTTCCCAGATTAAAGTTTTATGGCAGTCTCTCATCCAAGTATTAATGTGGTATGAGCCTCTTTGCATGTTCTGAATGTTCTTACAGAGTGGCTATGAGTAACTTGCCTGCTTACAAACAGACAGCAATCTGCATTTGTTTTAAGATGTAAGCCACCTTGACTGAATTGAAAGGCAGCCTATAAACTGAGAAAACAAATAAATTGTTTTTGTTTTGTTTTTTGCTGGAAGGCAAACTGATAAAGTTCTCTTCATGGTTGTCTAGAATGGCTTACTATTATCAATTTTAGCTGAGCCTGAAGATGATCAGTGGATCACCAGAATTCCTGTAAATATAAATGATGTTAGAAACTGATATTTCAGCAATATTTATTTGTTTGTTTGTTTATAAAAAGAATCAAGATTGGCACCAAAAGAAATGCCATAGCCAGTGCACTGTCAGATTAGGATTCAGCCTCCTTTTTGATTATATTATTACTTCTCTATTTTTTGTGGCTTGTAAAACAGCAATATAAGAATCACACAATCAACTCCACTTATGTTCCATTGCAAAGAAATCCGTAATACACATCTGTAACAGGGAAAAAATGCTAGTATGGACATGGATTGCTAGAGAACTCTCTTTTCCTTTTCTTTGTTTTTCCTTCTTCAAGCACATGCTGAAAGTGTTTAAGGCCCACTTCTTTTGAGCTTTAGAATATAAGAAACTTAGCAGCATATCCCAAAGAGGCTTTGTGATACCATATAAAAAGACAAAGAAACAATTTGCTGCAAGTCCAGAGGGAAAAATATTACTTGGGTAGGAAATGCAGAATCGTTTAAGACCCTATTCAAAGCCTTTTTGTTAATGCTACAGGAAAAATGGTCAAGGTGTAACATTAAGGAAAGAAACCGTGGAAGAAGAATACCCTTGGAAACTTTATAATGAAAGGAGCAAAGAAATTCTGAAAATTTTGAGATGGGAAACCTTTTATGATAAGAGAAAATTTAAACTTCTATTGAAGATTCAATTTTTGGTGACTGTTGAAAATATGTTCATTTCCAACTGAATTAAATCATTGTGGATGTTAAATCATACTACAAGAAATAGAGCATTGCCAGTATGTTTTAAAAATCTAGTGACCTCTATTTAACTGTTTCCAGTTTTCAGGCCTCAGGCTTACTGTTTGTCTTGAACCCCTGCTTTGTTCCTATGGTTCTTTTTAGTCTGGACTGACACATTTTGTTTCTTGTTTTTAACTGTTTTAAGTGTAAATTTGGGCATTGTGAGTCACCCAAGTGTAAAAATACAATAAACTTTAAAAAAACACATACCCATTACCAGCCAACTAGCACAAGGCAGGCCCTGAAAACACCATTCACCAGCAGTGTGGGCTCAATTACTCTGCTGGCCCTCATCCCTGGGAAAACAGCAAGGATTTTAGTGCATTCCTAATGATTAGAAGACTCATGAACAGCCAAACCTTGGACAGTATGGTGTTTCAAAGACCAGCTGTAGGTACAGAAAAGGCACACTTCCTGGGGCCCATTAAATGACAACCCTTGATTGACAGGACTCAGAACATGCTCATCCTGTCCAACCTAATGGAATGGATAGAAGCAATCTCTAAATCCCCTAATCCTATGTCATGAACAGCTTTATGAGTAATAACTGGCACTTTTAATTCCACTTGGAAATAAACCGGGAACCTGTACAGCTCATGGAGCAAAGGTATAACATGGGCAAAATAAGTTATACTGTTGTATTCTGGACCATTTGAAGCTTCCGGATGTTCTTCCAAGGCAGCACATATAGGGAAATGATTAAAGCATGAGTGACTATGTGCAGTCCTACTAATCCAGGAAGCTGTGCAAAGAGCCCCTGGCCAAAGCTCCACACTGTAGTTCTTTGAACAACAGTCATAAGTCCATGCAGACCTCCATATTCCTATATCCTTCCAATGCTATAATAAAGGTAGCCAAGCAGATTAATACAAATGTTTTGTCCTTAGAAAACAATGATTCAGTAGATGTTTTCTAATGGCTTTGTACACAACTGTTCCTGTTTTCTCAGATATGAGCCAAGCTTTCCAGGATATGGACTGTTACACTTTGAGGCAAAGGTAGCATTATCTTAATTATATGAGGGTGAAATAAAGCAAAATCAATAGATTATGCAGCATTTTGCTTTATTTTGATAAGAACAAGTGATAAAACAATGTATTATTTCATTGGGAGAAACAGAATGATAACTTCAATTTTAAAAGCTGTTGGAAGTTTCTCTTCAGAAAATTCAAAATCTGAAATTATGCAAATTTTGATGCAAAATTTTGTTTAATTGGGAGGCATACCCAAGCGTAATCTTTGCATTTTTGAATGGATAGCCTAAATAATAAAATGTTATCTTATTGATAACAAAATGTGAAAATTCCATGCTTTTGCAAATGAAAGGGAGGGTTTAACTAGCTGTTCCCAACATATCTGAATATAATCCATACTTGCAGAAAGTTTAAAAATTGCTGTCCTCTACCTTTTGTTAACAATAGATTTATTCAATCATTTATAAAGATAGACAGTCATTACATTTTTAAGTTAACCCACTCCAAAGAACTCTGTAATTCTAGATGTTTTATAATACATTGATTTTGATTGTACAACTTTAGATTATAAATTTAAATATATAAAGTCTTGACATTTTGTATACTCTTACATTTGTATCTTATCAGAAGTGTCTGTGTGTCCGTGTATGTGAAGAAACAGTTAAAAAGGACATTTACCAATTAACTTGTCAATAATTCTGCTGGTCTTTATACCGTTTCTTACACATCACATGGCTAACAGAATTCTGTTCTTCCATGCTTGGGAGCAAATTAATTTCTTAAGATCCTATTAAATCATTTTCTACAATGCAATATGTCATTTTGATTTATATTTTGGTTCCTTAGGGTTTCATTTGTGGAAACACTATCCTTTTGGGGTTTTCTAGAATATGTTTGAATTATTTGTTACTGTTAAGAGAGATTTAAGAAATACTTTTAAGAAATGTGTTTCTATAAATTAGTAATTTGGTCATGAATTGTTTGGGTCTCTGAATTTAAATCTCATAGGGAGAAGAAAGATGTACCTTAAGTATAGTGAACATACATGTGTATTAAATATCAATGTATATCTTCCCTCCATCCATCTGTTCAATAATTGGCTATTCAGACCAGAAATCTTGCTGAATCAATGGTAGAGAGGAGATTTCAGAAGTAGAGATACACTTCAGTAATATCAGATTTGGGCTTAATAAGTTGAATGTCAGATCAAAATGTGAATTCTTTCATTTATTTTAACTTTGTATATTTTACCATCCTGGGGCTTTTTATCTCAAAGTTCTGCCCTGGCATAACTGTTTCAATTATATTACATAGATACGTATACACAGCTATATGTATTTTCATTTACAAAATGTTACATGATTGAATTATAATTTCACACTGCAGTTCAGTTACTAACCATAATATGATGCCTTGTTTTTGACAGACTTATCTCTTGTGGCTTAATTTCCTAGAAAATGTGTATTACATTGTTATCTTTATCTGCTGGGCAGAGGGAATATCTTCTTTCTTTAACAGTCTTTTTGTGTAAGTTATTATTTTGGTGGCATGCTATATGTATGTGTTGTTATTGTTGTTGATGATAATGATACTACATAATGTCAGAAAGGGTCAATAATTATAAAAATTTCAACCACTATAAGTAATTTACATCTTAAAAACCAATCCAATAAGATTTCTATTTACAGCTAAACTGGACCATGAACCCACAATCATACTTACTTAAAGTAACATACTATTATGTGGAGGAATATACATAGAATCATAAATCATACTTAATGTAAAACAGATGTTAAACTGAGAATTGCCAGCATTAATGAAAATAGGGTGAGATAAGAAGACACTACCTACTCAAATAAAAAGATCTTAAACTCCTTTTTAAAAGTAATTGAACTATCACAAAGGGGAAGAGAGAAAGCAGGGAGGGGAGGGAGGAAGGAAGCTGATTCTGGAATACTGGGCTTGAAACCAGGAGCGTGCAATCTACAACTTAGAGTAGAAAGAACAACAGAAGAAGCCAAAATAGCAAAAGCAACAAACAGGATGATTTGGAAAAAGGGCAGAAAGGGGCTGAGAGGGCTGTGATCCTAAGGCTCTAAATATAAGTATCATTAGCTTAAACTCTGCTTTGCCTCAAAAGTAGAACCAATAAATATAACAATAGGGTGGGAGGTTCCGAACCTGCCAAACAGCACTGCTTTGAACCAAGATAAACAGATGGAGATATCCCAAATATCTGCCAGGAGACAATTGTTATAATCAGACTGAAACATATTCAGTTGGAGGTAAAGGACTATTGAGACAATCCATCATGGCTGCTCAAGGTTCATTAGAGACCATGAAAGAGGCTTTGGCTTATAGTTGTCCCTTGCACTTTTTGCTATTATACCATCTTTGTTAAGACTCTTAAAATTACAATTAAGAATTGTTTTATGAAGTCAAATTCTTATATTTTTCCAACTGTCACATTACTGAACAATTATATATTGTAATTAAGCAGTACAATAGCTCAAAAATTGTTGAGTTTCTGAACATATTCAACTTATTAAAAAAGTGAACCAGACAGGGGTGAAATTCAGCAGGTTCTGACAGGTTCTGGAGAACCGGTAGCGGAAATTTTGAGTAGTTCGGAGAACCGGCAAATACCACCTCTGGCTGACCCCAGAATGGGGTGGGAATGGAGATTTTGCAATATCCTTCCCCTAGGAGTGGGGAGGGAATGGGGATTTTGCAGTATCCTTCCTCTGCCATGCCCACAAAGCCACGCCCACAGAACCGGTAGGGAAAAATTTTGAATTTCACCCCTGGAACCAGAGCAGAATCAGAGAAAGAACAATGTTTTGGTAATCCAAGGTTGTTATTGAACAATTTTTTTGGGAGAGTATGTGTACATTTTAAATAAAGATAAGCTAAATGTTCACACCACAAATTGCACTGTTGATAAAATAAAGCTTTTTAACTGAAAAACAGGAAACTTACAATAACCAGCCAGGTACTATCTGAGATGAAGGAAGTTTCACACCCTGGTTTAATGAAATCCTGAATGAATTTTAAAAGAATATGGAAAGCTACTAATCATTTCAAATGCCATATACGTAGTATAATCCATCTGGGCTACACACAAAGGAAACTCTTTGGAGCTGTCTAGTGAGTGATTGGTAGCTGGAATACACCAGCAACTACTTATCCCTTCCTTGAGAATTTTGTTGCTGGAAACTAGCTAAAATTAGAGCAGCAATGTGAAATTGCAAAGCTGTGTGTCTTGTGAGATTCTTGAAGGTTGCACCACAAACTGGACTTTGTGACACTCAAGTAGAATTCTGATAAATAGATTTAAAATAGAAACAGGAATGGAAGAAAACTAAATAAGGTTGGTGCTTAGGGTAAAGGAAGGAAATGAAAGATGCATTACTATTTACACTGTTTGGGCTACATATGATCATGCCTCTTTACTTCTGAAAGTAAAGAAAGCCACTCTGAATAGTATCTTTGCATAGGATCAGCTGTATGCTTTCTTCTTATGAATAATTGATGTCACATCTATATTTAAGGAGTTGCATTAGACTTAATTCCTATTGGAATAATGAGGTTTCAGATATAACTGCAAGCAACCTAATCTCCATCCAATCCAACAAATAAAGTTGTCAATATGTATATTTATAAACTTCATTGGTATCAAATTATGTGATCACTTTATCCATTGTATTGTGTACCATAAGAATAGCAATCTGAAACAATAAGCAATAGAGAACATATGGGTTAATATACTCTGAAAACAACATCACTATATAAAAATGTATTCAAGGCAGATAAATAGGTCTGGATCTTATTCTTGAGGTCTAGATGAAACAACTGGAAAGGAGGATACATTACTCAATAGTCTTTGCAAAATGCCTCTGTAACAAAGTCAGCTCATTCCAGTAACTTCAGTGTAGCAATTGGTCTGAGTCAGCCTTGCCTATCTTTAGATGAAGATTGTTTTCATGTTTGGGTTGTAAAGGTCCAACAGTCATTCTTCCACCAATGGTTGGCTGACAGAAAGCCATCATTTGCCCTAAAGGATAGGTTCTTCCATTTCTACCCAACTATGCAAACTCAAAACAAAAATAATCACAGTACTGAGTGAATTGCCATGGCTGAGTTCTTTTATTGGCTAATGTTCTTTGGCGGTCATCCCTTACAATTATTCCATCTGGAGTTAATTGCATGATATCATCCATAAAGCTAAAGCATAAATCAACCTGGCTTGTGAGCATTTCATAGAGCTGCTGCTTAAAAGCTTGTGTATCAAAAGTAGTGTCCTTTTCTTAACTATATGCTAAGTGATATAAAGGAGAGGGAAAATGAAAACAAAACAAATGCCTTGAACATTTCACAGTGAGTAAGAATTCTATACCAATCAGAGAAAGCAAAAATGAAAAAAATAAATCAAATCTGCCAAAAGAAATATGCATAATACTGTACTTTTACATATTTACTTAATTCCTCCAAGTGGCAACAAGATCCAGGGAATAATTTTGAACTAGATCTTATCCTTAAAAGGAGGCTATAGAAACATTTTGTAATGTCTGAATTTGTATGCAAATACAGAAATAAAACATGGTTTAAAATTTTCAACAATGCTCCTGATTTCCACATCCAATTTTCAGGGAATTGCAGAAACAAATTAAACTCCCTGGGCCATTTTGTCTTATTCTCTGTGTTTACTTGTAGAGTTCTTTTTTTCCAAATACTCAAAGATATCTGATATCTAAATAATATTATCTAGAACAGGGCCAGATGCCTCAGGAAGCCCACAAGTTCTTCATTAACTTTCTTAATGCCCTCTTAAAACTATTCACTATATTGTTCAGCAATAAAGCCCATCATTTACTATGTGCTGCATGGAGACATTTCCTTTTATCTACTTGGAATCTTTTGCCGTTCAGCTGACTCATTAGCATTAAGAGCTTGAGGATAAACCTGCCCTTATCCATTTTCTCCATACAACACACATTACTAAGTTAATGCTACCATCTAGCAATCATCTGGATTCTTGCAGAATAGGGTAAGCCTAATATATACAGTAGATATTCCTTTATCATGTTATTACTGTTATGTTCTAACTGTTATAACTGTGTTGCATGGTTCCAACCAGGTCCAGCGTTTGAGCGGGAAAAAGCTCAAACGCTATTGGCTGGTCTGTCTGACAGCTCCCTATAAAAGGGCAAGCTGTCAGACTGCTCTTTGCTGGTTGCTGATACAAGAGCTGAAATAAAGAGCTGCTTGGAAGTCTGTCTCCTGTCATCTCTACCCACTATCTAACAGTGGCGACGAGGGCTTGGGTTCAGGAGAACCGTGACTGCTTCTTCAGCGATTCCAACCAGCCAGGCAGCTGCCTGTCTGCCTACTCTCTGCCACGATGTTGGTCTGTCTGACAGCTCCCTATAAAAGGGCAAGCTGTCAGACTGCTCTTTGCTGGTTGCTGATACAAGAGCTGAAATAAAGAGCTGCTTGGAAGTCTGTCTCCTGTCATCTCTACCCACTATCTAACAGTGGCGACGAGGGCTTGGGTTCAGGAGAACCGTGACTGCTTCTTCAGCGATTCCAACCAGCCAGGCAGCTGCCTGTCTGCCTACTCTCTGCCACGATG
>QLTV01000549.1:19604-32967 GCA_003457575.1 Thermophis baileyi
ATGCCCGAGCATTGAGAAGAAGAGGCTCCTCCTCTTCTTCTTTGGCCCTGATGGGCTCCTCAGGAGGTACAGAAGGCCCTGGTTGACTCTCAGCCTCCTCGCTCTCTGACTCGGGTGCCAGGTGCATGGGCCGATGGTACTATGCCACAACCGCCTCATCGTCCTCGGGATCCATGATCACCTGCACGGGACACTGGTGGGCCACAACAGGCTGGGGTTTTGTATTACTTTTCCTTAATAAAATATTGCGTCATGAAATTAGTTCATTCTTTTTGAATAACCCTGAACTTTAAAAGTAACAATAATTGTTTATCTCTTCTAATACATAATCTTACTTTCCCTTCTTTCTCTCCACAGACCTGTCTTCAGCTCCTTCCCTCTCCTGAAGGAGGAAGATCAGACATAATGCATATTGAAACATGTTTGCCAACTGCTTTTCATTTGTAATTTGCTCACTTCTTCAATTGTGAATAGGTATTTGTGTGACATAGAGTGTGTATATCATATATAAATAGTGAAGCAATGTATTGTTGTTTACTTTCATTTGGGGCAATTAAGTAGATAGTTCTCATTAATAGCCAGAGGACCAACACTGAATGTTTCCTTTTAAAAAATTTACAAACCCTGATGAGCAACAGATGGGATACCATAATGGTTAATTACCTCCATGCTGCTTGAAGGAAATTTAAAGTTATTTATGATAAGGTAAAAGAGACTTAAACCACCACAATAAATGCTTTACTGTTATATTTTTCTCACTAATTACATAAAGTATAGATCTTTTTTTCTGGGAATATTAAAAAATTAAGAACATAACAGAGAATCTCCTGGGACCATCATCTAAACAACCATCACATAAAGAGACTTTAATTCTGTTGCCATCTACAACACTGAATTTTTATAAGTTCAGACTCAACTTCAGAGAATAAGCATAGTGTCCCATATCTTTTTCAAATGTCTCTGAATTTAATTTTAATTCTCATAATTATTAATCATTTGTATGTTTTGGTAGAAAAGTGATTTACCCAGATGATTTTGCTAGGGCTTAATAAGAACAGTAAATGTTAATAACAACAAAATTACTAATCAGAAGTAATGTATTGTCAGCTGCCACCTTATGCGCTTGTGCCTTGCTATTATGTGGTGACAGTCTGCCATGAACTGTGGAGGGAGGGGAATGAAGGGAGGGAGATACTTGAAGGAAAATGAAAGTAGCAGCTGCCTCGAGATGCCACTCCAAGGTCACCCAGCTGGAAGGATGAGGGATACCAACCTGGGCTCAGACTGATTATAGAAACATCTTTCTGGAACTTGATTGGTGAGCGAGAGGCGGGGAGGGGAGTAGAACTTAGTGGTTTTGGTGTGCAAATCTCAGTTCTGGCTTTGCATTACTTTAATTCACTTGACCTCTATTAAACTATAACTTTCCCAACAAATGGAGTTAGGGATTGTTCTCACTTAGAGGTTCAAGTTGAGACAGATCTGAAATGAATTTAGAAAGTGCCATTTTTAGTTCAGGAACATACTGTAACCATCACTGAATCTACACATATTTAAAGGAGATTGGAGAGAAGTTAATTTATTTGTATATTGATTCATTTAGTGTGAATAGCACTTTCATGAATAATTTCAGTTTCAGCCCTACTCAAATCAATTATCTCAGGGCTGAAGTCTCTTCTGAATGAAGAAGTAAATTTATTATATATAAAAAGAGTCAAGAAACTAGGTAAAATATAGTAATTAATTAATCTTTTCATTAGCTCATTTTTCTTCCTTGTCTATTGACTTAGTATTTGTAAAGATAAAAGAAACACTAGATTGTTTTGGATTTTAATATGAACTGATCTAGTTCAGATTTACTCAATCAATCAACAAATTGGAATGTTGTTTTCTATCATTTTTGGAATTAACTATATTTTGTAATGTGCTGTCTTCATTAAATAAACAAATAAGCATAACAATAAAAGAAGAGCATATAAAGTTAAATATATTACAACAAATGATTAAAAAAATATGAATTTTGCACCCATTTAGATATCTTTTCTAAATATATTTTTTAATTCTGCTGTTATCTGTTATATGGGGTGCCTGTTGACTCCCATCCAGACCCTCACAGCCTCAAGGCACCAGCACATCACATCCACTGCTTCACTGAATTCATGCGGGGTGGAGATATATAGCTGGGTATCATCAGCATATTGCTGATACCTCACCCCGAATCATCGGATGACCTCACCCAGTGGTTTCATGTAGATATTAAACAGGAGGGGAGAGAGGACCGAGCCCTGAGGTACCTCACAAATGGGGTACCTCAGGGCTGTATAGGGGTTGACCTCTGTCCTCCTGCTAACACCGACTGAGATCGACCAGAGAGATAGGAGGAGAACCACTGTAACACGGTGCCCCCTAACCCCAACTCTCTTAGTCGTCCCAGAAGGATACCATGGTCAATGGTATCGAAAGCTGCTGAGAGGTCAAGTAGCACCAAGATAGAGGAATAACCCCCATCTCGGGCTCGCCAGAGATCATCCATCAGCGTGACCAAAGCAGTTTCCATGCTGTAGCCAGGCCTGAAGCCAGATTGAAAAGGGTCCAGATAATCTGTTTCATCCAATAATCGTAGGAGCTGAAGTGCCACCACTTTCTCAACAATCTTTCCTACAAAGGGTAGGTTGGAGACTGGACGAAAGTTCTTTAATTCTGCTGGGTCCAGGGATGGCTTCTTAAGGAGGGGTCGCACAACCGCTTCCTTTAACGGTTGCGGAAAGGACCCCTCACTCATGGACGCGTTAACTAAAGCCTGGAGCCAGCCTCGTGTCACCTCCCTGCTAGCCGAAACCAGCCAGGAGGGGCACGGGTCCAACAAACAAGTGGAGGAACTCATCGCTCCTACAGCCTTGTCNCTCCAACGGCTCCTCCACTCTCCCTACATTAAGGAGAGAGTGGGTCACCCTAAAAAGGGTGGCTGGGTGCGAATCAGCGGATGCAATAAGTGCGGAAAAATGCGAACATTTTGCCGCCCGTATCGCCATTAAATAAGACCTAGTAAAGGCTCTTAACAGTGTTCGGTCAGATTCGGCGTTACTGGTCCTCCAGCATCGCTCTAGACGTCTCTTCTGGCACTTCATCTCCCAGAGCTCCTCGGTAAACCAGGGAGCTTTCCTGGATCCACTGCCACGGAGAGGTCGGTGATTTCACATTGGTGAAATCTTCAGGAGATTCAAAGGAAATCAACAATCTTGAATACTTCAAAGGTTAGTGGGATCACAGATCCAAGTGGAGCCTTTGAATATAGTTAGGAATTTTTCCTAACTATAAAATCCTTAGAGGTTTTAACTGACTATTATTTCAGCCCACAACCTTATATCTTATTTTCTACTTTCTTTTCAAATGCTAAAGTACAGCAAGCAAATATTAATTACAACCTACAGTTTTGTTTAAATGTTCCAGTGTAACAGCATTTGGATCTATAGAAGAATGCTTCCTGCAGATTGTTTAGCATATAATGCATAGGTGATCTTCAGATATACAGTATGCTTCCTTTCATTCTTGATTAGGAAGGAACAAATAAATGTTGCAAAATTGGCAATGGCTTTTTCTATTTTGGGTTACATTCAAAGGTGTTCCTTCCTGTTTGTCCATCATGTGCCTTCCTGGGTTTCAGTTTCTGGCAAAAGAATGTGCTCTAGCCAGGGATATGCCTGTAAAACAAAGATTAGACTAAAGATAATCTTTCCATGGCACTCTTTGTTCTGAAGTGGTTTCCTGAAAAAGTCTCAGGAGGGCTTGTCCAAGATGACAACTTTGTAAATCTTAGGTATTCCTAGCATTTGAAATCAAGGTCACAGCACAGTGGTGCCTCTGATAATCCATCTAGATAAGGAATATTTTCACTAAAGCAGCTTTCTCACAGAAAATAGTGTCCTTTGTGGGTTATGGTAAATGGTATTCAAGGGAAAGCAAACAATATTTCCTTTCAGTTTTAACTCCGGATTTTGACAGCTGTGTGTTGAGTATTCAGCATTACCATCAATAGTTGTTCACTTACTTGAATTTCCTTTTTTTCTATTATAAGAAATAATCTACAAGACCACAAAACACCATTGCAATACACCAAACACCAAACTGTTTTAAAATTAATGTATTCTGTGTTTATTCTGCCCCTTTGAGTTATCCAATGGAACTTATACCAGGTACCTACATTCTTATATTCTTTATTCTAAGCACATAATCTACTTTTAACTAATATATAGCTACAATCTGCCCTACTCATTACACAGATCAGGAGAGTTTTATTTTTGTGTTGAGGAGCCATTAAGAATGTAATTGGTGGAGTAATGAATAATATCATACAAAAAAGAAGATTGCATTTTGGAGGGACTTGCCTCCTGATTGTTGTACGTTACTCTTCCTACTTCAGCCTATAAAAGCTATTTTAGTAGCTTGCATATGTATTTTGTTTTACTTTCAGCTAAAATAACTTGGCAAATTATACTTCTGCTTTTCACCCTTTGCCACATATTGTTGGCAGTAGAATTTCAAGGGGCTCTAGGGGCTACAAAACATTAAAACAAAGAAGCCTTCTGAGCTCAGATTGCCTTCCTTTCATATTAGAACAATACTGAGACTGTAATAGTGGACACTATCAGAACAATCTTGGGGAACATCTAATCTATGTCAAAAAATTTACTGTCACTATTGTAGATCATAGACATGGCAGGGGAAGCATGTAGGACATGATTTGCAAAATTCTTTCCAGCCCCTTCCTAAGTGTTCCATTTTGGTTTATGTGATGAGGAGAAAGATGTGCTTAAAATGGATAGGTTCTCAGAATTCTGAGCTGCTGCTCAACATTGGGAGATGTTTTTATGCATTGTTTTTCTTCAGCCTGACCCAGCCCTGTTTTGCAGGCAATTTTTCCTTGGCTGGGTACTCTCTCCACACCAGGGGTGAAATTCAAAATTTTTCCCTACCGGTCCTGTGGGCGTGGCTTGGTGGGCGTGGCAGGGGAAGGATACTGCAAAATCTCCATTTCCACTCCACTCCAGTGGAAGGATATTGCAAAATCTCCATTCCTACCCCACTCTGGGGCCAGCCAGAGGTGGTATTTGCCGGTTCTCCAAACTACTCAAAATTTCCGCTACCGGTTCTCCAGAACCTGTCAGAACCTGCTGAATTTCACCCCAATTTTGGTTCTGTTCTATCCAATTTGTGGAGAGTTGTCCTTTTGTCCCGACTACTGTATAGAAGATAATTTCTTTTTAGTGTTCTGTTAGCCTGGAAAGAATAAAAAGTCCTTATGACAAGAATTGCCAACAATTAAATGCTGCAATAAACACAAATTATTTATGTTTCATGATTATGCATCATGATGCTCAATAATTGTTTTCCCCCCTCATTTTGCTTTATCATGTCTTTATGATAAAGCAGATGCAATTATTCCTTATCATTTTACAGCATGTGATAAAACAGAAATATATGGAAGACATTGCCCATCTAGATACTGTGCTTTATTTTGGTTAAAAGAAATCTCTGCACATATTCAGCCTTCATGTTTCCTTCAATTTCTAAACTAATCTGTTTATTTATTTATTTTAAAGTTGGAAATTGGGATTTTATTACTTATTTAAATACAATTAAAATACATTTCTAATTCTAATATATTTTAAAAAAACTATGTTGGACAGCATCAGATTTTTTTTTCTTTCTTTCTCTCTTTTTTCTTTTCCTTTGCTTTATTTGCTGGCTAGGGATGGGATAAAATTTGAACTAAACCAAGTTGACCAAACAGCACATAAAAATGGAATTTTGATAAGCACATTGTCCAGCTGGGACTGATCAGTTTCCAAATTCACAAAGATTGCCTCCCACTTCTACTGAGTCAGTTCTATAAGAATTTATCCAATTGTTTCATCTAAAATTGGGAACAGGCCCATACTTTCTTAACAGGAAATTACTCAGGCAGTTCATTTTAAACAATACAGAGTTAGGGTGGTTAACTCCAAAAACACAAACCGATCTTCAGGTTTTCCTTTCTAACTGTACAAAGCCTTCCATGCCTGTACATATGAATGTGAGCACATTCTCACATAAACTAGTTGAGCATTAATATATTCTTCTTGAACCCCGTGATGTACATGATGCTGAATCCTTGCTTGTTTAGCACTCAAAGCACACGCCTGACCAATTGTATGCCTCCTCTGGCATTCAACCCCCCAAAAATAAGTGTTTGGGGTTTTTTCAGCTTTCTCTCCAAATACCAGTTTATTAATCCCATAGTGAGCATTATTATGCTGCAGCTTGCTTAATAAATATTGGCCATTTGTTGCTGATGAGACTGTTAGGCCAGTGGTGGGATTCAAATTTTTTTACTACTGGTTCTGTGGGCGTGGCTTGGTGGTCATGTGACTGGGTGGGCGTGGCTGGGTGGGCATGGCCAGGTGGTCATATGACTGGGTGGGCATGGCCAACTTGATGTCACTCACGTCAAGGGGCACCTTGCCTGGCCTCGCCTTGCCTCAAAGGCCTCAACGAGATACAATTTCCCTGTCTATTTATTTACTACTACTGAACATCCAAAATACACTATTTAATCCTATGTATATATGCCATATGTGTACATACATATTACATAGTATAGAGTGTGTATAGGCAAACAAAAAGATACATTATTTACTATATATACTGTATGTATATGTACACACACACACACACACAGAGAGAGAGAGAGAGAGAGAGAGAGAGAGAGAGAGAGAGAGAGAGAGAGAGCTCTTCTAAAACTATACACATTCAACCTCATTTACTGCATTTGGAAAAACACACAGAGTCCACTTTCTGCCACACATTTAACTATAACTTCTGTACATTAGAACATTACACATGCTTTCAGATGGCTGTTAGAGCCAGGAGATGTCAAGGTCCCTTCTAACCCTGCTATTCTATGATTCTGTAAGGATCTTCTGCTGGAGCAGGGGGTTGGAATAGATGACCTCCGAGATCCCTTCCAGCCCTAGATTGTTGTGCTGTTTCAAAGCGTCTTCTGAAGCCACGTCTAGTGCCAGAGTTTGTGATCCTTCCTTCCTCTCCCTTTTTCTCTTTCTCTCCCTTCCTTCCTCCCTCCCTCCCTTCATGTATCTATTCATCCATCCATCCATCCATCAATGCAACTATATGTCATTCACTTTCCCCTCCCTCCCTCCCTCCCTCCCTCCTCCTACCTGCCTTCCTACCTCCCTTCTGTCCTTCCTTCCTCCCTTCCTTTCTTTCTTTCTTTGTTTTTTTCTTTTTTTTTTTTTCTTTTCTATCATTCTTTCCTTTCTTTCTTTCTTCCTTTCCCCTCCCTCCCTCCCTCCCTCCCTCTTCCTTCCTTCCTTCCTTCCTTCCTTCCTTCCTTCCTTCCTTCCTTCCTTTCTTTCTTTCTTTCTTTCTTTCTTTTTCTTTCTTCCATATAGATTCCATACAGCTCTGAACCCTTAAGGCAAACCAAATACAGGTGGTCCTTGCTTAATGGCCGGTTGCTTAGCAAGTGTTGTAATTTACGACTGACCTCCCCAGAGCTACTTGACCTGTTTTTGGAGTTTTGACAGCCATATGCACGCACATGCGCGTGCACACACACACACACACATCTTTCCTTTCCTTCCTTCCCTCCCCCCTTTCCGTTCCTTCTTTCCTTTCCCGTTCCATTCCTTTCCTTTCCTTTCCTTCTTTCCTTTCCTTTCCTTCCCTCCTCTCCCCCTTATCTGAGGTTTTTTATGTTTTTTGCCAGTTTCCAACAATTCCTTCTGGTTTCCAGTTAAAAATGCCCATTGGGGAAAATGGACTTGTTTAACAACAAGTGTTCATTAAATGACCACAAGGTTCACTTAACGACCATGGTGTTTGCATAACCCAGGGGTCTGCAACCTTAAACACTCAAAGAGCCATTTTTCTATTTTCTTTTAAACAGGTTTCTCTGTGTGTGTCTCTCTCTTTCTTTCTCCCTATCTCTCTGTCTCTGTCATCTCTCTCTCTCTCTCTCTCTCTCATCTTTCTCTCTCTCATCTCCTCTCACTCATCTCCCCCTTTTTCTTTCTCCCCCTCACTCTTTCTCATCTCTCTCCCTCTCTCTGTCTCTCATCTCTCTCTCATCCCTTTCTCTTTCTCCCCCCCTCTCTCTCTCATGTTTCTCTCTTTCTCTCTTTCCTGTCTCTCATCACACACACACACACACACAAGCGGATACCCTCCTGCGCTGGGATCACAGTGCTGGCGGGGACGGCGACTCCTCCTCTTGCTGCCGCCACTGTGCAGTGAGATGAGTAGCTGGCTGTGCAGCGCAGGAGAGGCGGAGCTCTTACCTCTCTGCATCCAGTGGCTGCGGCGGCTGCTCTTCGCTGTTCCCCTCCTTTGTGAGCTGACATGAAGGGGTGTCGGCTGGCACTGAGCTGCCCGCGA
This sequence comes from Thermophis baileyi, assembly GCA_003457575.1. NCBI lineage: Eukaryota > Metazoa > Chordata > Lepidosauria > Squamata > Dipsadidae > Thermophis > Thermophis baileyi. Next base: position 28,041 of record QLTV01000549.1, read on the forward strand.
ATGAAGCGGAATCGCAAAAAGCAGCCGGTCGTGCCAGTGCAGAGGAAATGTTAGGGGCGCTTCAGCCACACGGCTCTGCGGAGGCTTGCGCCTTCTCGGGGCAGAGAGCAGGTTGCGTGAGGAGGGAGAAGGGGGCAGTGGCGGCCACTAGCATTGAGGGGAGAGTGCCACACAGAAACGGGAGCACACAGAAACGCCGCCCTTCTCCCTCTCCCTCCCGGCTTCTAGGCGATCTCGTGTAAAGGGAACAGCAGCTTTAGCAAAGGAATAAAAACTGATTTTACTGCTTCCCCTTGGCTAACGCCCAGAGAGGGAGAAATTGCTTGATATTTTCCCTCCCCCCTGGGACCCCAAGGCCAACTGGCAGAGCCCAATCTTTCCACAGGGGAAGGGAAGATTTTATCGGTACAGGATCGTCGCTCAGGAATGCCCCTCACCGCCCGTCTCTGCCCGTTCATGGCCGAGCAACTTCTCCCTCACTGGGCATTAGCCTTGCAGTAAAATCAGTTTTTATTCCTTTGCTAAAACTGCCATTCCCTTCTTCACACGAGATCACCCAGCAGCCGAGAGGGAGAAAGCGGCGGCATTTCTGTGTGCTGCTGCTCCTGCTAGTTCCACAGATAATGATAGCAGCCACCATTGCCCCCTTCTCCCTCTCCCTCCCAGCTGCTGGGTGAAGCCATGCAAAGAAAGGAACGGCAGTTTTAGCAAAGGAATAAAAACTGATTTTACTGCAAGGCTAATGCCCAGCGAGGTAGAAGTTGCTCTGCCATGAACGGGCAGAGACGGGTAGTGAGGGGCGTGCCCGAGCGATGCTCTTGCACCGATAAAACCTTCCCTTCCCCTGTGGAAAGATCAGGGCCTTTTTACTTTGTCCTAGGCCGAGCTGAGGGGATGCTCCGGGTGCAGGTTGCCATCGAAGGCATGGGCAGCCCAGTTCTCAGCTTCTGCCGGCCCTCCGGGCAGCTGCCACCCATTCACCCTCCCCTCTACCTCGGATACTGCTGTTCAAAACAGGGAACACACTGTCGGGCCAGCCTGGCTGGCGGGTGGGCAAACAGGTGGCCCATTCTGCGCCCACTTCTCTGCCATTGCTGATGGGCTTGGACCATGACTTGGGCACCACCAGCTGGTGCAAATGTACCATGATGAAGCCCCCCCAGAATGGACAGCCCAAAGGCAAGTTGTGCTTCGCTCCTGCACACTTAGGCTTCGGCTTTCACTATCCCCCGCCATGCCCCCCGCACCGCCACAGCACCATTACCTTTAGGGAATTGCCTCAAAGATTGCACAGCAAGAGAAAAGGCAGCTGCATGTGCTGCCATTGCCTTCCAGACTGGCCTTGGGAAAGCCTGCCCCCACAATTGGACTCCCTTTCTTCCAGCGCTCGTGCAAGGAACCCTGGAGCTTAGCGGCAGCATATTGCATGCCTTAACAAGCCCACCGGTGGCCTCTGTGTGTCTTTCCTCCCCGTGGCTCTAATTCTTTAAAATGTTAGATTCTTGCATGAGCGCTGGGAGAAAGGGAGTCCGATTGTGAGGGCAGGCTTTTCCAAGGCCGGTCCTAGAGGGAGACAGAGATCAGTGTGCCTTTCCTCCCCATGGCTCTAATTCTTCGCGATCTTTAGATGGGTGAGCAGACGAGATGAGGAGTGACTGGGCGGGGTGGGGCGGGGTGGGTGGGGCCACCCAGAATTGTCACTACTGGTTTGCCCGAACCGCCCCGAATCGGCTGAATCCCACCAATGCTGCTAGCCTCTAGGCATTCAAAGTAGTACTAACAAGAGAGAAATGTGGGAATGTGTTGCTGGAAGCTTGTTTGTTATGATACATGATATTTTAAGATGGGGTAAACCCTAGCACTGCATCTTTGCTAAATTATCTACAATGTTACCATTCAATTGTAATCAGAAAGAGGGCAGGATAATGAGGTTGTGAGGCAAATTACAGCCAAAGGCAGCATTGACAAATCAAAGTGTTCTTACATTTTAAGGAGACTCTTAACATGCCTTGGCACTTCATTATAGTTGTTGCCCCCTCTGTCAGGGTTCCAAATAGCATCCAAAATTAAATCAGAGTCCGAGTCCAAGTATTCCTCTAAGTTCCAATTTATTAATAGAGCCATGTTGGCACATCTGGGTGAAACCCGAATCTGAAGTCCTCCGGGTTTCACCACCCAGTTGAAAGTTCAAGCCCTTGCCCCCACACCCACAAATCCATCACGTTGTCCAATCTTCAATTGCCATGCTGGCAGAGTCCACCCATCTCCTTCCGTGCAGGTGCAGAGGTGCAGAGACAAAGGATGACCTTGCCTTCCTAGAAAGAATTTGTTATGGCTACATACTATGAGTCCCTTGGGAGTTGGGCGGCATACAAATTTTGACAGGCGGCCTCCCCTCAGGAGAAAACCATATCCTAAAGAAAAGAAGGAAAACAACATAGGGGATTAATACAGCATCACTAACCACCTCGCCCCCCCCCCAGGGGGACCCTTAGGCTTATCCGGATATTTGTCATGGAATTGCTTTACTAACTTGTCAGCTTTTACATCCCAACTTTTTACACAGGTAGCTTCTGACAAAGGGTACCCCTTCCAATGTACTAAATATTGCAAACGACCCCTATACATTTTGGAGTCTAAAATTTTCTTCACTTCGTAATGAGTCTCCCCTTGGATGACTACTGGAGGAGGGGGTGGTTGGATCTGTGGCCTTATGCTAGACCCAATCACAGGCTTTAATAGACTACAATGGAAGACAGGGTGAATCTTCCCCAATATTCTAGGTAAATCAAGCTGAACTGTTACTGGGTTGATTATCTTAATTATTGGGAAAGGACCCAAGAACTTTGGTCCTAGTTTCTTGCTAGGCATTCTTAACCGTATATATTTTGTAGACAAGAAAACTTTATCCCCCATGTGGAAGGGGGGCTGGAGCGATTGGTGCTTGTCAGCTTGCTTCTTGTAGGCTTCTGCCGCTTCAGTCAGTGTTTTCTTGGTGTTCTCCCAACCCTTTTTCAGCGTCTCCATCCACTCAGTTAGAGACATGGAAGTGGGGGCTTCTCGGGGTAGTTCAGGCATGGGAACAAATTCCATACCACTGGTAACCTGAAAAGGAGTCAGTCCAGTGCTGCTATGGACAGCGTTGTTATATGCCACCTCTGCAAATGGTAGCAACTCTGACCAATTGTCCTGCTGGTAATCCACATAACAACGGATGTATTGTTCGACCATTGCGTTCGTACATTCAACTGCTCCATTCGTACTTGGATGAAAAGCCGAGCTGAGTCCTTGGGTGGATCCAATAGCCCGCAGGAACTCTCTCCAGAACTTGGCTGTGAACTGTATGCCTCGGTCGGAGATGACTCTTTTTGGCACACCATGTAGGTGGTAAATGTGTTTGAGAAATAGCTTTGCTAGCTTCCTGGCCGATGGTAATCCCGAGCAAGCGATGAAATGGGCTTGCTTGGAAAACAAGTCGATGACCGTCCAAATCACCGTATTCCCACTGCTGTCTGGGAGTTCTACAATGAAGTCCATTGCAATTTCCTCCCAGGGTCTGCTTGGGTTAGCTACCTATTGCAGTAACCCAGGAGGTTTGCCTGGCCAATTTTTCCTGGTCGCGCATGTGGCACAGCTTTTGATGTAGTCTTCCACCTTGGCTTTCATCTTTGGCCACCAAAACTGGCGTGGGGTTAGGTGGAGAGTATTTAGGAATCCAAAATGCCATCCTAGTTTGGATTCATGGCTTCATTGCAGTATTTCAAGTCTCAAGTTGGCAGGGATGTATAGTTTGGATCCTTTCCATGCCAAGCCTTCTCTCATGGTTAGGACTTCTTTATTGTCATTGAGCCAGGGGTCACTGGGTAGAGCCGCTTCCAGGAGCACCTGGCCATCTGACTTGCGCTCGGGTGGTGACTTGCATTGCCATCTCTTCCTAGTTGGGGGGAATGATGGCATGCACCTCCTGTTCCTTTTGGCTGTCATATTGTGGCTTTCTGGATAAAGCGTCTGCCAGTAAGTTCTTCCCAGCCGGGATGTGTTTCAGCTCGAATGTAAATCTCCTGAAATATTGTGCCCAGCGGACTTGTTTTGGCGATAGCTTCCTGGGGCTCTTCAGGGCTTCGAAGTTTTTATGGTCCGTCCATACTTCGAATGGCACCTTGCCCCCTTCTAGGAGTTGTCTCCAGGTGAGCAATGCCCAATGGACGGCATAGGCTTCTTTCTCCCAGATGGCCCACCTCCTTTTAGTGGCGGTGAGCTTTTTTTAAACGTATGCACATGGCAGGAGTTGGCCTTCCTTGTTTCTCTGCAATAGCACTGCTGCCACATCTACATCACTGGCATCTGACTGGATGACGAATTGCTGTTCTGGGTCGGGGTGTTGCAAAATGGGCTCTTGGGCAAAGAGCTGCTTCAGCTTTTCAAACGCTTTTTGACATTCTATCATCCATCCAATAGGCTGGTTCGGCTTCGGCTTTGTTGGTGATGGCCCTGTCTTCAGTAGTTCGGTCAGTGGCAGGGCAACCTCTGCAAAAGCTGGGATGAATTGTCAATAAAAGTTCGCAAAGCCCAAGAAACTTTGTAGTTGCTTGCAAGTGCGTGGGGGTTGCCAATCTAGCACCGCTTTCACTTTTCCTGGGTCCATCTCTATCCCATCACTGGAAATGAGATATCCCAGATAGTCTAGTGAGGTTTTGTGGAATTCATATTTTGACAGTTTTGCGTATAGCTTGGCGGCCAGAAGTTTTTCTAGGACTTGCCTCACCAGCTTTATGTGTTCTAGGGTTTCAGTGAAGATGAGAATGTCATCTAAATAAACGAGTACCCCCTTGTACAGGTGGAGTACCTCATTTATGTATTGCATAAAGACTGCGGGGGCCCCTTGTAGACCAAACGGCATGACCTTGAATTGGAAGCTTCCCAGGGG
>QLTV01000549.1:33138-59231 GCA_003457575.1 Thermophis baileyi
CCCCGCCCCCCCCCCCCCCACATCTTTCTTCTCTTTGAAGAGCACTGGGGTGGCTACTTGCGATTTTGCCGGCTGGATGAATCCCCGTTCCAGATTGGAGATCGATGTATCTCCTTAGCTCCTCCATCTCTTTAGGGGTCATGGAGTACATCTTTGGTTTTGGGAGCTTTGCCCCCGGCACAAATTCTATTGCGCAGTCAGTGGGTCGGTGAGGGGTAAGATAATTGCAATCTTCCTCGCTGAAGACCTCTTCTAGGTCCCAGTATTGGCACCTGCTGGATGCCTGGGAGCTTGGCTTCGACTGCAGGAGCCGCCGGCTCGGGGCAGTCTGGCCTGAGGGCTTTGGCCTCTTTCAGGTGGTCTTTAGGGACTTTGGGGGGTAGCGGCCCGATGCCTATGGTTAGCTTTCGGTAACTGTCTTCCCACTTTATGGTGGGAGTCCACTTGTATAGCCATGCAAGTCCCAGTATGATTGTCTCAGGCATTTTTGGGGTGACAATGAATCTGATGAACTCATGGTGGCGCCCTATTTGCAATTCTATCAATTTGGTGATTTGCATGGCAGGGGATCCCCCAATTAATGTCCCATTCACTTGTTGAAATTGGATGGGGGTGATCAAGGCCCTAGTGCGAATCCCCAACTGTTCTACAACTGACTTGCTAATTAAGCATCGCGTGCAGCCTGTGTCCACGATCGCCTCTACCTCTCCTTCCTCCCCCATCTCGGGCACTATAAGTTTGGCTTTGATGGCAAAGGAGTGGATGGCTGCACTAACCATTGGGTCATCTTCACCGCTGCTCCCTCCCTCGGAGTGTGGAGGGGTTTCCTCTCCTGGCGGAGCCTCGGCCTCATCAGGCTGGGGAGGAGTGCCTTCCACTTGTTGGGCAAGACGACTTCTCTCAGGGGGTTTTGGGGCCCCTTTCTTGATCTCGGCAGCTGCCCGGGTCCTTGTCTGTGGAACTGGGGCTGGCGCCAGGCACTCTGAGGCTCGATGCCCAGACTGGCCGCACCGATAGCACTTTACTGCTCTCAGCACTCCTGGGGGAGGAGGCACAACTTGCTTCGTTTGGGACCAGCGGCCCAAAGGTCTCCTGGCTGGTCTTTCGGCCGGGTTTTTATTTCCGGGGCGAATTTCATGGTCCAGGATGATGGCCGTGGTGTACCAGTCCTGGATCCTGTCCAGAACTGTCCCTCGAATGCTGCAGGATTTCCTCAGCTCCGGATCTAGGGCAGCTTTAAATGTATGCACTAAGAGCCGCTCGGGCCAGTCTCGTAGATTCCCTGCCACTCTTCTGAACACCCACACTAATTCTTTGGCTGGGCAACCTGCTTGTTTCAGCCCTTGGATTTTCTCCTCAGCTTCCACTTGTCGGGCCACATTGTTAAATCGGACCCTCATCAAGTGGACTAACTCGTCAGCGTCTTCGAGTTCTGGGGCCACTTTGTCATGGAGCTCTGCCACCCATTCATTCATTCCCTCAGTTGTCACCGTGATTAGCTCTCGGTCCGAAGGGTGTTGGTTCCCAAATTGATCGATGTGTGCCCAGACTCGATTTAGGAAGTAGACTAGCTTCCCAGGGGTCCCATCAAATGTCGCTCGAAACCGAGGGGGCGGCGCAGGGGCCGGTTGGCCAGCCGCCTGGGCTTGCGCGGCCAGTTGGATGAGCGCTTGTGGTTGGGGACCCTCCAGTTGCACCCCCGCCTGCGGTGGCTGTTGGGCAAGCCCTGGCTGGACCCCGGCGGCTTGGGGTTGCCCTTGCGGTTGTGGTTGGGCCTGCGCGGCTGGGCCGGCCATTGGGGGAGCTGGACCATGTGAAATGCCTGCATGGGGCCCAGTTGCTGCAGGGGGCTGGGTGCCCATTGGCATTGCACCCATCCCAGGCCCGGGAAGAAAGCCCACCCTAACAGGGCTTGACTCGGCAGTGGCAGTTCAAGCCTCGGTGGCTGGCCTGGGGTTGGCATTCCCCATGCGCTTTGCTGCCAGGTCAACTGGCCCCCAAACCCGGCCTGCTGGGCCATCTGCGCTTCAGTGCGGAGGGGCGCCCACGTAGGCTTCGCCCCTGCTGTGAGGCTCGCAGGGTGCTCGCTCTTTGCAGTTTGGAAGGAGACTGAATCCCCACTCCAGTGGGCTAAGGGGCTTCGCCCTGGGAAGAAAAACGTTGGCTGGGCCAAGTTCCATCTGGGTGCCTCAGAGCTCGAGCAGGGGTTGGCCCAACTTATGCTTAGTTGTCTGAATTGATCGGGGAGCCCCATCAGCGATTGGCTATGTGACGGCAGTTGTGACCCCTCATCTTTGGAATGTCCGGTCAGTGTAAGCCTCGGTTGTCTCCACTCGTGTGTCGAGGCTGATCCCGCACCCAGGTGTGGCTCCCATGGCTCTTCCGTGGGAGAAATTAGCCCTCCAGCTGCGCCTTGAGAGGCTCGTTCCAACTGAGAGAGGCGCTCAGGGGTCGGCTGTCTGCGCCAAGCCCCCGACTGGTGCTCCCTCTCCGCAGCCTCTTTGGCTTCCACCACAGCTTGGGAAGACGAGTAGATGCTCTCGATATGGATAGGTGATCTGTCATCTACCGACTTCTCCATGGCCTGCTTCTCTTCCTCCATCTTCCCTGAGTTTTTACACTGCCCGGTGCCGGGTCGGTGCTGGGGCTCAGGACCCCGAACAACGCCCCGATGATTCGGGGTAGCTGGATTATTTTTTAAGGGAGATTCGGGTTAATGTCAGCATCCAAAATTAAATCAGAGTCTGAGTCCAAGTATTCCTCTAAGTTCCAATTTATTAATAGAGCCAGGTTGGCACATCTGGGTGAAACCCGAATCTGAAGTCCTCCGGGTTTCACCACCAGTTGAAAGTTCAAGCCCTTGCCCCCACACCCACAAATCCATCACGTTGTCCAATCTTCAATTGCCATGCTGGCAGAGTCCACCCATCTCCTTCCGTGCAGGTGCAGAGGTACAGAGACAAAGGATGACCTTGGCTTCCTAGAAAGAATTTGTTATGGCTACATACTAACAACCTCATACAATCCTCCCTCCCATTTTCCCACAGTAGAAAATGCATAGTAAAATAGTGTAAATTGTGGCAAGCCTAAGATCCCAAATAAAATGGCTTCGGCCTGACACCCTCTACATGTATCATTTCATTACTGTATCTTCAGAGAGACAATGGGGAAAGAAGCAATCCATACTGCACACATACCACTCAGTAATGTAAGAACAAATACAGCAACACCATGATTGTTGTCAATTTTCCTCTCTGTAGTATTTATAGCTTACTTTTTCACATTTATTTTCCAAAGGCCTTTCACTTGGTTAGATTGTTTGCCCTTGCTTCTCTACCCTTCCTTATATTTAGAATCAATATTCTTTATAATTTTGAACACCTCCAAGATCCCTACTATACTCTACTTCTCTTATTAATTTTAATATATTCTTCAAAAATCACTTCTGCAATAAACCCCAAATTGAAGCTCAAGTAACTAAAAGTATTTCAGATTAATTTCTGTGGCCACATTCTTCTATATCATCTAGCTGACTTTACATTATAAGCCAAATGTAATATAAAGATCTTTTGTCATTCCCCCTACAATGCACACTGAGCATGCAAGAATCTCTCTGCACCTGAAAATTAGAATTAAGCATCAGAATACTGCTTGTTTATTTTATGAAAGGATCATGACAAATGATTTTAAAGACCAAGCATTGATTAAATTTCCCAGCAACCCCAATTCAGGGAAAGCTCATAAATCAGCAGGGATCCTATCTCTGTCTTTCGCATCTCCGCAGAGTGATCCTATTCCTCATCATTTTTAAGATCAGATGGGCTGGACTTCTGGTTGATGTTGCAGCACTATTGGACGTGAAGAGCAGGGCTCCACGAACTCGCACCAAATCCCTTCGTTGGAGGGCCCCATAAGAGGCTAAAGTCACCCTGTAGGGGTGACAAAGAGTGGAGGGGTGCCCTGCAGGTCATGGAGAGTGGCAGCTCTCCTGCTTGACCCAGGGCTAATTCCCTCTCATCCGATGATGAAGAGGAGAGGCAGCCATTATGGCTGCCGTGACGCTGGGGCAGCCGAAGAAACAAAGAATGTGCTGGAGTGGTGTGGATGAACAATGACTGGAACTGGGTGAGGTGACTCTTTTTTTTACCTAAAACCTACCCTAAAGAAAATAAATTCTGGAAAAGAGACTCTTTGAAAAGTTTGTTTAAGTGGCAAACAATTGCAGAGAGAAAAATCACAGATCCGGGGAAAAAAGATTTTAAGAAGAGAGCACAAAAACTTTAAAAACACAGAAAGATTGGATCTCTAATTTTTATTGGCAATAAGGCATTTTAAAATGCTGGAATTGTCAGAATTTTGATTATTTGTTTGAATAAATACCAACAGAACTTGTTAGAATCTGTGTAACCTTGAAAGTTAAGCTGAAGGCACCACCTACTGGTGAATGGAATAGACATTATACTCCTATAACCCTGGGGAAAATACTGATAAGATAGAAGAGAAAGTGGAAATAAATAACACCTGGAGGACTGCTGTGGTATCTACTGCTCTATACTTATCTACTTCATGATTACTGGAGCTCTAATGGTGAGAACATGGAAGACATCTAACTTTCATATATCAGGAATTATGATTAAACTTATAGAGTGGACTTAAGGAGACATTTGGAAATCTTCCTGGATTACCTAAAAAGAACTAAATTGACTAACTGTGGGGCATAAAGAATTATAATTACTGTATTCCCTGAGGAGCAACATCAGGATTGAATAAATGGTTTCCAGATCGACTTTCTGAGGTCAAAGATAATTGAGACTCTGGGGTGGTGATAGACCATTGACAGTCTACTGAACTATATTTGGACTTATCAAAAGAAGACAAGATGCTTCAGCAGGAGGAAATAGGTGGGTTGCAAAAAGAAATGGTGTCGATGTTTCAAAGCATTTATAATATTATGATAAGGAATCACAGGGACATAAAGGATTTAATGAATCACATAAATGGGAAGCTAGAAAGTGTTCTACTAGGGATAATGAATAATGATCAAAAAGCCCAGGAAATAGAGGAGATAATAGAGAGACCAGGAGAAAAGATAGAACAGACAAATCAACAAATTAAACAAGACGGTAAGAGGGAGAAGGCAATAAAAACTTGTGAAAAAATTCAGGGAAAATACATGCTAAAAGACCAAAAAATGATACTGGATAAACAGAAAAATATTCTTGAAAAGAAAATAGAGACTTGGGCAGATCCTCTGGAGGCTTGGCAGCAAAAGATAGTAGAGATGGAAGAAATACTTAGGTTAAACAGGAAAGATGTAGATAGAGATGAAGACCCAAGGAAGGAATTTGGGAGGCAAGTCAACAACGAATAAGAATTGAAATATTAAAACGGACAAGAGATGATGGATAGAAGAAATGTTTTGTAACACAAGATTGGCTTTACTAGGAGCTAGAACAGAGGCAGAAACAAGAAATAGGGGGAATATTATAATATATATTTCTATATAATATACTAAAAGTAATAGCTAGATGTAAAGATTAGATGTTGAAAGATGGTGACACTATGTATGTTTTAATGATATTGTTATTGTCATTAGAATGGTGGACTAAAATGCTGAACAACTAAATAATGAAGGCCTATATTTTAACACAAATATGTATAATATTACAATTACATAAGTATGATCTAAGTAACAAATAATATTAATACTATCACTACTACTTGTATCCAAATGAATGATACCCAGATGCCTCACTGTTCATGTATTGAAATTGATGTATATTCAAAAATTAAAAAAAAAACTTTTAAAAAAAGATCAGATGGGCTAGTCTTTCCCTGTAGTCTTCTCCCTGACTTTCAAATTCAGTGAACCTTTACTGTCACTTCCATAGCCCCTTTCCCTAGGCCTAATCCTAAATTTCAACCTGCAACCCTTCACATCCATCGTTATATGACTGTCATTATCCCAACACAAAGCATTTTTCCGAAAATGTTGTCAAAAAACAATGATCCTTATAAAGCAGTATTTATTCATAAAGAAACTTTTTCTCAGAAGAATGTTGTGTGGAGCTCCATTGATGGGCAAAAGACTTTCAGTGGGGGCTGTGGGAACACAGCTTTAAAAGCATTTAGTTCTAGGCTGTTGGTTGGTGGAAACAATCATTATCTTTTATGCTAAGTCACGGTTTATTTTACCATAGTTTACTGAATAATCCAGAATTGACTTGATTTGCTCAATATTTTAAATCATAAATATAGTTCATAAACTACATTGGCTGAGTTTACACAATAATCTTTTTTTAAAAGTAATTTTTATTAAATTATTTACATTTAAAAACAACATAAAAAACATATACAAAAATACACAATACAAAACAATACAATACAAAAAACAACAATACAAAACCTCTAGGGTTATATTACAGCAAGTTATATCAACAGTAATTTCATGCTTATATGATCTTTTCCATTTGTATATTTAGTTATAATTCAGTAACATAATTATCATATATTAACATAAATAGACATCATCATATTTACAATGCTAATTTAATTATTTACTAATTTGGTTTATTTTGGTTCCTCTTATCAAGTCAATCGTATAGTTCGTTCCAAATTTCATAATATTCCGAATCTTCCTTCTCATTTAATTCCATCGTCATTCTGTCTAATTCAGCACAGTCGAGAATGTTTTTAATAATTATACTTTTGGTAGGTATATCTTTTTGTTTCCAGTGTTGTGCCAAACAGATTCTTGCTGCCTTGTGTGAGACCAATCATTAGCTTTTGAACTTGCTGTCTTTGTGACCAACCCTGAACTCTGTTTTTATATTTAGTTTTACAGTCTCTGCATTAAACTCATATTTCAATTTTGGCTTGGCTGACTACTGTTTCTCCTGCCTGTGAGTTATGGGCTTTCTGTATCACTGGCTTGGTTGTCAGCCAGCTTATTCAATACTGTATCTGAGCCCTGGAGAGGACACTTGATTAAGAGGTAAGGATTAGTGTACTAGTTTAAATGAAGGCAATCTCTTTCTTAATAGGTCACTATTAAGAATACTACAGTATAGTGATGAACACTATTTATCTCAGATATTTAAAACTGATGCTGCACTAGAATTTTCATCTGTGTTTTTAACCACTCTACTTTAGCATATGGGAAAATACATTGTTTTCAATTCAATTTATTCTTCTCCACCCAAGGAAAAAATATGATGGAAATGCTCACTAATTGGAATGAAAGGTTCTTACACTAACAGATTAACAGTGTTGGAAGGGACCTTGTAGGTCATCTAGTCCAACCCTCCATCCAAGCAGGAGATCCTACACCATTTTTGACAAATGGCAGTTCAGTCTCTTCTTGAAAGCCTCCAGTGATGAAGTTCCCACAACTTCCGAAGGCAAGCTGTTTTATTGGTTGATTGTTCTCACTATCAGAACATTTCTCCTTATTTCTTATAACTTAGTTATGAGGTAGCTGAAAGGGTATATGACTACTGTTTTTTTATGCCATAATCAGTTCTCCAGTGATCTGCAGCTTCCCTGGCTTCCTATATTTGCAGTTACATCCCAAGGGAATTCTGCTCAAAGGCTTTTTGAGGTCAAGAAGAGGGAGCATCAGGGAGGTTGCCATGCATTGAAGAAATATCTAACAGGAAAAAACAAACAAACAGCAAAACCTCCTTTATTACTTTGCAACAATACCTTCCACAAAAAGAAAGAAAGAAAGAAAGAAAGAAAGAAAGAAAGAAAGAAGGAAGGAAGGAAGGAAGGAAGGAAGGAAGGAAGGAAGGAAGGAAGGAAGGAAGGAAAGAAAGAAAGAAAGAAAGAAAGAAAGAAGTACTGTAATGTGTATGAAACAAAAAAGCCCCAATCCTTTTTCTGAAGAAGATAATTATTAGGAATCTGAGAGACAATTAAATCTTTAAAACATTCTTTCCCTTTAATTCCTTGGTAATCCAGAAGTGGAATTTTTATTCTGCACTCAGCAAATCTTCCTTTAACTATAGATTAGCTATAGCCAAAAGCAGAGGTGGGTTCCTCCCAGTTCGGACCAGTTCGCCTGAACCGGTAGCGACCCGCTGGTGACATCACGATGACGTCACGGATCCGGTTCAGTCGGTGCCTGTCCATGGGCGCCGCCATCTTTTTATTTATTTATGATTTTTTTTAAAAAAAATTCTTCTGCGCATGCGCAGAAGCCGAGTTTCCGGCACTGTGCAGGCATCGCCATCTTGTTTTTGGCTTTTTAAAAATATATATATATATATTTGCACTGCGCATGTGCGCACACCCACGGGGCGCGCCCAAGAACTGGCAGCGAGGTAAGTTAGAACCCACCCCTGGCCAAAAGTAGTTAAAAGTGAAGCTTGTGTGAACCTTATATCTATATATACTTCATTATGGCTGTGAACTTAATTGAAATTCCTTGACTCCCAGCTGCTCAACTCACAAACTGACCAAAAAACCTAAGTTCCTGTGGTCTTCTCACAAGGACAGCTATCCAGAGTATAGGTGGACAATCCAACAAACATTCTACTAGCCAGAATTCACTGTCTAGCCACACATCTCTGCCACTATGTTATCCCTGCTCCTCAGAGTTGTCTAGTTCACCATGAATCTGCAATGAATGCAGTTTTTTTGTGAAACTGCTTTTGAATAAATTGGAATTAAATTAGACAAACGAACTGGATCTTCATGGGTATGTTTTTTTTGTTTGGAAAACTCAACACTATCTGCAGTTGAGAAATGGTTAATGAAAATGATAGAACTTGCTGTGATGGCTAAACTGACTTCTTCGATCAGAGAAAAGACAATATGTTTATTGCTGAGTGGAAACCTCTTGTGATCTTTTCCCATAAAACAGAAAGAAAATGATTTTTGGTTTTGATGACTGCACAGGCTAGATTATAGAAAAAAGACTGATGTTGTAATCATACAGTAAATATAGTAAATTGTATAGTAATATAGTAAATTGTATTAATAACTGCTGTAATAGAAATCAGAATCTTCTTTGCATCTTTTTTTTAAAAAATTGTCCTTTCTTGCAGTGTGTGTGTGTGTGTGTGTGTGTGTGTGTGTGTTTCTTCCTTTCAAAACTATATTAATAAAATTATATATAAAGGAATGTGGGAGCAGTCTAACGTCAATCCTCAAATTTGTACTTGAAGAGGTTCAGCTATATAGCAGAAGTCCAAAATAATTAATTCAAGATTCATTTCATGTCTCTGTTTGTGCTTTAAGCTTTAGAATGGGAAAACAACACAAATGTTTCAATTAAAAGTCCAATTCTTTCAGTGTCTTCCCCTTTTTCCCTTAGATAATTTAACTACTATACCACTTCCTGTATCAATTCCAGTTTCATTACTTATCTAATTTACAGAGCCAATCAACTATATGTTTCCAGCAGCCAGTTCTATTTAATAGCATGAGGACATGTTAAAACTGTTCAGCATTTTTAAATCATGGATAAAACATGAAACTTCAATTATACTTTTCTAAGATTGCTGACACATATATTCAAGTGTACCTTTAATACTATCAACTGATGCGTTATTTTCTATTTGTTACAGCAGTTGTCACATTTGTGAAATGTTTTATGTTAAATATTCAGGTAAGTGCTGCTTTTCTAACTTACAGAATGTGCTAGCATCTTTTGCACACTCAATTACTGCACACACTTGGTCAATATTATAAATCCAAGGCTAAAGTAATACATTATGTATTGTTAAATTTGCAGAATTTGAAGATGAACCAGTTCAGCTTTAACAGCATTTTCTTCCCTATCAATGATTACTATTTTCTTCTGAAAATAGAATGTTTCTTTACTTACCATATTAGTAGATTTGTGTTCCATTAAACATGGATCATGTGATGAAATAATGAATGACCAATTCATGAATTTTTCCTACAAATTCTCTCTACAGAATTTCAAGAATCTGACGTAGGGCTCTATGATAGACAGTTAGACCTTCCTTAGTATAATTATTTTGATTTTTGCCTTGGGATTTTACAAACATTGAGGGTTTTCTTGTTACTTTTTCTATCAGTGATATTTTTGAACTTATTTGATTACTGGAAGTGAATACAACTGATTTCTTCTGTAACAAGAAATTTACTCTGAAGCTTCACTAGCTACCATACTTACCAATTACAAATAGCCCAATACGTAAATAATGAAGTACAGAATGACCAACACATCTGTTTTTCACAGATGAAAATATTAAGAGCCTGACACAGGGCTCAATGATGAATATCAAGAATCTTCACTGAATATCAAGAACCTGACAGGAGATGAGAAAAAGAAACTCTCAGTTTGGTTCATAATTGAGATGTGGGTTTTTAAAATAAATAAATAAATAAATAAAAGAGCTACCCATAGTTACTAATTTAAAATATTCCATGAATAAGGTTTATTGACTTCATTCACAAAGAAGTAACACAAGACCACAAAACAACAGTGCTAGAGCCTGAAATATTGATTGAGGAAGGGCAAGAGTTATTAAAAAGTCACCCAAAAGGAAAGCACACAGAATAGATGGGCTATCAACAGAAATAATTCAAGCAGCAGGGGAAAGCAGCATCAGATGGCTACATAGACTCTTTAACATAACATGGACACAGCTAACTGCACCAAGCAGTAATAATACCAATGTGGAAAAACAAAGGAACAAATGAAAATGCACAAAGTATTTATAGTTTCATTCTTGAGCCATATAGGGAAAATGTACGCCAAGATAATAGAAACAAGATTAATAACAGTTATAGAAAAACAACTACAGAAGAGCAGATGTGTTTTAGAAGAAATGGAAACTGCACAGATGCAATTTTTGTGCTTAAATAGAAAAGAATATGGAATACAATAAGAATCCCTTTAACACATTTGTAGGCAAAGAGAAAGCATTTGATAGAGTTGATAAGAAATTGTTATGGCAAACACTGACCTAATATGAGCAAGTGAACATCTTATTAGAGTATGCAAAAGCTTATATAGTGTTTGCAGAAGTGTAGACAGAACAAATCAAGGAACATCAGAACCCTTCACAATAGCATCTGGGATAAAACAGATATGTGTACTATTGTTCACATATCACTACTATTGTTTATCCCCTACATTGACAGCATAAGCAAAGAACCAAACTCAACAAACTAGTCTATGCAGATGATCAGGCAAGTCCAGCTAAAAAACTGCAACAACTGGCTCTGAAACAAGAACGCAAGACAAATAATATGAGAATGAGTAAAGAGAAAACAGAAATAATGGCAATTGGAAGAAAAAAGCATATCCTAAACATAATAATAGAAGGAACAAGCATAAAACAAGAATCAAAGTTCAAATATCTAGGAACAACATTCACCAAAGATGGTAAAATCGATGAGGAGATTAACATACTATGCAGTAAGGCCAACCAAGTATTGGGACAGCTTGCTCCATTCCTACAATATAAGGCAGTACTAATCAGCAAAAAGAGGCTTCTCATACAAAGCATATTCATCCCCCACCTTATGTTACAACAAAACAGTGGTGGGTTGCTACCGGTTCACCCCAGTTCGGGCGAACCAGTAGCGGTGGCGGCAGGAGGCTCCGCCCGCCCACCTGGACGTCATCACGGACGATCTGCGCACGTGCAGAAGCTTCTTCACATGCACGCGCACATCTCCGAACCGGTAGCAAAGGTAAGTGAAACCCATTATTGCAACAAAACATAAACAAAAAGTTAGTCACCATGGAAATGAGATGTTTGAGGAAAGCTGCTGGAGGGACCAGAAGAGCTAAAATCAGAAATGACACCATAGGAGAAATAATTGGCAATATTAAATTACATACAAAAAGAACAGATAAAATGGTTTGCTCACCTGGAGAGGATGTCATGAGATTCCATACCATACAAGGCATATACAAAAACAGCAGAAGGTCAAAGAACACAAGGCAGACTCAAAAGAAGATGAAGAGACAACATCAAAGACACACTACAACAACATCAATTAACAACGTTTGAGGCTGCCAGAAAAGGAAGAGCCAGGCATTTGTATCTCCCTCAACACCTGAAGTTGTAAAAGAGAATGAGAAGAAGAAAGGAGGAGGAGGAGGAGGAGGAGGAGGAGGAGGAGGAGGAGGAGGAGGAGGAGGAGGAGGAGGAGGAGGAGGAGGAGGAGGAGGAATAAGGTTTCTACAGGAGGCTTCTCTTAGATTTATCTGAGGTATGGGAATGTAGATAGTTTGCAGACCATGGAGAGATATTCACATCCACCTTGCAATTTATTGTTGTCGCCTAGCCAGCTACAAATTTAGACTAGATTTGATATTTTTGTCCACTCACTGAATCTTTTCCAGGGACCTCGGATATGCAGATGTTGTTGTCTGGTGATGTTAAAGGCATAGTTACAGGATATAAACTATTACCTTTTACAATTGACAATTGACTGATGGGGATTTTATCAATACAGTGGTGTTGAAGTGGCACTTTATATACTTTATGACTGGACTCATGGCATCTATTAATATAGGTAGTATCTTTGCTTTATTTTGTCACAGTAATTCCACTTCTATTTGCAGGGCTTTGTATTTTGTGATTCCCCCACCCCAGTTCTTTCCCTTCTATTCTGCTGTCTCCAAGTATTGCAATATCCACTATCCTTTGTCTTTCTTATCCACAATTCTTAAGTCTGAGATGCTGTCTGACAGATGCTTATCTGTTTGAATTATAAGTAAACCTGGACAGCACAGAACAAGTAAAAAATATCCAATAAAACCAAGTTTAAAAATCCATATACAAATATATAAAAAACAATAATAATCTATTTTTCAGAGCCAGGACTTCAGAGCCTTCCTAAAGATTTTTTTCACCTTTGAAAAGAAATTTAAAATATATAGCATCATTCATCATTCTAAATGAGAAATTGTAGGAAATGTAGAATTTTTTTTCTTCATTGAACTCTATCCAGTGAACAAATTAAATTAAATTTTGCTTCAAGCATCTCCTTTTTTCCCCTCTCCAACCTATTCTTCCATTGCTGCTCCTTACTCCTCTTCCTTTGGCAGCTGAAGTTAAAGCGATCAGGTTCTTGAGTTGTTGTGGTTGTGAGGTGAAAACAAGCATGCCCACCTGATGGAACATCTAAGATGAGTGGTTCATCACATAGAAACAGTTATCTACCATGCACTCAAAAGCCCAATTGGGCTTATTATCAGGGGATGTCTTATTTTGGGGAAAACAGGGTATCTTGGTATGGTATCAATATAGTTGTGTTTCCTCTCACTTCCATTGCAAACAGACCCCACAAAATCAGGATTCTCAGAAACAGCTAAATATATTAACTGGCTAGCAAAATATTTGCAACATCAGTATGCCATCTGGTCACTGCTTACATCATTAAGCAAAAACAGTTATGAGAAATAATTGATGACAATGGCAAATGAGTAGTACAGTAGTTGAATTAGAAGGAATGGTTGGCTCTTTCCAGAGCTGCTCAAGCCGTAATTTTAACCGCTATTCAATGAATTTGTCCATTCAAGTTTGTTTGTTACATGTGACTCCTGTCCTTTCTCCAAAAAGTTCAGGGATAGCATTTTCTCCTCTCATTAGTTTAACTACGGTACTGTGAGATGGCCTAAGCTGAGAGACATCAACTGGCTTAACATCATCCAATGAACTTTAAAAATAAGCAAAGTAATAGAAGCTTCAAATGGGGTCTTTCTGATCCAAATCCAATATTCTCTTCATTGATTTATGTGCAGATATATAAAATGATAATTTCTATTCTGTTTTCTGGCTCTTAAAAGGACCCTGAAAGCAGCTTAAATCCGTAATATTGTACAGACATATAAATAGGCAATAAAGACCAAAAATAAAAAAGATATTACTCATTAAGAAAATAAATAAATATAGTTGTTAAATTTACAACTTACCTTTTTCATAAAATACCTTTTCCATTGCCTTTAGGCACACTCTAAAACAGAAATTTAAATAAAATACTAAATTATAAATAAAGAATTAAAGCAGATCAGTTAAATCATATGTTTAGAGTGACTGATGAATTTAAAGAATTTATACCTTACATTCAGCAGCAGCTGAACAGCTTATGGATCAATAAAAATATGGCAGTTCGTTCCTTCAGGTTAGCAATTTAAAAAGTTATAACTTTAAAGAAAAAAGGCATGGAAAAAGTAACAAATATATTAAGATTCACATAAAGATAAATTTCCTTGGGCCCAAGCAACGTGATCAAAAGGCATATTTGCAAAACTAGAGAAAGGAGACAGTCAATATGAAAATGGAAAATAATAGGAAACATAGAGAATAAACAGGGAGCAAACCCCACACCCACTAGTAGTGATGATGTTACCTAATCAGGTGATAAAATGTCTGCAAGAAAACAGTGCAACTCAGAAAGCACCAAGGATTTCACAGAGAATAAACTATGGAAACTTCCAGGTTCTTGATTTTGTTAAAGAATACCATCTGGATTAGAAACTGCATCTCAGGGCTATATAATGGCAATTCGGAACTAAAATTGGTTTCTATTTTCTTAAACAATATTATATTATAAGAGTTATATTTTAGAATACAGCAATAAAAAAGTAACCATAGTAAAAACATACTTGAATGCATTTAATCCTATCCATTTTAATTTAGATTTTGTTTATCATTTAAAGCATGTGTACAAATATATTTTTATATCAGTTTCAATAAGTTTATATCAGTTTCAGTAAGTAACTGATATAACTTAGAAAGTTAAGTTTTACTTATAGATTTATATTAGGAGATGTCAAAACAGCAATGTTGGTCTGAATTTTTGCACTGTCTGGCAATGATTAGAATTCCTAGAAGCAGAGTATTACTTGTCTTTCTACTAAAGAAAAATCTTCTTCATGCAATTATATTTTCCATAGAACCAATATTTAAAACAGGTTCTAATATTTTACAGAATATTATTTCTTGTAAAAACACTTAAATTGCTATTGCAATGGAGGGTTAATGGGGTAAATAGGAGTTTACCTAATCACTGTTTCTTTAAAAGAGAAAACAATCCAGCCGATCAAATCTAGTTACACCTGCGAATCCATCAAGTTGGCTTGACCTGAAAGCATTTAGAGTCTGCTGATCTTCTCCAACCTGTTGTCTTCTGATGTGTTCGATTCCATAATTGACACCAGCATTATGGACAAAGTATTCTCTGAACAAAAAATTCAGGTCTACAAAATATTCTTTACAAATTTATGGTGCAGATTAATTCACCAGCATCTGTCCGAACAACTGATAACTAGCAAAGAGCATTGTGAAAATCCTTTACTTGAAACAAAAGACTAATATGACTTAGTAAACTGAAGAAGGTACACCAAATGTCTTTACATTTTGTATGGTTTTTTTCCTCCTAGAAAGCCAGATGTTTATGTGTATCTTTTACAGTTACATGCTTCAATGATACAGTTAAGGAAATTTTAATCTTATAGTGGCAATAGATTTTAAAGGGTGAAACAATAAAACCAGAGGGATCTAAGGACAACTTGCCACAGCCATTTCTCTATGGCCAACTTGCCACAGCTGACTCACTGTGGACAACTCACTGTGGGACAACTTGCCTCAGGAATAATTCAATGCAGGAAAAGTCAAGAAAGGGACAAGTCAATTGCATCGAGCCTTGTGTTGCTTTAGGTTTGAATCTTCTCAAGTTACAAATCCTCAAAGCTGGGGTGAGCCAAAGCATGGAATCACTTGTTCCTCTTGTCCCTCTCTTGAGTTATCCTGGATTGAATTGTCACATTCCAAAACCAGATATAAGAACATAAAAAAATAGACCTGCTGGATTAGGTCAGGTCCCATTTTATTCAACACTTTGTTTCTCACCATGGTAAACCAGAACTCTGTGGTGCTCAGAAGCAGAAAATGGAGACCTTTCCCACTGTTGTTTTCCTGGGCATGTTCTGATTAGAGTATGGACAGATAATGTGCATCCACCACCAAAGGCTACCACTCCTGAACTGCATTCTCATTGCTCTTGCAGTTCTCCCTTTACTTCAAAAAACAGTAAGATGTTCTAGAGCAGTGGTCCTTTTAGCTCCATGGACCAGCAGCAGTGGCAGGGGAAGAGGGAGACACAACCAAATAAAGCTTCATGCACTCACCCTCAACTTGTGTGACCCGATTCCCAACAGCAGCAGATCAGTACTGGTCGGTGGCCCAGAGGATGGGTACCCCTACTCTAGAAGTTGCTTAGTAACATCAATGGATGGTAGGATAGAAAATGTAGAGAAGATTTGTTGAGACAGCCATGATTTGAACAGCTCATCCCATCTGAAAAACTGCCCTAGGAAATAGGCATTTTTTAAAGGAAAAATAAGGCATGCCTTTGGTCTTGGAAGAACTATAATTCTGTGTCTCTCAGTTATAGTTCCCCTTTCTTTCCCAGTTGCTGCTATCTTATGTTCTGGCTGAAGAACAAATGCTGCTGATACTTCTTCAAAATGTTGAAGCAACCCATTAAACATCAGTGCATGCTGAGAAATATCATCTCTGCATAACCATTAGTTCCCGCTGTGCTTGTACAGATATTATACCGTGTTTCTCCAAAAAGAAGGCCGGGTCTTATTTTCTTTTGACCCCTGAAAAAACGGCTAGGCCTTCTTTTTGGAGGGTTCTAATTATTGACTCACCTCGCAGCGGTGGCACCGACAGCCCTACCCAGCAGGAGCCCGCTGCTGGCCCACTTCTTCTGCTGCCACTTGCCGCCACTCGCATGCATCGCCCCAGCCTCCGTTTCGCCTTCAGATGCCTGCCAGAAGCTTTCACCTTCAGATGCCTGCCGGAAGGCATGTGCAGCCGATAATAGATTGGTTGCAGATGCCTTCCGGCAGGCATCTGAAAGCAAAATGGAGGCCAGGGCGATGCGTGTGAGTGGCGGTAAGTGGCTGCAGAAGAAGTGGCCGCAGAAGAAGGCAAGGCAGGTGTTGGGGTGTATGAGGCCTGGTAAGTAGGGCAGCACCCTCCCCTGCACCCTGGGGTGGGCGGGGTCTTAATTAGGGCTAATTTTGTGGGTGAGGCTTAATTTGATCGCATGCACTCAAAAACGTGATAGGGCTTCTTTTCAAGGTGAGTCATCTTTTTGGAGAAACATGGTACTATTTATCCTGTAGGCCCTGTGTACAAACAGCCAAGAAGAGGGGGGAATGGTAGAAGGGTAGATGTTTGTAACTTGCACAAGAAGTGGACCATCCCGGTGGAGGGGAAGTGCCAGCGGGCTGCAGGGCCAGCATGTGAGGCTTGTCAGTGAGTGGGCCTTGGAGGCACCGTAGGCGCTGGTGGGAGGCACGGTACTGCAGCTGGTGATCTTTGAGCTGCTCTACTACAACTTCATGGTGGCCGGAACATGGTCAACCTTAGATCTGGCCTGCGGGGCCGCCAGTGTCCCGGGTGACCATCTTGCCCCACAGGCTGACTGCATTCTGAGCGCTTCCCTTTCATCAGGGATGCTAGCCTCCACATGCTTGGCACTTCCTTGTGCATGCTCCCAGCGGAGCACCCAGCCGGGCTGGGATGGGCCGGGCCGAGGCATTGTCTCCAGGGTGGCCCCGCAGGCCAGATCTAACCAAGGGCCTTGAGTTGACATAATAGCTCATGCTTTGCATGATATGAAAGGTTCGATGAGCCTGAATCTCCAACAATGGACAGCAAAGATAGAAACAGTCCATTTCTACTGGACAGTTAGGATAGTGTTAGAATCAATAGTGTGGAGTGCATCAGTGTGTTTCAATATCTTGTGACCTCACATTGAGAGTAGAGAAATGAATCCAGTCAGATGACCTTGGGAAGCTTAGCACAGGAAGGAGCCAAGAAAACTGGCCCTCCTTTTGCCAGCTCTGCACTGTACTTCAGAAAACTATTTCTGGCAGATAATTGGAAGTGAATAAATGAAAACAAGGTATCAGTGTTTGTGTCTAAATAATATGACTTTTTCACAGTGATTTTTGGTTTGTTTAATTTCATTATGCAGAACACAAATGTCTCATGAAATGAAATTTTCTACTTTGGTAGCTCTGAATTTTTTTTAGAGAAAATGATGGAATATCAGTGGATACTGGCCATGATATTTACATCCAATTTCCAAGTTTATAGAGAACATATGAATGCCACACATATGCTGGACAAGCAGCATTCAGCTATCTAGTTTTTCAGTGTTGTCTTGAGTTATTTTAAATTGAATTCTAGGTATGTTTATTAAGACATAATTGAAGATATTCTATAGAGGTTTAATCTTATGATGACTAATTTAGTCATGTTTTTATGGCACTGATTAATAAAAAATTAGACACAGGACATTTTACATATGCTCAGATATATCTAATTCACCTTTAATAACAATAAACACATAAATTAACACTCTGTATCAGATATTGTAAAACAAGATGGTGGTGATAGAGAATGCAAGATAAATTAGAAACAGAAATGTTAAGAAAGGAAATCACTCGATACCATATTGGGAAATCTATTTCCCTAATAGAGAACCTGTAGCTTGCCAATCTCCCTAATATCTGGAAAATGTTCATGCTGGCTCAGGTTCTTATGCATTTGTTGAGCATCTGAAAGGAATAGAATAGTAAATGGAATGACATAACTGTTCACTGTGGCTAGCTACAAAATCAATTGAGTGCATTACAAGGAAACAATTCCTGGAAGCTTGAAGATAATGAGAACAGGATGATTCAGAACAATATAGAGCTACTAAGATTGTTGTATGAAATGGTACTACAGGAAAGAAATTGTGCAACTGAAGCACAGCAAGTAAAAGCCAAGCAAATATATAACAACTAGAAGATAGTCAGCAATACTTGAAAAACTGGTAACTTATCAGAAGCCAATGTCAGTTCCTTCACCCCCTAGCCTACTGATGCTACTCTCTGCTTTTTCTGCCTTTTAGCAGGGATATAAATCCTGAATAGGCACTTTGCTAGTTGCAGCTTCCACCTCTACTTAGGTTAGTGACAACATCTTGACAAGAGTTCCTCCAAACATGTAGTTGTAAATGAATATGTAATTTGTTTTGATTGTTAGCAATAGAATTAGCACTTATATACCACTTCATATTTACAGCACTCTCTGGGCGGTTTACAATATCAGCATATTGCCCCCAACAATCTGACTTCGGAAGGAAAGAAAGCTGAGTCAACCTTGAGCCAATCAGGATCAAACTCCTGGCAGTGGGCAGAGTTAGCCTGCAATACTGTACCACCACGTCTCCTCTTGCACCTAACACAGCAATAATGAATTATTCCTGTAGCTCAGTTTGGCAGTCTCACCAGTATCTATAAAAATATTTGCTAGGAGCTACCTGAACTCACTTTCTTGTTGTCATTAACTCACTTGCTTGTTAAGTATATTCAGGATTACAACCTTTCTCTTTTTGTGTTTTTCTGCTTGCTGACATGATACCTTTATTTTGATTTCCATACATAGCTGGGATTCAGCTATTGAGAATTTGAACAGGAAGAATGAGTGAAACACCCGCTGCAAGACCTTTGATTCTACTACAGGGCCTCAACAGCATCAGATATGGGAAAGTTTGTCTGGGCAGGAAGCAAATATGTAGAACACATTATGTTGTCCAGTGATTCATTGTTCAGTTGATTGGCTGTTGATATACTGTAGTGTTAGCGACTGAACTGGTAAGAAAGTCTCATTTTGAAGCTCCTTCATATGATAGTTTTGTCTGAAAAATCTCTTTAAACATTGTTGGAAAAACATATGACTGAACATTTTTGCTAACTATTCAACGTTTGACGAAATCATGCAGCCTAGGGTTATGGAAATCATTGAAAGAGTGCTTCTCTTTGATGCAAATTCTATTCCCTCAATGCTGCTTTGTGAAGCAATAAAGCGCTCTTGCCTCTTAGAGCAAAGTAAAGGAACAAGATCTCTAGAGGCCTTTGTGAGGGTGGAGGTGGGAGTTATACCAAAACAGGCAAGATGGCTACCACAGAAATGTGATTGAAGCTCTATTCCTCTATACCTTGTGTAGTGACTATGTACAGTATGTATAAAAGGAGTGGGGTTTAAGTTATATGATTGCAGCTACTATCTTGACTTGTTTTTACATCTCCTTTCTGGGCATATGCTACTGAATAATCAATTGCTTTTGCTTTGATGAAGGGAATTACTTCATTACTCCATACAGACCTAATGCAGCCTCATCAGTCAGTATATTTAATAGATCTGCTATGTCCTTCTCTATAGTATCTTTCTCAATAGAAAAGATTGCAAATAAACCTGGATTATATTTAGTTTTTCTCAGTAGATATAGATGTATTTGTAATCCTACCATTGCAAAGAGCAGGATGACTTGTTTCATCTCTGGTACTTTTTCATGTTGACTATGTAATTTGTCAACTTGCTTTCAGAATACTTACAGATTGAAAGATTATGTTTTCAGGTTGTAAAATTGTTTATTCTTAATATGTGTTGAAAAGCTTGTCAACTCTCTGCTTTATCATCACAGCTAAAGATCCTTTTAAGGATCCTCATTTTTAGTAAAATTTATATCAATCACTGTTACATGATCTTAATATTACTATTTGTTCTTCATTTCTAAATTGTAATTTCCCTTATCCATACAGATATGAGTTATGTAAATGATCTACCTTGTTGTCACTAGATATGAATGAGTTTGTCAGTTTTATTTATTTCATTTCTATTTTAAAGGTCTCCCTTTCTCTTTTATAAAAAAAAAATTGAGAAACTGGGGAAATTGTTGTTAACAACTGGGCCTAACAAAATTTTCCTCCACACATAGATATCTGTCTATCAGAAGAATTCAAGACTTGATAAGGGAGAAATGCTCTGTGAATCATAGTAATCTTGACATATCAGCTTATTTGATCAGTAACCTTAAACAGCAATCAGCTTATTTCTGGACAAAGCAACCTTCCCACCATTTTTTAGAAGAGAGAATAATAGTTAACTGTAGCTCTACAATTTTTAAATTGGGAACTATAATTTTACTTTCTGTCATTAAAAAAGGAAAAAAAATAGGTTTATGGGGAGTTTACATTCCTGATTACATGTTTTGTAGAGTTAATGGCTTGTTTTGGTGGGGAGATACTTATGCAGTTAAAAGATATAGCTCTCATTACAGCCACAGCCAAGTTACATAGCTACCTCTCTTGCCAAGAAAGTTATCTAATTTTCCCATGCCAGCATCTGGCAAAAGGTTTGTTCCATGCTGCCAGTTTTTATCACTGAGCTCTGTAACAAAACTCATCTATCTATAAACTAGCATTACAATTACCAACTTATTTCTTGGTAGGGCTCCTCTGCTTTCAACAATTGCTTAACTGGCCATTATTATTCAAGAGATGCCATAATGCTTTATGTAGGTGGCCTGGATGCAATATTATACAGATGTTTAGTGCATTAAAACAGTAGCGAATGGCAACCTTAGCTGTCGGAATAGACCTTTGGGAGACTTTTCCTCCAGTTCAGTGCATAGGTCCCATGGGTAGGCTTTCAAACAAATCAAAAGCTGAAAATGATGACAGAGAGCACCATGTCCTTTTCCAATTCTGGTTACTAAAATAAAGAGCAATTCCAAATCTTATACCAAAATTTCACTAATTAGTTTTAAGGGATTGAATATACCATGTTTTTAAAAAGTTTAAGTAATTGTTAAAATATGTGAATATTAACAGCAATTGTCAACAAAGTACATAAATCATAAAATGAAACTAATATCTCTCTAAGAAATTAGACACTATGCTAAGAGAATCCCAAATTTCAGATGTGGTATAAGTTTATATATGAAATTATTTATAATTCACAAATTGTTTCCAAATGAAATTCAATTCTATGGAAGATTTACTTTTGAGATACAGAGTTATTTTGGACATCAAGGTATATTCCCAAAGCATAATTAGCATTTTTCTGCAAAAGGAAGCAGGTGTTCTTTTCAATAGGCAGCCTAAAGTATCCTTGCAGCAAATACTATATACAAAGCTAATTTAGAACACTGAGGGGATGTAAGGTAAGTAAAATGTATTTAAAAAATAGCAGGCTGGAAAGGAAATTCAGTTTTTAAATTTTGTTTCCTTTTATTATAAATCATTTACAAAAAAATGTTGAGCTTTACAATATTGCCACCAAAATTGGGAGGAAATGATCCAACCATTTTCCACAATTTTTAGAGAACAAACTATCCCCTTTAGCAATCAGTCCTAAAGAAAATATTTCAGCACTGAAACATGTTATACCAGTTTTCTGTTAAGCATAATATTCAGTGTGAATTTAATATTTTTCTCCCTTTGAAATTCCCATTGTTCCATCACCGGAGTTCTGCCAGATATTAATTAAGAGATAATGTCTGATGATACTAATGCTGAGATCCCAGGTGCTTTTTTGGCAATTAAATTTTAAGGGCATAGTGTGCTATTGTCATTCAGTCAACAAAGTCATTGCCCTGTCTAATCCAATTCACCAGGCCCCTTTTACCTCATGCAAACTGCTGTTGCTTCTTTTATCTCACCTGGTGAGAGAATATTTGCCAGTCTGGAAAGCTTAGGAAGATGGAGCATAAGAATTCTTTATTTCTGCAGGCTTGTTAGCCACCGTACCTTCTAAGTCCCTGCGTAATTACTGATGAAACTGAGTGCCTGGAATCAATTCGCAGAGGCAGCTGCCTTGTCGTATTTCCAATTTCTGAATTCCCTGGCATACATGTGCCACCATTATTCCAGTATTATCTTGACTCTGATATCAATGCTGCACTTTGTAATGGCTTGTGTAGTATCATTTTTCTTGGGTACTTTCATTGTTCCTCTCAAAGTATGCTTTCATAATAAAGTGCAAAGTAGAAAATAGTGAATGGGTGAGATTATTCATTGTGAGGCTTGCAATATGAGATGAAATATACCATAATAGCAACATAAATATTGACATAGAGCAAGGCATACAGAGATGGAAATGCAGATGTTGCCCATCTCAGAGGTTATTCTGGGTAAAGAAAGTGAAAGTAGAGTGAGTTTTTTCTTACATTCAACTCTGGATATATAAGAAGCTTGTAAAAAATCCAGCTGCTTTCTTGCTAAGAGTGAACAACTGGACAGGTGGTAGGATGTAGGGGATTAGTCAAGACAGGACCAGCTCACTTCTTAAACAAAGGGAGGCAAGTATCTCTGGCAATAGCAATGCAGATGGACAAAACAACAGGACATGTTGTACTTCCCGTTAAATTAGTCTGCTACCTTCCATGGAGTAGAAAATGCTATCACAATTCCACTGCTGAATAAATTTCAGCTATTGAAGTGATCACCTTTTGTTCATGTAATGCAGACATGTCAAACACAAGGCCTGCGGCCCAGATCCGGCCTGTGATGTGGTTAGATCTGGCCTGTGGGGCTGCCCTGGAGACGGGCCAGCCCCCACACCTCAGACCCTCCAGCCCAGGAGACAGTGATTGTGCAGGGGCTGGCATCCAGGGCAGCCCTGGGGTCAGATCTAAGACTGGGCGCGTTCCAGCCTGGGTGGCTGCTGCAAATTGTTGTAGATCAACGCAGAGCCAGCAGCAGCACAGCACCCACCACCAGTGCCTCCGCCGCCCTTTCACTGGGATGGCCCCTCCCCCACCCAGCCACCCAGCCCCGTGTGGGGAAGCCATGGTCACCGGCAGCACTTCCACTCTCTCCCCTCCTCTCATCCCTTCCTGGACACAGAGAGAGGGAAGGAAGCAAGGAAGGAAGGAAGGAGATGGAAATGGGAAGGAGGAGGGAGGGAGGGAGGGAGGGATGGAGGGAGGAAGGTGATTAGAATGAGAGAGAGGGAGGGTCTGAGAGAAATCCTGACTTGGCCACCAGCAGCCCTGCTGCCCTTTCACTATCCCCTTGCCCCCTTCTCCTGGCCTCTCCTGATGGTCTCCCATCCTATCGCTGATGATACATTGCTCACAAAGCTGGATCTCCTCACATGGTGAGAGAGTGGTCTCCCTCTGACCCATGCACTTTGCCCTCCTACACCCACTATGAGCAACCTGGTCAAGGAAAATGAGCACAGCAGCAGCAGCCTCGAGGAGGAGGTAAGTGCAGCTGGGCGCTCCCTCAGGAAAGTATGGCTGGGCTGGGCTATAGGGTCTCAGTGACCCAGGAGCTCGAGGGCTGGACTGGGTCCTCCACTGCCCAGGTCGAGGGCCCTCCACTGCCCAGGTCTCTGGGCAGCCCATGCTGCCAACCGGGAGTCCTCCACATGGCCTGAGAGGGACAGCAAGGCTCCTCTGGTGAACGAGGCTTTGGTGCTCACCCTGGTCTCACCTTCTTCCACTAGAGACCTATTGATCCCCCCTCCCAGCCTTGTCTGGTACCCCATAGGAGGTGGAGGACAATGCTACTGTGTGTGGAAGCGTGGAGGAGAAAGTTTGCAGGAGGCAGTTTCTTCCAAGTCAGACTTCTTCCTTGACAGATCTCTGAAGGGGAAGAGGGGTGGCGGGGGAGCTGCGTGAGGGAAGTCTGCCCCAACAAGCCAGCATCCTTACCACACACGATTGGAAATAGGGATTCCCTTTTGAGAAGGGTCAGCCTTCCTTGTTAAGGACTGGGAGCGCTACTCCCTTGCCTCTTCCTCTTGCTCTCCAGATATATGTCAAGGCAGAAGTTGAACTCAGAAGAATGTCAGGCCGAAGCCATTTTCTTTGGATCTTTGGCCTGCCACACTTTGTATTAGTTTAAAATGTATTCTTTGCTGTGGGAATTTGGGAGGGGCAGTTGCATGAGGGATGTCTGCATGTAGCCACAACAAATTCCTTCTAGATTGTCAAGGTCATCCTTTGTCCTGCACCTGCACAGAAGAAGGTGGAGTTCCAACCAAGCTACCAGAGGATGAAGCAATGAAGATTGGTTTATGTGATGAACTTGGGGGTGTGGGGACAAAGGCTTGAACTTTCAACTGGGTGGAGAAACCCCGAAGGCTTCAGATTCGGGATTTCTCCCAGCCGTGCTGACATGGCTCTGTTAATAAATTGGAATTTAGAGGAATGCTTTGCCTCGGACTCTGATTTAATTCCAGATGCTATTAGGAGCCCTGACCACGAAAAGGATCAGAATCCAGTACTACCCCTCCCCGGAGGTCGCCATGGAGGCCGCAGAGAGGGAACGCCAGTCGGGGGCTCGGTGCAAACTGCCGGCCCCTGAGCCCCTCTCCCAACTGGAGCGGACCTGCCAGGGAGCAGTTGGAGGGTTGAGTCCTCCCCCCCAGCGAGCGTGGGAGCCTCGCCTGGACTCGGGAGCGATCACAGCCCACGAGTGGAGGCAGCAGAAGATCCTACTCACTGGCCGGTCCGAAGGCGAGGGATCCCAGCTGCTGTCTCACAGCCAATCGCTGATGGATCTCCACGACCAGTTCGGCCGCCTAACCGTAAGTTGGACTAACCCCCAATCGGGACCCGAAGCCACTAGATGGAACCTGGCCCAGCCCACGTTCTCCTTCCCAAGGAAGCATCGGGGACCCCAGTCGAGTGGGGACACTGCCTCTTTCCATACCGCAGCCAGCGGGACCCTGGGAGACCCTCCAACCGGAGTGAAGCCCACGTGGACCACCACTAACCCCGAACCATGGGCTACCCACCACGCCGGCCTGGCGAGCCCGCCTCTAAGGCAGCAGAGAGCATGGAGGCCGCAGCCTCTGGCCCAGCAACCAAGCCTCGGCATGGTGCCGCCATGGCAAGCCCCTCCTGGGTGGGCCTTCTTCCCCGGAGTGGGATGGGCGCAGTGTCAATGGACGCCCGGGGCCCCTCTGCCACCAAACCTTGCGCAGGGGCTTGGGACAGCGCAGCAACCTCCCGCTGGGGCCGCAGGCCAACAGATGCAGCCAGGACGGGGGCTAGTCAGAGGACCCCCACAGCCAGCAGCCGTTCCACCAGCAGCGCACGTGCAAGCCGCTGCCCCACCGGCCTGAGAGCCACCTCCCCGGTTCCGGGCGACGTTCGATGGGGATCCCAAAAAATTGGCCTACTTCCTCCACCGCGTGTGGGCTTATGTGGAAGAGTACGGCACACGATTCCAGTCTGACAGACAGTTAATAGACAAGATAACAAAGGGGATGAACGAGGGGGAGGCAGCCGAG
>QLTV01000549.1:62982-75609 GCA_003457575.1 Thermophis baileyi
TTGTATTAGTTTAAAATGTATTCTTTGCTGTGGGAATTTGGGAGGGGCAGTTGCATGAGGGATGTCTGCATGTAGCCACAACAAATTCCTTCTAGATTGTCAAGGTCATCCTTTGTCCTGCACCTGCACGGAAGAAGGTGGAGGTCCAACCAAGCTACCAGAGGATGAAGCAATGAAGATTGGTTCATGTGATGAACTTGGGGGTGTGGGAACAAAGGCTTGAACTTTCAACTGGGTGGAGAAACCCCGAAGGCTTCAGATTCGGGATTTCTCCCAGCCGTGCTGACATGGCTCTGTTAATAAATTGGAACTTAGAGGAATGCTTTGCCTCGGACTCTGATTTAATTCCAGATGCTATTCGGAACCCTGACAAAGAAACTTTTTCCTGCAAACTTTCTCCTCTGTGCTTCCACACACACAAGCATAGTCTTCTACCTCCTGCTTTGCCGAGTTGAGGCACTGGACAGGGAAACACCAACAATGTCTGGGATTGGGAGAAGAATGTTTCTCTTAGCATGCTGTGCCCACGCATGCACATACACACACACCATTTTAAGCTTGGAGACTTTTTTTCACATCTGAGCTTGCAAACTGCCACTCATGCCTGGGCTTGGGAAGAAGGCCCTCTCCTTTAGCTGTTGATAAAAGGCCCCAAACTTGGAATGCGGTGTGTGTGTGTGCACGTGATGTGTGCGCGCTCACGTGTTTGGGTGCCAGCAGTTTGGGGAGACGAGCTTGTGGAGCACTGAATTGTCCCCATGTCCCCATGGCAACTTGTTCCATCCCGACCTAGCCATTCCGAGTCAGCTGCAAGCTAGTCACGGCAACCTGGCTGTGACCACCCAGCCATGCCCACCTGGCCTCTGTGAGTCATCATGGTCTTACATGCAACTGGACCTTTGAGAACAACCATAATGCTGATATGGCCATCAATGAAATTGAGTTTGACACCTCTGATGTAATGGAAAATGGCACCATCTTGTTTTTTTTCTATCTGGAAGCAAAAGGCTTGGGGACCTGCCCTGATTAAGGCCAGCAGAACCTTAGAATATGAGGGTTGGAAGAGACCTTGGAGATCATTTCATTCAACTCCTTTACAGAGTAATAATTCATTAATTCAACACCCCCAAAAGAAGGCTATATAGCCTGGGTCAATATTTGCAAAGAATGAAAATCCACTGCTGTCCAAGGGAACTTGTTCCAATATTGAATGGCTATTTCTTGTATGAATTTTTTTTCATGAGTTCTAATCAAAATGGACTTTGGACCTACAAATTATTGAATAAATTATACTGGAATCAGGTCAACTAATTCATCTAAGTCTTACTTTTCAGAAGCTTTCCTTCCCTTCCTTCTCTTGACAAGTTCCATGCTCAAAACAGACTGAATGGTCAGGTTCATGCAAAGAGTGCTTCAAAACTCAGTGGAAGAAAGAATTGTCTTGATAGAAATGATCTACTGTATTAATACTTTTTTAAATTGGGAAGTTAAATCTTGGAGGGGTGGTGTTTTTTCTTCTTCTTTTCTATTTCTTGATTCTGCTTAGTTTGCTAAAAGTAATTTATTAAGTGTCTTTAGTAATTCACTGTATTTTTGTGAGGTTTTTATTTTATGTTTTTAATCTTATTAAAAGAAAATTAAGGAAAATAAGGCTCTGAGTTCTATAGGAACTCTACTGCACTGCCAGTGACTGTTTTTTAAACTGCCTATGAAAAGAGTATAGCATTGCTTTGATCCTTTAATCCTCTCTCCTGGGAAGAAACTCTGAATAAAAGTGCCCACTCTGAACCTCAAACAAAAAACGTATAGTAGTTCAAAATTAGTAACTCATCTAATTATATGAAATGTGATAAATATTAATTTTGTTCTTTCAGAATTCAGGACTATAAGGTAAAATGACATTGATAGCATAATCTTAAACATGTCTTCTTGGAAAATAAACCCTGGAAATTATCTTGGAGTAAATATGTATAGGACAGAAACATGTGTTGCCTTATTCAGCCAAGTTCCCCTCTTCTCCTTAGGAAGTTAATAAGATTATGTTTTCTTTTAATTAGGCAAACCCAATGAGACAGGGAAGTTAAGGGAAGCTATAGCACAGGACTCGAAAATAATTTTTTGAGTAGCAAAGGAAGGAATTCTACATTTTCCCCCACAAGAGCAACATTTTAAAATTGTTCTTTTCACAACAGATTTTTAGCTCATGGGGGACCCATAGCTGCTCCAATTGGACTTATATTCTCATGATTGAGTAGGAATTAGTTACTCACGTGATGTCAAGTATTTTGCTTTGCTTGAAAAGACATAAATCTGCCCTTCAGGGCTAAGCTTTTGGGTGTCAAGGCAAAAGGATACATCAGAGCAATTACATAGCATTTTTCTGCAATTTTTAAACAACATATATCTTGTGCCTGTTTCCAGGGAGCCATGTAATCCTGGGGAAAGCTGCAATTGTCTCAAGAACTTGTAAGATGATGCTATATTCACACACTAATGTCTTGTATATCCAGAACAAACATACCCAGATATTTCCCTGCACTATCTGGGTAGATAATCTTTAAGGAATCAAATGTGTCTTTAAGGAGCCCAATGTGAAAAAAAGGAGGAAATGAAAAATAAATGAAAAGCCAAGAAATGTTCTTTGAAGTTATGTTAAAAGAGAGAGAAGAGAAAAAAACCCCATAATATAGTCAATATGAGATGCAGATAGGACACTCAATGTACAGAGTTTTTGCTCTCAAGTTGCAGCCTTCTGAACACAGACATACATATTATGGAAGTTTTCACCAAAAGTATGGTAATCCTAATTGGTCCATTCTCCATCCTTCTGTCCTTTTGCAGGGCCACCACCGAGTTCTTGCCTGCCAAAACGTGGTTCCACCCCTCTCCTGCCCTGCATGGCTTTGGCGGGCAGGAGCTCTGTGGTGGCCCTGCAGTGGGACAGATGGATAGAAGAGAGACGGGAGATCTCCCCTTCCTCCTTTGTGCCCCAAAACTCTGTCTTCCCTGGCCACCGAGCCAACCCAGCTGGGATGGGGGTTGGTCAGCGGAGGCTGTGGAGGCCTCCATCCTTGCAATACTGCACAGGGAAGGAAGAGGTGGTTGGAGGAGGCTGCGGAGGGCTCCAGCCTTGCAATCCTGTGCAGGGAAGGCGGATGTTTGCTCAGGAGCTGTGACAGAGCGTTGCACTGAGAGCATTGTTGTGCACACCTGGTTCTTCCAGAAAGTTCTGGATGAGGACTTGTTCTTTCCTAGAAGTGCATCTCTTTGTCCTAGATTCTTATATATTTAATCTGTTTAATGCTGTAAAACATAGAATTATATCAGAGTGTAACAAGTCTGGGAAAATATTCTGCCTTGCTTTTAAGAATTTTCCCAGCATACTGATTCCTTCCCCTAGTTGTGGTAAGCTCAGAGGTGGGATTCTACCGGTTCGCTAGAACTGGTTGTTAACTTTCTAAGCAGTTTGGAGAACCAGTTGTTAGAAGAAATCTCCTTTTGTTGTTTTCCACTTTACAGGGTTAATCCTGTAAGGAATTACAACATTCTGGTGTTGTTTCTATAGCCTAATATTTATTGCCCTGCTTACAGAAACTGCCTCTCCATTAACCCTTATTACATTCTTGGCAGTAGGCCTAGACTTACTGTCTCCGGAGGTTTTTTTTTTCCTTTGCTTGACTTTCTTAAAGGGGAAGGGTTGTTTTAAGCTTTTTACACTGCTGTTGGGAGGAAATACTCCCCTGTTGGAATTCTTCCAACACAGAGCTGCTGGAAAGAAGCTTTTAATGACAAGGAACCAAGATGAGTGACATTTAGCAAGGCTTCTTGGTTAGCTAGAAAGATTGACATTCAAACGTGAGTTTACATACCCTTTCTGACTTTTGGTCTAAAACTGGTTTTTTGGTGAAGTTTAATTCTGTGCTGGGTGCTTTTTCCAAGAGGCAACTGGACTTTCTTGGTTTCCAGAAAGTCCAGTTGCCTCTTGAAAAAGCACCTTTGGGATAGGAGTCTCTTGCTTTGCTTTGGAGTGGCCAAGGCACATGATTGCTCATTGATAGAAATTAAAAAAAAAAAAACAGGAGGTAGGGGTGTGGATCCTTCAATTCATTTTAGTTTTCTCTCATGATAATAAGGCTTAGTAACATGGCACCAGACTTGAAGTTTATTTAGATATCTGTGGCATGTACTAATTTTATTGTGATCCTGACAAGCTTGGGAGACTTGAACCTGGGTCTCCTATATACTTCGTTAATTTGTCTCTTTAGCTCGCCATTTTGTAGCCCAAATATGCCCACCACTTTCTGGAGAACTTAAATGACCTCTCTGCTAAAGGTTAGTTTAAAGGTCTGCTGCTGATAGTTATCATTGAATTTTAACTATTTTAATTCCTCAAGGTGCTCTGGCACCCTGCCTGATTTGTAACTCCAGCTTGCAGGTATTTCTAATCTAATGATTGGTGTTTAGGGCAGCTTTTTGCAAGCAAAGAAGCGTTTTGTATTTTTGTACAGGTAATCCTTGACTTACAACAGTTCATTTAGTGACCATCAAAGTTACAATGGCACTGAAAAAGTGACTTATGACCATTTTTCACACTTATGACAGTTGCAGCATCCCCACGGTCACAAGAGGCCAGGCAAGGAGAAGCGCCCCTCGACGTGAGTGACGTCGAGTTGGCCATGCCCATCCAGTCACATGACCACCTGGCCATGCCTGGTGCACATAGGGACTACTCAGAGGGCTGAAAAAGTGATTTTGACCGGTCCTCGCACTTACAACTGTCCTCACATTTTACGTTTTACGCCCTATCTTGTCACCATGGTGAAGAGAAGCACTGCAGTTGTGAAATGAGTGAGACAGTTGTTAAGAATGCTGCAACGGGCATAAATGTGAGGACGGTCGTAAGTGCAAGGACCGGTCATAATTCACTTTTTTCAGCCCTCTGAGTAGTCCCTATGCACGTAACCATGCCCACCCGGTCACATGACCAGTTAGCCATGCCCACCCGGTCACATGACCAGCTAGCATGCCCACCCAGTCACATGACCACCAAGCCACACCCCCAAATAAGCCACGCCCACAGAACCGGTTGTTAAAAAATTTGAATCCCACCACTGGGTAAGCTGTCATGTATAGAATATGTTTGGTCTTACTGTATGCATCCCTACATCTAAATCCACATTCTCCTTCCTATATAGACATTTTACTTTGCAGTTAGTTCATGTATATATTCATTTATTTGCTAGTAAGTAACTGAGTTGTATGGTCCAACATTTGAATTTAAAATGAGTAAACCTTTGCTTAAAATTCAAAGCATCATTGCATTTGCAACTACTAAAAAACAGTTGAAGGTCTTGAAGCAAAGCCAGTTGTATTCATTGTTAAGCAGTATGAACAATAATAAAACAGAACTTTATTTTAGCCTTTTATGAAAAACATCTGCAGAACAGTTTCCAAAAGGGTGGAGAATGTTACAAGTGACTATAGGCTTAAAAGGTTACTGTACATATTAAAGAAACATTTCTTAAAATAAAAGAGAAGTGACTGTGTTTATATTGTTTTGACATTTGACATTTTGACAAATATAAACTATTTGAATCCTTTCTGAATGATTTGGAAAATCCCAACTCAAAGATCCTAAAATAAATATATGATTCACTGTCTGCATGTTAATAAGATACATTTGATCAAATGATACATGATTTCAGAGGTATGTGCAGGAAATTAAAGAAATACAAATCTGAAGTTTTATTTAGATTTGTATTCTAAATCTTTCCCTCCATCCCCAAATCTTTGGTGTTTTTTGAAGACGTGCTTGATACCAAATAGAAATATGGTATCAGAATTTCAATTATTGCTTTTGATGGACTCTAGATATTATATTTGATTTGAAAGTGTGAAGCAAACAGAAAAAAATATTTTTTCAGGCATTTTCAATTAAAATGGTAAACCTGTGATTGATCTTCCTTTTTAGAACTTTCTATATTTCAACAGAAGAGAACATATGTAGCTCAAGGATAATCTATGGAGTCTTTCTGCTCTCAGAGCTTGGTTGTTTGCTTACAGATGTTTCATTACTGAACTAGGGTATCGGTACAACTTTGATGTCTCCCCCTTTTGTTTACCACTAAAATTTTGAGAAAGGATGACTCTGCAGGATAAAGTTATAGAATCCTATAATTACTTTAGAACTGTTTTATCTTGTTTCTTTACTGCAAAACAACAATAAATGTTTCAGTAGAAAGTGTGTGTGTGTGTGTGTGTGTGTGTGTGTGTGTGTGTGTGTATTCAGAAAAAGGATGAGGAAGCTGTTGAGATTTTTCCCCGCAGTTTTTGATCTGCTTTAAATTGCCCCTCTCCCAGTTGTTTTTTAATCAAATAGTAGTATTTCTGAACAGAACAGTTATGAAGCAAGCAGCTTATTGTGCTTGGGAACAACACTTATCTCTGAGATCCATAGAGCAATGAAGATGGATCTTATGAAATATCAATTGCAATTGGGAAGTCTGGGAATTCCTGATTTTCCTGACTGAAGTACACATTCCCAAAATATCTAAGCATAAAAAAGTTACTTAAGGTCAAGGCCACTGAGTTCTAGCCCCTGAAGTATGGTGGGGCAAATACATAATAAATAGTGCCAGTTATGACTTTGATCTGTTCATAGAGTTTTATTTCACAATTTGACATGTGAACTTCTCTACTCTTTCGACTTCTCTTGAGCTTTCAACTCTATTGTAGATACTAGCTGGATACCCATGCTTCGCTACGAAACTATGTGATGGGGCTTGATAAATTGACACTTAAAGCTTGAAAATTAATGAGTAGTTAAAAAAGTGACTGTATTATTTCGTTAGAGACGGTAAACTAAGTTTCTGTTACAGATGAAGACATTATTGTAAGTGTAACAACAATGAAATAGATGGGCTTAAGCCCTTTAATCCCAGCAGCAATCGTGGCTGTTTTGTCTATGTAGCCAGGCTAATAAGTTGCATAGCATAGACTTTCAATTCATCCCTCAGATGAATTGCTCAGGACCTCCCTGTAAACAACATTCCTGGTTTTGCTCTCTGGCTGGAGGATTACCAGGCTGTCAGGTGAACTGACTCTGGAGCATGCCACATAGAACTGGCCAAGGGAGGAACAGACAGCTTCCCTTACGTGTGTTTTCCTAATCACATCTGTAAATCTTTTCCTGCGTTTTTTGCCTCTTTTCACTTTAACAGGTGTTACAGTAGACGGAACAGATTAGTCTGTGTGAAAATCGTGGCTTCGATTACGTGTTTGTACAGAGTCTTAACCTGAAGCCTGGTGCCATTGCACAGTTTTGGAGGGCTTAGATTGCGTAACAGCATGATTGGAGTGCCAATTTTGAGGTCGAGGACATGAGGTGGTAATCCTGGTGGGTTGAGAGTGTGCAAGAACTCCACAGGGTAATGTACAGCATCCCCGATCTCCATTACTGAGTCCACAGATTCATGGAGTGAGAATAGCTCTTTCCCTCAGCCATGAACCACAATCCACTCCAGCCTGATGAATGTTGGGGTATATTCTGTCAGTCAAGCTGATCAGATCTGTCACAACATCGCAAAGGTTACTCAGAATAGTTATTCTTCCCTCCTCTTCCAAAAGCTTGCCATCACCAATATCAAGTAATAATTTAGAAAACTCTTCTGCCCTGATTACATTGAAGGTGGACACGCATGTTAACTGTCAAGATCAGGGCTTTGACTTTAGGCCATAAGATGGATGACTTGAGACAGGCCTTGACTTCAACTGCAGGTGTCCCTCGTGGCACAACAGCCAAAGTCTGTCTGAAGTCAGCAGCCAAAAGCACCGTAACTCCACCCATACGACGGTTGCTGCCCCTAATGTCCTGGAGCGTCCTGTTTACAGCCTCAAGACCTCCTTTGTGAGTCATGGTGCACTCATCCCACATGATAAGTTTGGCTTCTCGAAGCACCTGAGCCATGTCACTCTGCTTAGAGATGTTACAAAGTGCAGACTCAGAATGATTCAGGTTGAGAGGTAACTTGAAGGCAGAGTGAGCCGTCTTGCCTCCGTCGATCAAGGTAGCTGCAATTCCTGAGGAAGCAACGGCTAGGGCAGGGGTCTGCAACCTTAAACACTCAAAAGCCACATGGGCCCGTTTCCCATAGAAAGCAAAACAACGGGAGCCACAAAACCTGGGTGGGCATGGCCAACTCGACATCACTCACTCCCACCCAGTCACATGCCCCCCCCCACACCTACCCAAGTTTTGTGGCTCCCTGTGTTTTGTTTTCTATGGGAAATAGGTATCTCCCTTTCTGTCTCTCTCTCCCTCTCTCATCTCTCTCTCTCTCTCCCTCTCTCTCTCCCTCTCTCCCTCTCTCATCTCTCTGTCTCTCTCTTTCTTTCTTTCTCTCTCATCTCTTTCTCTTTTTCTTTCTGTCTCCCCCCTCTCTCTATGTGTCTCTATGTCTCTCTCTCTCTCTCTCTCTCTCTCTCTCTCTCTCTCTCTCTCTCTCTCTCTCTCTGTGTGTGTGTGTGTGTGTGTGTGTGTGTGTGTCTCGCTCTCTCTCGCTCCCTGTCTCTGTGTCTCTTCTCACTATCTCAGAAAGCCCTGCGTGCTCTCCTTGGGGCTTTTCGCTACCCGTTTTTCTTTCTTCCTTTTGGAAATCCGGGCTGGCTGAGGAATGAGTGCAACCCACAATGGAGGCTTCCCTCCTCCCCATCCTCCTCTAGTGCGCACCCTCCTGGCCCCGCCACAGCCGGCCAGGGGGTTGCGAGAGGAGGAGGGGGAGGAGGAGGGAAGCCTCCACTGTGGGTTACGCTCATTCCTCAGCCAGCCCAGATTTCCAAAAGAAGAAACGTGCTTCCCTAGACACAACGGCAATTAACGCGACGGAGCTGCAAGTCTCAGGGGACATGTGTCTTGCTTCTCCCCTGCCCCCCAAATTGCATCCCTAAATGGGGCAGGTGGCTAAGCGATGCCATGCCCGGCAAGCGGGGAGAAGAGACGGCAAGGGGAGCCACGTCTCGCTCCACGGCCCGCCTGCCACCCCCCTCTATACCGGTAAAAGATGCCAGAAATGAGTCTTTGTGAGACTCAAAACAAATGAGAGAATGGGGAGAAAGGAAGGGAAAGAAAGAAAGAAAGAAAGAAAGAAAGAAAGAAAGAAAGAAAGAAAGAAAGAAAGAAAGAAAGAAAGAAAGAAAGAGAGAAAGAAAGAAAGAAAGAAGAGCCACCCGCCCCCTTTAGGGATGCAATTTGGGGGGCAGGGGAGAAGCGAGACGCGCGTCCTACCGTACCTGAGACTTGCAGCTCAATCGCATTCCTTGCCGTTGTGTCCAGGGAAGCACATTGTAAAAAAAACCTTGAGCGAGGTTTTCTTTTACAACGTGCTTCCCTGGACACAATGGCGAGGAACGTGACGGAGTTGCAAGTCTCAGGTACAGTAGGACGTGCATCTCGCTTCTCCCCCGCCCCACCTGCCACCCTTCTCAATAAACAGACGGTGGGCTGCTGTTGCTATTGGGTCGGGGTGGGATGTGTTGCCGTGGCAAAATGAGTGGCAGGCCAGCGACGGGCCTTGCGACCCACTCCTTGCCGTGGATCACGAGGTGAGTTGCTGGCCTGCCTCTCATTTTGCTGTGGCAAGCAGTGGGGCATGAAATGAGAGGCAGGCCAGCAACACGCCTCGCGATCCACAGCAAGGAGTGAGTCGCGAGGTGCGTTGCTGGCCTGCCGCTCATTTTGGCCTGGCCAGCAGTGGGGCGCAAAATGAGAGGCAGGCCAGCGACGCACCTCGCGATCCACGACAAGGTGTGAGTTGCGAGGCGCGTCGCTGGCCTGCCGCTCATTTTGCCGCAGCAAGCAGTGGGGTGCGAAATAAGAGGCAGGCCAGCGACGTGCCTTGCGATCCACAGCAAGAAGTGGGTCGCGAGGCGCATCGCTGGCCTGCTGCTCATTTTGCTGCGGCAAGGAATGGGGCGCGAAATGAGCAGCAGGCCAGCGACATGCCTTGTGATCCACTCCTTGCCATGGATTGTGAGGCATGTCGCTGGCGTGCCGCTCATTTT
Source organism: Thermophis baileyi (assembly GCA_003457575.1). Lineage (NCBI taxonomy): Eukaryota > Metazoa > Chordata > Lepidosauria > Squamata > Dipsadidae > Thermophis > Thermophis baileyi. Next base: position 73,042 of record QLTV01000549.1, read on the forward strand.
GTGCGGCCATCAGCCCTACCGGTAGGTACAGTAAGGGCATGTGGGGTGCGTGTGGCATGCCCCCCTTCGTCCTCGCCTCCTCACCTCATGTAAAGCAACCAGTGGAAATGGTGGGGACCAGCTGCGCATGCATTTAAGTAGTTGGCGGGGCTTATTGGGGGGGACTTATTTCAGCACGTGCTCTGAAAAGCCTGATTGGGCTTATTATGGGGACATGTCTTATTTTCGGGAAAACACGGTAGTAAGTTGGAACTTTGCAATATAAAAGGGTCCTTGCGAAAGCATCGACTTTGCAGACGTCAAAAAAGGCCAGAAGTATTGTTTTTGGAGGGTTATTCATCCTCTCAACAACATTGTCCTCAGTAAAATAAACTCTCTGGCTGTTTTCGAGATGTACGGCAAGGTGCATAACAGGAGGAAACCTTTCGTGAATAGGGAAGCAGAGAATGTGCCAGGCTGCCTCAGAGCTGCTGATGTATCGTCCTGCCTCGTACCTCGTCACCTCGTCCACATCTTCAGTGGTGAACGCTGCCTGGTCAGACCCTTTGTTAATATACTTACAGATGTATTTTATGGATTTAACTGAATTGCAGTACTCAACGTTTATATGAGCCGAGAAGGTGCAAGATAGGACAGGGTTGTATGGCACCACCCAGTGCTGGCCTGCCACTCATTTTGCCACGGGGGAGAAGCGAGACGCGCGTCCTACCATACCTGAGACTTGCAACTCCGTCGCGTTCCTCGCCATTGTGTCCAGGGAAGCACGTTGTAAAAGAAAAACCTTCTCGCGAGTTCAATCAAACTTCTCCAACCTGCCAGTTTTTTTTACAACGTGTGGCCCTGGACACAATGGTGAGGAATGCGACGGAGCTGGAAAGGTAAGACACGCGTCTTACTTCTTGCCCGCCCCACCCTGCCCCCCTCGATAAAAGATGCCAGAAATGAGTCTTTGTGAGACTCGTCCTCGCTCAAGGTTTTTTTTACAATGTGCTTCCCTGGACACAACGGCGAGGAACGCGATTGAGCTGCAAGTCTCAGGTACGGTAGGACGCGCGTCTCGCTTCTCCCCTGCCCCCCAAATTGCATCCCTAAAGGGGGAGGGTGGCTCAGCCAGCCCAGATTTCCAAAAGGAAGAAACATGCTTCCCTAGACACAACGGCGATTAATGCGACGGAGCTGCAAGTCTCAGGTACGGTAGGACATGCTTCTCCCCTGCCCCCCCCCCAATTGCATCCCTAAAGGGGGCGGGTGGCTAAGCGATGGGCAGGAAGCCCTGCCATGCACTCTCAATTTTCACAATTCCAGAAATTGATTGAGAAGGTTGCGGAACAGCAGTAGGTAGCATTCTTCGCCATCACGCTCCATTATCCTGTAGCTGTAAAAGGCAGCAGCAGACACGGTCTCCTTGAGAGGAATCTTGGTGTTTGGGTCGCACTGAGGTATATTGATGTAGTAGGCATCTTCTCCATGACAGAACATCAGAGGGTACTGGAGAGCGTCATAGGCACGGTGCGTCTCACTGATTAGTAACAACCTGTTGTCTCTGCTGTGGAGAACGATATCTCTCTTCTCAAAATCCTGGCCAACAATGAGAGCAGCCACAAGATGGTCAGAGAAATGTATGTTTATCCGGTTCCCAGAGCAGTTGATAAAGAAAACATTTTCACACTTGTGTATTGGCTAGAATCTGCATTCTGGCTAATGGGAGGGGTCTCTACTGCTTTAACTCTACCTGCGTTGCCTAAGGGTATTCAGACGTTGCTTTGAATGGAATGCTTTCACTTCTGCTTAATAAAAGATCCTTTTGAACTACATTGGCTCAGAAGTTCTCGCTTTCTTAAGTTAGACGTAGAGGCGTTCCTTACAGTATATCTGGAGAAATGAAGGCTGCTGCTGAGGCCCCGCCATGATACTCCCTATCCTGTGGTAGACCTGCCCCTGCACTTTGAATGTTGGCATAAAATTTCCCTCCTTCACCTCTCTGGCTCCAAAAGACGTCATTTGGAAGCATCCATTGTACTTCCAGACAGCAGAAAGAAAGTGCTTTGCCATTGGATGCTGGTGGGTGAGAAGGCTGTGTAAGGGTTCAGGGTAGGGCTGAAGGGAAGGGAGGTGGACTTTACCGCCACTGCAGCACATCCCGGGACTCTCATCCTGCCACTTTAGAGCATGGCACCAGGCATAGGGTAACCGGGGTCCAAGATCAACAACCTTGTCCCTGGAGTAATAAATCTGAGGTTCATATTTAAAACCAGACAAATACTTATTAGTCCAAGGCATTGATGTAATTTGTGACTGATTAACGTAGGAGTTATTAGATGTATACTTTTTTACAGCCTGTGTACTGACTTGGGGCTAAGTTTGACAATACCTGTGTACAGCTTCCCTTACTTGTGTTTTCCTAATCACATCTGTAAATCTTTTTCTGCGTTTTTTGCCTCTTTTCCCTTTAACTGGTGTTACAGTAGAAGGAACAGATTCATCTGAACTGAGGAGGAAAATTAGGGGGGGGGGGGAAATCTGGCTCTGCCTACCAGCATCCATCAGTATTCATCTGGCTAGGTCCTG
>QLTV01000549.1:106924-127770 GCA_003457575.1 Thermophis baileyi
TATATAATCTTAATGAGGTAGTAGAACAATGAGAGTTTTAGCTTTCTAATTTCCTGTTTTGTTCTTGTTTTACAACCCTTCATCTCCTTCCTTCAGTGTGGATGATTATTTTAATGTGTCATAAAGTTATCAGATCTTCGGTAGAGCGTGTGCTGTTTTTAAATAACATTGTGGATAAATGTTTTTAAAGAATGCTTTCTTTATATTCTGAATGCAACTTAGTGGTTCAAGACTGCCGATTCAAACTGGTGGCATCCTTATGTCTGAAGTCATTCTTGGCAGGATCCCTTTTAAACAAACAGTCTAGCTTAGGTAAAAATGATGCAGCAACATTGCAGAAGAATACAGAAGAGGCAATGATGGGAATTAACCAAGAACATGGCATTTACATTATGTTTTACAACCTAAATAGAAGATGTTATGGTTCACATCCCCAAACCACAGAGTTGAAGCCATGCTGGGAAATGGCAAAAAAGAAACCCAAGCATTTAAATATAATTAGAGGATACTGCTGTAGAATCTGATGAGATCCTCATTTCAGGACAAAAAAGGAAGTTTTGGCAGGCCTACTTGATACTACCACAACTGAAGGGTCATCCTGTAAAAATAAGGTTCCATATTTCTACATTTGACCATCACTGAAACTAGAGTCTTATATCTACTTGCCATTTTAATTATAAGAGATAGCCCTTACAGCTTTTTTGGGTAGGTGGGGTAGATAGGTTCCATGCCTAATTCAGTCTTCTATGTTGGAGACTACCTTACTGAATCAAGGAGAAGGAATCACTGCCATTCCCACCGCTATTCTTTAGATTATCCACCATAGCAAAATTTGCTAAATGCTGCATTGCAGCTATATCTGGAGTTCCTTATATTATTTCTGCTTCTTCCCAAAGATTTCTAAAAATTACACTCTAGATTGGAAAGTTATCTGAATTACATGATAATAATGCCAAAACACATGGCTTTAGACTGATATTTCACAGATTATGGTGACCAAGGTAACTAGAAATAATAAAATCTGGTTTCTAGATTGTAGCATGGTTCTAATCTATATTTAGCCAAAATAACACAGAGTGGTTTGCCTTTAAAATCCTTAGAGGGTGAACTACATTAGAAAAAACAAACATTCAGCAATAAATCATATCCTTGATTCCAAATTTTGAACCAGAGTTAAGGCAAAAGAGAATATTTCCCAACCATAAACTTCTTGCATATATTCACTCTTAGAATCACCTACAAAGGTATGCATTCCCCGCACACACCTATCCATATTAATATGCATCTCCTTTGTGACCCAAGACTTTCACCATAACATTGGGAGAAATGGACAGTCTGAAATATAACTAGATTCTATTCCACACCATGCCTGAGAATTAAGTCAGTCCATTGAGCTGAAATGAATTCTTCAACATCTCAGGGCTCCAAGTGCAGGCATGTAGAAATCTATTCTGTTGTACCTAGATCCAAGCTGACTGCTTAGAAACAGCTTGTGTTAGTAACAGTGAAAGATGCACAAGTTCATTTCAATCTACTATATCAAATTAAACCTATATTTTATCAGCACTTTGTGAAAACAGCAACTAGAGTGCTTAGAGAGCTTGCCAGGGCAGGAATCTCTGATGAACTTGTAGAAGGGCTGGGACCTTAGCAAATAATGAATTATGCCTAGTTCTGTTCTGCTGTGTGGTAAGGTTGATGCCAGAGGAGAACTCTGCTCAAAACATACCTTAGACTCAAGTATAACCAAAGGAGCAAAGACTATCTGGTGGGAATAATGCTGGAGAGTATAGGTCCATGTTAGGTTATTGATTTCCTGATATCTGAGGAGGGTGATAGGCTATGAATTAGGGTACTAACTAAACATGGCAAAGGCAATCCTGAAGAAAGACATAAACTGGGAAGAGCACTGAACATATTATTTATATTTATTTATTATCTTGAATTCCAAGCATGTATATCTCTTCCTTTTGAATCTGTTTTGCCACAGGATTCTATGGTATATATTTGCAACATTATGCCATACTAAAACCTAATATTTTAGATTTGTTTACTGTCAAACTGAGTATAGCAGACTTTTTTTTTCTTGACAGCAAGGTTTGTGCAGAATTTTAGCAAAAGGTCTTAGCTGAAGTAACTGGAACCAAAGAGTAAAAGAAACTTTGAAAAGTTTCCAGCTATGACTTATTTTGACACCCATGTTCCTTCTTCAAAGGTATTTATAATCTGCCTCACATGTAACCTACATCTGCATAACCACCCTTTCTACCCTCCTTTGCCTAGGCCCTATTTATACCATACATAAATTTGACTACTCCGTGCATTGAGATAAAGTGAGCTGCAGTTCACATAAGCTTTGGCACTTGAAATGTGCTCTAAGATGCCTCCTGATTTTTCACCATCATAGACGAGCTTTGCTCTCTTCCTACAGTGGAAATGTCTTGTGTATCTGCACCTACAGCTCTAGAACTTTGCCAGATATATCAGGTGTGTAATTTTGATGAAGAATTCTAGTAGTGAGCAATTAATAAAGGAAATGTGTTTTCAGAGTTTGAAAGTAGGAATGACGCAATGTTTCTTCTTCCTGTTTGGCTAAGTAGGCAGGATGATCTCTACCACAATTATGTTATCATTTAATAACAGGGAAAATAGCAACTTAATTGTAAAGAAACAAAGATATGGTTTGGTCTATAACTTGAGCACTGTAAAATATTTTAAAATAAAATATTTAAAATATGTTTAAATAAAACATATTTAAACAAAATATAGAAATTCTTCATTCCTTTTCTTATTTTGCACTTTGCATTTAATTCTTCCTGTTTATAAGTCATGGATGCATTGTTGATTTTTCATCTACTCATATTTAAAACTGCTTTCAACTAGAAGCATAAATGAATGAAAAATTAAATGCCACCTAAGAAAAAGAAAGTTTTTATAAAACACAAATAGATTCAATCTAGGATACTAAACTGATCCTGTAACAGACTGGGACTCAGACCTTAGCAATCATCAATTATCATTATCATGCAGTACATACAGTTTCTACAAATGCTGATTATAAAAACAGTCTTCTGAATAATGGATGCGGTCATCAGAGGCAAGGGATTGTTGAGAGTTTTTTGTTATAAAAGGCATAGATCTGCCTATTTCATTCAATAATAAAGCATGTCAAAGATTGCTAAGATAAAGCATGGTAAACTAGATCCCAGTGGTTCTTAAAATTGTCCAATGTGGAGGGGGGGGGGGAAAGGAAGGACATTATACAATGGGTATAGTCAGAAGCCAAGACAAACAATAGTGGGGAGGCACTGTTCAAAGTACAATTTTAGTAGATCCTTAATGACACATTCTAATATACTTTCTCATCCCATTCCCACCCTGATCTTCTTGCCAGGGTGGTGACAAAAGAAAAATAATCCATTAACAATAAACAGATTGAATCAAATAAGCCAAAACCAATCCTAGTTTGAGACAAAAGCATCAAAGAAAGAAAGATTGTCGCTAAATGATTCAAGAGTGAAGTATAAATTCTGATGTTTGTTCCTAAAAAAACTATTGCAAGATACAGAGCATTTCATTGGCCAGTTGGGTAGGCATATAATCTGAAGGGACGTGGTTAATGCTGGACAAAGTAATTCTCTTGCACTTTTCTTGGACTTTTTCAATAATAATGCATTAATCGGTGTTAAGGGAAATCCTGCTCTTAGAAAATGATTTGATGATTTTTCTCCAAGCTTCCATGATTATTGCTATATGAAATAATTTCTACTGTGGTCATTGTATGGTTGAGATTGTACCCTGCCCACAATCTTTCAATTGCAATGGGTTTTAAAAAGTGACTGGATTGAAAGATAGAAATAATTGTTTCAATAATTCTCCTTGTCTTGGAAAAATAGAGAAATCAACACCCAATTTCTATGCCTGACAATTTGGGGAAGAACTTTAAAGAGTATTTTTGCCTAGTTCTAATTGTGACCTATATTCCTATGAACAATAATATGGGCAGTAACTCGGCCATCTTAAGAAAACTTTAAAATGCTGTCCCAAATCTTAGTTGTCCCATTTTAAGAAGAACTGGGTAAACTCTGCTTTCTATTTTCCAAGGGCCATATAATCATTTGACCTCTCCCACCTTCCTCCCAGGTCCAGACTGAATTTGTCTATAACTATCAAGATCAATATTGCAATAAAGATTGATTTCAATAAGGACACCCAGGGCCTCCAAGGGTGTCAATATGGCCCTAGTGACAGACTAAAAGTGGCAAGTATTAACAAAAGAAAGCCCATCAAACCACTATGAACTGTCCATTATCATGTTCTCTCTGGGAGCTGACAATGGAGCCTTCAGAAATCACATGGTACATCAATATTGTTAATAAATAAATACAATGAATATTGCATACTAGAAATAAATATTGTAATTTAAATAGAAATACAAAATATACCATATTGTAGTGGGGAAAATTCCAATAAGGCAGTCTAAATGCTTCTTCAGTTTACATTTATTTGTGTGTGTGTGTGTGTGTGTGTGTGTGTGTGTGTGTGCTTATTTATTTATTTATTCATATTTATTTATTTATTTGCAGTATGTATGTATGTATGTATGTATGTATGTATATCCAACTTTATTATTGTTATAAATAATTCAAGGCAGCGAACATGCCTAATAATCTTCCAATGTTTCCCATAAAAACAACCCTGTAAGGAGTCACTGAGAGATAGTGAAAGTCACATAGCTGGCTTTCATGCCTAAGACAGGACTAGAACTTACATTCTCCTGATTTGTAGGTCAGCACCTAAACTGTCTGTCAGACCAAATTGTTTCCTATTTGAATGATTCCATCTATTTAAAACAGATTTCAATGAAATATCCCTTCAAGCCAAAAAAAAATGCCTCAGCAAAATGGAGTTCTGGGAGAATCCTTCAGGCAAGCATTCTCCTTTGTGAAATGAAACTCTTCAAAATGATAAGACTTGAAAATGGCTGTCACTTTTCTGAATAGTTTTTCTGGTGAGTTTTTCTTCATAGCATTCTTGAATATATGCAAATGCAAAGTGCCAAACTTTGACAGTAGTGCTTCTTGATCTCTTAGTTAGCATTAAAAATCAGCTGTGTGTTTTGTTCAAATAGCTGCTGTGAAAAGGAACAGAGGGCAAACAGCAGGAGAATTATATTGGTGGTTACATCTTCCTTCCCCCCTCCCCCTCCTTACAGAACTTTTTTTTTAATATGTTGATTACTAGTGAATTCCTAATGAAGAATCCTTGAGTCATAACCTGCTGTGAAATTGGTAAGTATTTTAAAAGCTTTTACTTCGTCCACCTCATTGTGAGTCAAGAAACTCAAACAACTTTAACTCATTCCACAGCTGTCAAGAATCCTTCAGTCTTTGTTTCTTTTCCCAAAAGCACATAGCTGTGATTTATGTCTGTGAAAAATAATCACCTCTAATTGCTTAATTCCCTGAGCTTTTGGAAATGATTAAGCTGAAATATTATTGAATTCTTTGAAAATTTTATTGGGTTTCCTGCTATTCTGTGTAAATTTTAACTTAAATCAGTCAGTAATACTTTTATAAAGTTTTTTTTACTCAAAGTAAGACTTAAATAGAAAAAGGAAAGAACATCCTTTTCTGAAATTTCTCCTAAAAGACAGATGCTGAAGATCCAATCTCATAACTTAATGTGACCCATGCTCACAAAGGCAACTTATAAAGCTATATATATTACAATTTTCAAATACCTGAAAGCAGCAGAAGAAATATATTAGTGCAATATTCATCTTAAAAATGTATATGCCTGACTACCTAATCCCTATCCATAGGCAAAATGAGACATCTGCCTCAGATAGCAGAACTGGGGTGACATGAATTGAGATGGTATTGCTAGTAGACTTTTGGAATAACATGTCTAAGATCTAAATATCCATTTAATTATGAAGCAAATTTGAATGTTTCTTAGCTTTATCTATTTCTAGGGATAACATTAGAAAACTTCAGTAACAGGGAAGACTCAACACCTTGAACTGGAAGAATAACATGTTACTTCTCTCATTGCCTTCATCTAATACTGTCCATAATCACATATTTCCTCTTCACATTTTTTCCTGACAGCAATATCGGCCCCCCCAAAATATCTTCTAGCATGGGGTTTTCCTCCAAACACATCGTGAGGTGCTATGATAGCTATATGCAACTGGCTCCCATGAACAGCTTTCATTGTCCTTATGGTGGCTGAAGAAGTAGAAAATAGTTTCTGAAAGCTGTATGCTTTTGGATATTCTAAGTTTAGTAGAGTAACATATACCTTAAGTCTTTTCCTTATTTCATTATCTCTCTTTAGTCCATTATTCAGAACATCTACTTCATTTCACCAAATGGTTAGGTCAGTGTTGCCTACTTCCTGAGGTTGCTTTGAGGATCGATTGATGTTAAGGTTAAAGTTATATAAACATCTCCTGGGACAAAATTTCATAAGTAAGTTTGTTCCAATCATGTGTTTATTTTTAAAGCTCCACTGGACTCTTCATTGATTTCTGACAACACTAATTATAAGTCTTGAAATTAGGCTCAAACTATGACCAATGCAGCTACCAAGGAAACCTGATACTAAATGGATAAATGTCAGAAAGAATATAATAATGTAACTAAGAATACATTTAGATTCTGTATAATATTTCATATATTCAATTCCTGAAAATATCCTGAAACAATTAAAAAAAATAGGGTCTGTCTAATGCTATTTGTCTTAGGCTAAACAAAAATCGGCTTTCCACATGTCCTCTGATAACTTTGACAAATGCTGTGTTATCTTCAGTATATTTCCTATGGATGACTCAATTTTCCTGCTTCCTCAGTGTATTTTACAGTGTGTCAAAAATAACCATTCCTTCTTGGGTGAAGGTGACAGAGAAGAAGAGTTTCAAAAAGACCTATAACTCTCTACAAATCAAATGCATTTTGATATATCACACTTTCCCTCCCCCCCTCTTCAGATGCACTTTTTATCATCTGTAAGAGCAGATAGTGGTGGCTGGGATGATGATATTCTATCTAACAGCTTTATTATGGTGCCTTATATCAGAGCTATTTGCCTAGAGCAGTGATGGCGAACCTTTTTTGGCTCGGGTGCCAATAGGGTGCGCACGCGCACGCGATAGCGTGCACGCGGGTGCCCACACCCATAATGCAATGTCCTCCCCCCACGCATGCACACAACCTCTGCACTGCCCTCCCCCCCGCGCATGCGCACAGGCCTCACTGAAGCTGTGGAGCTGCCCTACTACTTACCTTCAGTGGAGCTGCCCTACTACTTACCTTCAGATAGTTGCAACCAGGCCTCCCACACCTCGGCCCATTTCTTCTGCAGCCTGCAAGGCTTTCCTGAAGGCCTCTGTAGCCGATAACAGAGCTCCAGATCAATCCGGAGTTCTGTTATCAGCTGCAGAGGCCTTTTCTAAAGGCCTTTCCTGAAGGCCTCTCTAGCCGATAACAGAGCTCCGGATCAATCCGGAGCTCTATTATCAGCTGCAGAGGCCTTTCCTGAAGGGTCTCTGATGGCAAAACAGAAGCCAGGGGCAACAATCTGGACCTCATTTGTGGAAGGCCTCTGATGATGAAACGAGGCCGGGGGGCGCCACACGCATCAATCTGGAGCCCGTTTCTCGGCTGCAGAGGCCTTTCCTGAAAGCCTCTGATAGCGAAACGGAGACCAGGGGCGACGCGCATAAGCGGCAGCAAGCCGCCACAGAAGTGGGCCGGCAAGGNGGAGGCCTGGCTGCAACTGTCCAAAGCCGAAGACGTTCCTTAAGACCTCTGACAGTGAAAAGGAGGCTGGGGGTGAGCACACAAGTGAACTTCCTGTTGAGCCGTTTTTCGCCATCCCCAGGCTTCAGGAGGCTTTCTTGAAGCCTGGAGAGAGCGAAAACAGCCAAAAAGAAGGCCGAAAATCAGCTGGCCAGCGTGTGCATGTGTGCTGGAGCTGACATAGGGCAATGCCTCGCGTGCCCTCAGATATGGCTCTGTGTGCCACCTGTGGCACGTGTGCCATAGGTTCGCCATCACTGGCCTAGAGTCTAAGCCTGTAAACCTGATATCTCTAGGAGAAAGAACCTATAACACTCAGAGATTGCTGGCTACACTGTCTGAGGTTGTTGGAAATTGGAAGGTATTTAGAGGACCACAAGTTCCTTACTTCTGTCTCCTTAGTGATGTTATCTGGTCAAGTAATGAAACATCTTAAGCAGTGGTGGGTTGCTGCCGGTTCGGACCGGTTCTCCCATACTGGTGGCAGAAATTTGCACCCGCTCGCCGAACCGGCAGCGATGGCCGACTGTCCGGTTCTCCGGTTGCTGTGGCTGGCAAAGAACCCTCTGCACAAATGGATTCTGTGCATGCGCAGACGGTCATTTCCCTGATGTGATGTAGGCGCGTGCGCAAGCGAAGCAAGCGCGCGCACAAAACTTGCACTTCCATCACGATGCGAACTGGTAGGGAAGGTAAGTGGAACCCACCCCTGATCTTAAGCAGAACAACGGTGGAGCATGTCCTATTACACTGCCCTATGTATAATACAGCAAGATCCAAATTATTGCCTTTTCTTAGAATCGATCCCTTTGGCCCTAATGCTGGTAATCTGGTTCTCTATTGTCTAGGGGATGATTTACCCTATATTACTTCACAGGTTTCTAAATTTTTGTTAAGAGCTGTAACTATCAGGGGAGAATGTTGTTATTCCCTTTAGCCAAGGCTTTTGGTGCTAATTGTTGTTGTATTTGTATTTTGGTCTGTGACTGTAAATAAATTTCATTCATTCAAGCAGAACAACCAAGCTAAAAGAGCACCAAGGACTCCATAGTTCAACCCTCAGCTACAGATATTCCTTCTATTATAGCTCCAGTCCCTAACCAGAATGATTACATGGAGACCACTGGATTTAGAAAAGGTAGTAATCTGGTGCCCAAAATGGCACGTTGACACCTTGAATGTCTGAAATATGTCAAAATGTTTTATCTGGAATATTTGTAAGAGGATCCTCCTTTCTCTCCTGTTAAAAGACAGTTCTAAAAAGGAATCCTTTCCTTAAAATTGCACATGTTTTGCTGTCATTTTTACTGACCTTGGTTATAGCACTGTCTATTAAGATTGGTAGATCATTTGCAGCAGAGAGTCTACTTCCTCTGCATTGTTATCTCCAAGCATGTGAAAGTTGCTATCAAAAGCTTACTGAGAAGATGCATGACTTAAATCTGCCTAATTGCCCAAACAAGTGCCAAGATACATATCCTTATATGAGCATTCCTCATGATACAGTGACGGGAAAAGTAATGAAATATCCTACTTGTTGCAGAGCATTTCAAGTAGCTATCTGTCAGTACGAAGGGAATGGCCAGCTGCTAACATGGAATGCAGGAACACAGCTTAGTACTTTGTGGCCCACACTGATCATGAGGGCCCCAGACCACCTCCCCCCCCACCCCGTGTTGGCTCAGGTTGTTCCTGACTGTGATCACTCTTCTCTTTCTCCCTCTATCCCTCCCTCCCATCCTCATGCATGTGAATTGTTGTGAACTGACCTCATCAGGCTGATTTTCTGATTGTTATTTTTATTGTCCATGCCTGCGTCTCTTTATCTTGTCCTTTTCTTCCTGGACTTAATTTATATAAGTGAGCCAAGTAGGACATGATTTATACCCTCCTCAAAAAAAGTGCATATAATCCATATAAATTCAACCTTGACTGCAGTAGCAGAAGCTTGGTCTGACAATAATTTAGCGGCTAACTACTAAACTACAGTCTGCCCTTGGAATCTTTATGTCTATTATTATTTGGGTACCTCTTTTTGTAGATGTGCTAGAGGGATAAAGACTTTAAACAGATACAGAAAATGTATATGGAGAATAATAGGTTATAGGAACAAGGAACAGAAATTAGCTGGAATACACAAAGACATGACATAGTTTCTGTTTATCCTTCATGAGTTTACCCTCAGAATCTTATTTTTTATTAAAGACTGTTGGAAGAGTGTGAATAATAATATTTTTTCATCTTTATTGTTGTTATTTCTTCATTTTTCCACCCACAAACTGAAACAAATCATCATTATGTGACACAGAATCCATCTTTGTATTATGTGACATGGAGTCCATTTGTATATGATTCAGAGAGTAACTCCAAAAAATTTATCTGTTTAATAAAACCGGTCTGGTGGATGAGCAGTTTTGAGTGCCTCTGAAGGGATGCTGCAAAGGTATATTATCTGTCTTTGTTCCCACTGAGAAATATAATACCCGTACTCTCTACCTATATAATATCATGTTTTATTCCATGGATAGCAATATACTTCTTTGTGCCTACTTTTTATCTGCATGCCTTTGGAAGATATCAGTCAATCTTACAAATGTTCCAAATCTTGTAAGATAAACTTATTAATAGATGTTGAGAAATGTGAATTACTATAAATCTGATCATGTCAATGCCTTATGTACTCCAGCTGCTCTATTCAATCTAATTTTTTTAGTAAATATTTTTTTAAAAAAGAATTTCACATTATTTTGCAGTGTCTTTATGCAATACCTATATTTTACCTGCATTTTAGGTAACTGTTCCCAAAATACATTTTGCTATTCATTTCTCTTAATGTATACTGTTTCCTACATAATTTTCCTCCCTTTTTTAATATCTATAGTGCAGTTATCTATAATATGTGCTTTTTCCTCTTTTTATGAGGAAAGTTTCTCCAATGCAAACTATATGTGTAAAGCCAAAGCATTTATTATTACTTTTAGCACTAATTTCTATATAAAATAACCTGAATAAAATTTGTTTTCTCTGATCTTTTCTAGCCAAGAGCTAATTGCTATGACAAACTTAGCAGAATGAGGAGAAGGTACAATTTAGCAAAATGTAATAAAGTAATAAAACATAATACAGATTTCTTTCATATGTCTAATAATCATATCACATCAGCAAACACACTTCTTAGCACTAGCACTTAGACTTATATACCACTTCACAGTGCTTTGTAGCACTCTCTAAGCCGTTTACAAAGTTAGCATATTGCCCGCAACAATCTGGGTCATCATTTTATCAACCTTAGAAGAATGGAAGACTTCAGCCAGTCAGGATCAAACTCCTGGCAGTAAGCTGAATTAGCTGTAATACTGCATTCTAACCACTGCATTACCATGGCATCTTTACTAGCATTGATGATGTTACCTAATTTGGGTAATGAAACATCTGCAAGAAAACAAGCAAGCTCAGAGAGCACCAAGGACCCCTCATAATATCACATCAATTCAAGAAATACAAGCACTAATATTACAAATAAATTAGATAATATGCAAATTTAAGGCGTCTCCTCCAGTTTTTGATATTATTTCTAACTTGTAGGTACATGTTAGTTCAGTCTGGATCAGAACCAATACACATGTGAAGAAGGAAGTCTCATTTTTACACCCAGCTCTTTTATATAAAACAAATTCATTTCTGTCATATGTATTCAGCCTTTTTAAAAACAAAAACTAAAAAAACCCATGCCTATTTAAGTGGATGTAGGACGCGGTGGTTCAGTGGCTAAGACGCTGAGCTTGTCGATCGAAAGGTTGGCAGTTCAGCGGTTCAAATCTCTAGTGCCGCGTAACGGGGTGAGTTGCCCCCGTTACTTGTCCCAGCATCTGCCAACCTAGCAGTTCGAAAGCATGTAAAAAATGCAAGTAGAAAAATAGGGATCACCCTTGGTGGGAAGTTAACAGCGTTCCGTGCGCCTTTGGTGTTTAGTCATGCTGGCCACATGACCACGGAGACGTCTTCAGACAGCGCTGGCCCTTTGGCTTTGAAAAGGAGATGAGCACCACCCCCTAGAGTCAGGAACGACTAGCACATATGTGCGAGGAGAACCTTTACCTTTATTTAAGTGGATAGAATAACTTTATTGTCATTTTGAATGTACACTAACCAGCATACATTAAAATGAAATTTAAGTGGATTATTATTATAGTTAGCCACACAGTTAGCCAGATGTTCAAACTAAAGTTGGCATTTTTGTCTATTTTCTATTATTATTATTTTAAAAAATCAAAGAGATGTCTGGGGAAAATATTAAGTCTTTCGTCATCTTGAACTCACAAGGAGTTGACAATTCAAATTGTTTCCAAACTAGAGGAGTTTCCAAACTATAAAGTACCATTCAATCAACATAGATCAAGTATCTTTCAAAGACATCAAGAGAATAGCTAAATACCTATTGACACAGAAAGTTTGGAGGAAAACACCTAGAATTTAAACTCTGGAGCATCCTGTAGTCCTTTGAAATGCAATCTTTGACTTCCGCGTACTATGGTAGACAAATCTCAATACAGGTAATCCTCAGTTACCAATCACAGATGGGACCTGCAAATCCATTGATAAGCCATGCAATTATTAAGGGAAACATTATATGACTGTGCCTAACTTGTGACATGTTTATTTACAGCTGCGGTTGTCATTGAGCACAATATCATATGTCCGCCTCTTGTTGGCTTCCTCATTAACTTTGCTTATTAGAAACTGGTTGTTTCTAATAGTGATTAGAAATAGCAAATAGTGATCACATGACTATGGGATGCTGTGCTCATATTACATGTGTGTCAGTTGCCCAGGACAACTGTGTGATTGTGAGGATGCTGCAATGGCTGCAACTTTGGTCATAGATCTTTTTCCACACCATTATAACTTTGAATGGTCACTGAATGAATGGTTGGCAAGTGAAAAATACCAGTATATGGGACTTCATGCTCTATAAAAAAAAATTAAAAACTGACTTGTGGTGACTAAATATATGGAAAGTCAAGTTTTACAGTCATGTTGAGTATCAAATCTGAAAAAAAAAAAGATTTATGTTGTAAACTTCTGGAAGCAAGAACCTATATTGTGGAAGTACTAACATATAGAATAGAGGCAGTCCATTTCACATGTTGTTAAATTCCAAACATTACAGAGCATATTATGCAATTTTTAAAAAATCATGAATTTTAGTTAAATAAAGTTTGGCATGCTATAGATTATTTACTCTGATAGAGACAGTATTTCTTACTGTTCTGATTCCTAGTGACTTTCCTGATTGTTTTGGAAATGCCTGGATTAAATCTGGAACTTGTGGCATTCAAAGTATGTGCTGTATCATTGCACTGTAATCTGTTCGCTATATATTTATGCATAAAAGGCCCTTAATATATAACTAATATATATCATTCCCAAGAGAATAAATCATATTAGTTTTATTTAAGGAGACTATACAGATGAGAAATGTCTCCTGGACCTTAAAATCATGCTGTATTTTACTGGATCACTTATGTTTAAAGAAAGTGAAATAACTGAATTCTGTGGTCACATATCTCTAACACCTTGCTTACCATGACAAGGAAGAATTGGAATATTCCCTTTCCCTGGATAGTTGTTAGTTGCATGCTAGCTCAAAATGAAATACATAGATTACTTTCTTTTAATCATCCACAACTGGCTTTGTAAGAAAGAACTACTCCAAACAGCAACATAGGATGTTTGTTCTTTTATGTTGGATTCTTGCTGTAGCAATTTAGACCAACAGCTGTTTGAAGTCCATCATTATTTTGTTTGAGGATCTGTTGCTCCTGAAGGGAGGTGAATTGTTAGTTTGAAAAGCAAAGAAGAAAAATACCCTTGCTGCTGCTTTCTAATTATTTTCAAGTCAATGGTATGGTTGCATTACCCCAACAGAGAATAAAAATGCAACTCTAGAAATCCATGCCATAATAAACCCCTTAATTTTGGCAAGGGCTTATACTGCTCATTAAGGAATGTTTGTTTTCCTTTATTTGACATGAGATGATTGGAACAGTTTGTGCAAGAGCTCTGGAATGGTAAAAAAAACATTTACTCCAAAAAGATCCTGTATTAGAAGCAAAAATCTGACCTTGAAACTGTTTGATGATTTTTTAACAAACAAAAAAATGGCATGAGCATTGAATGAAAATGTTATTTTGCTATTTATTCACATTTTATAAAGGGATAATAATATCTGAAAAAAATATGAACAACAATTTCAGGAAAAGCCCACACATATGAGAAATAAATTGATGAACAGAAAGGAGGAAAATGCAGTAGAAAATAAAATCTAGAAAAAGTAAATGAGTACTCACAACTTTGTTTATCACCAATAGATTTTGAACTATTGATTTTCTTCATTTCTCTTATGCTTTACACTATGTACATGATCTACATGCCATATGAAACGACATTGAGAAATAAAAAGTGATAATGGACAATGATACTAACATGGGTACAAGACACTGAAACAAACCCAGATATCTACTTTGTTCCCACAAATGGCCAATGGTGCCAATAAGTGCACACACAAGATTAGAATGCTTTCACATTTTCTTCCTCTAATGTAATAAATGTTATCATCTGACAGTAATGCTCTTCTGGTTTCTGGTTTCAACATAATGCAAATAGGACAAACAACAAAATTAATGTTCACAATTTTGGTATCAAGACTCAATCCAATATCAGAGTATTTCAACATTCTAAGACCGTGATTGCGAACCTATGGCACGCATGCCAGAGGTGGCACACAGAGCCTTCTCTGTGGGCATGCGCACCATCGCCCCAGCTCAGCCAGCTGGTGGTCAGGTTTCCAGCGCTCTGGCGCACGCGCCTTCCAGTTTGGGCACTCTGTGCCTAAAAGGCTCGCCATCACTGTTCTAAGATGTCAAAGTTAGCATTTTGGACAAATGAGACAAACATCACCACTAGCCAAGAGTTTTCTGAACTCACATTCTTCAAAACATAGCTGCCCAGATGTAATCCGTATGCACATAGCCAATTTCTCTTTGCCTCCTTCTCCCTCCTGTATCTCACCACAATTTATATATATATGTATAATATTTTCTGCAGAATATGAAGAACTAAATCAGGGGTGACTACAGAATGTGATAAAAAATATACGTTAGTGGCTGTGATGGTTCAATTGAACCGTTGCCTGTATTTAAGTATGACATGGTGTATTGCCCATAAAAAGCAAGAATTTCTATCAAACCATCGCAGCCGCCATCTTGACATTTTTACCACTTCCTGTGGACACCCATAAATGGAATATAGTTTTGCACTATATTCTGTTTGGATTTTTCAGATAAAGTGCAATGATGCCACATGAAAACAAAATAATATTCTTGATAAGTGCTAAACTTCCAATTTATATCATTTTTTTAAATAAAGGAAACATTGTTTTAATTAAGGTTTTTGTTTTTAATTTTAATTTTAGTTCTGTTTACAGAAATAATTTTTTTTATTTTTTATTTTATTTCATCTAGCATGTATTAGATAACAGATATGAGTATAAACATGATTATGAATACATGAAATGGATATGAATAAAAGGGAATATTAGGACAAGGACGGTAGGCACGCTGGTGCATTTATGCACGCCCCTTAAAGACCTCTTAGGAATGGGGTGAGGTTGACAGTAGACAGTCTAAGGTTAAAGTTTTGGGAGTTTGGGAAAATGCTATGCTGTAGAAGAAAATTCTAATCTGAAGCACTTCAGTAGTTCTTAAAAATAAAATATTATCCAGAATCCAGATAATAAAGGCCTTCGATTAATTCAACCATCTGAAACCAGTAGTCCTGAGCTTTTGCCACTTCATGAGCAGGTATTGGTGTGGTGTATTCATTGTCATAGCTCCTCACCCAAAAAACTCCCATAATGTGACAGACTTTCCCTATGTCTCTCACATATCTGAAATGAGTTTGAGGGAAACAGCTGCTCACATGAAAGCAGCATAGTGGCCCTGGCAGTGGGAACAATACTGGGAAGAAGTATTCTTGTTTTTCCTTAATTCCTAATGCCAGAAAACTGGGATTGTCCTGGGCAGGTTTTGAGTGGGAAGACCACACCTAAGCTGTCCTAGCCAAATTGCAACAACAAACTGAAAAGGCTTGGAATTATGTTACTTCTTCAAAATCTGGTGGTATCAACAGGTCTGGGAGTCACAAGGGAATGATGATCTGATGAGATAATTCTACTATTCATAATATTTGACACACTTACCCAGACTAATATAAATTTATGTATTTGTTGAAAGGTTTTTGTTTTTATGGTTTGATAGTATGTTTTGTGAGAGGAATGACCATATACAGTAAATAAGATAGATAAATGATAGATAGATAGATAGATAGATAGATAGATAGATAGATAGATAGAGAGAGAGAGAGAGAGAGAGAGAGAGAGAGAGAGAGAGAGAGAGAGAGAGAGAGAGAGAGAGATAGAGAGATAGATAGATAGATAGATAGATAGATAGATAGATAGATAGATAAAAAAAAGAAGAGAGAAAGAAAGAATAGATAGATAGATAGATAGATAGATAGAAGGAAGGAAGGAAGGAAGGAAGGAAGGAAGGAAGGAAGAGAAAGAGAGAGAGAGAGAAAGAAAGAAAGAAAGAGAGAGAGAAAGAAAGAAAGAAAGAAAGAAAGAAAGAAAGAAAGAAAGAAAGAAAGAAAGAAAGAAAGAAAGAGAAAGAAAGAGAGACACTGGTCCCTATTGAAGGATTATTGACTTTCAAACATATTAAAAATGGAATATGGGGTAGGCTAGGATTAACAGGGTTTTCATAAATGGAAATCTAATCCAAAGATTCATCTCATGAATGGCTTTTCATCTGTAATCGTCATGTATAAATTTATTTCTTCATAATTTACCTGCTGATCATGTGAGTAAATGAACAATTTGCAATATTATAGTGACAATTTACTTTCTCACGTTTTGGCCTCTCATTTCATCTGAAGAAAAAGAATACGTGAGTTTATGATCAAAGAACATCTAAGATATATAGGTCTAGAATAGCCAGCGGTTCTCTCAGTTTTGGAGGACTCTTACTACTTGCTGAGTTACTGCAAGTGTTGCCCCAATTATTTTGTAGTGGATCAGGGGTGTCAAACTTGGGGCCCACAGGCCAGATGCGTCACATGCTGGCCATGCCCACCCCCAGTTTAACGAAGGGGGGGAAGTCATGATACAGTACGTCACGTGACAAAAATGTGGCACCACGACTTTGACACCCCTGTAGTAGATAATTCTTGCTTTCCTGTGCTTTCCTCCCCTATTTCCTCCTTGCTCTTCTCTCTCTTTTTTTCTTTTAAACAGTTAGTCTTACAGGCTCCAAGAAAAGGAAGATGATGGATGTAGCTGGTCACCTAACATCAAAAACGTCATCAAAAAAGCACAACAAAGAATGTTCTTTCTGCGCCAACTCAGGAAGCTCAAACTGCCCAAGGAGCTGCTGATACAGTTCTATAGAGGAATTATTGAGTCTGTCATCTGCACCTCTATAACTGTCTGGTTTGGTTCTGCAACCCAACAAGACAGACACAGACTTCAGAGGATAATCAGAACTGCAGAAAAAACAATTACTGCCAACCTGCCTTCCATTGAGGACCTGTATACTGCACGAGTCAAAAAGAGGGCCCCTCCAACTTATTACTGTATGACTGTAACTTGTTGCTTGTATCCTTACGATTTATATTAAGATTGTTTCCTGATTGCTTATTTGTACCCTATGACAATCATTAAGTGTTGTACCTCATGATTCTTGACAAATGTATCCTTTCTTTTATGTACACTAAGAGCATATGCACCAAAGACAAATTCCTTCTGTGTCCAATCACAATTGGCCAATAAAGAATTCTATTCTATTCTATTCTATTCTATTCTATTCTATTCTATTCTTTAGCAGCAGGTGCATTTATATACAATGCGCCTGGCTGGCTAAACATTAGAATAGAATAACTTTATTGTCACTTTGAATGTACACTAATTGGTATACAGCTCTCAAAGAGTTAACAAAAAGAAAAGGACAAAGGCCAGAATGTACTCAATTGCATTGTTTGCTCCATTTTACTCTCATCATAGTTCACTCCGAAATTGAGGAGATTTCTGGATTTGTGCATCAAAGGCCTAGCATCTTCCTTGGACATTGTAGTCAAACTGCCATATTGAAAAGATAAATATTTCTCAGTAAATATTCAATATTTTTTGCAATATTTTTCCAGATATTTTTTATGTAACAAGAAGTTTCTAAGAGTAGGACTAGAAAGTTCTATTCACTTAGTAAAGGGTAGAGATACATATATGTAGTAAGATAATTTAGCATAAGAGAAGCCTTTCTCCTACATTGCTTAGCTTCTGTTTCCATTTTTTCTTTAGTTGAGGCTGTTCAAAATTCTTTTTATATTTCAGCCTGATCTGAATGGTGGAATTTAAAAGAAATCAGAGTGAACTTATTCAGTTGGTTAATTTATTTAGATTTAAATTATTCTTGTTTTATTTTCTAAAGAAGAACTCAAGAGAACTTGAGTTAAATAAAATATCAGACCATATAAAAGCATAACAATAACATTCATTAAAATACTATCATATTAAAACACTATTATTATAAGTAATGAAATATTCCAGCAAGCCACAGTGGAGAGGACAAATTAAAATTAATAACCTGATTGTAAGATACGTAGTCAAAAATAATATTTTTAGAGTCCAAAAGAATTGAACCAAAAGAGAGTCCACTATATGAGCTTAAATACAACTGCTCCTTCATGGCAAGGAATCTGGGGCAAATTCTCAGATAATGAACAATAGGAAGTGGAAAGAAAAAAAGGACAATTGAACCATGACACATTTTTCAATGAAATGTAAACATATACAATCTATTACATCTTTATTTTGGTCAAAGTCCAATACAAAAGCAAGAACAAAAGCAAAGCAAAATAGATACGATGATCTAACAACGTATATTGTTACACATGTTAATTAACCCAAGGAACACTGATATCTTTTCAAGTTTTTTCTGGTATTTATATATTCTTAGTACTTAGAGTTAATAGTGATATGAAATTTGTAAGGTTTCAGAATATATCTAAAGGAGAAATAAATGCTAAAAAATGAGGAAAATTCAGTAATAACATCGGGAAAGAGAAAAGAGGAAAATGTAAAATAATCCTCTTTTCCACATAGTAATTTTTAAACTGGAGGAAAGAACATTAATTTGTGAGGAAAATGTAATTCTTTGAGATAACTATGCCATTGAAAAAGATTATCATTTTAATGCAACAAGACAGTTTAATCAGTCACTGTAGGAAGAAAAATACATTTTCTCTCTCTCATCTTGCACATCGATTATTCATCTGCTATCCAAAAGACAGTCGCTCTGCCCAGAATTTTTATAAACACTACAGCATGGTTGGTTCTTACTGTGGCTACACAAAAGCTCTTCAGACTTTGAAGCAGCCTAATTGTGGCAAAAACAAGCCAGTTGTGTCCATGCCAAATGTCTTATTTAGTGTTCTTTGTATATTGCCATCTGTACAGGTGACGTTTTAAGGTCCTGGTGAAATATGAACTTTGAAATCAATATGAAGCAGAAATATTTGGCAAATATTTGAAAGACTTGGCTGAACATTAATCTTGAAATTCAAACCTTGTTTAAGCTTTATTCTTGGTTAATCAAGTTTTCTTTCAATGCTAGGGTTTGACTTGCTCTGACGGGAATAACAGATGAGATTAAAAAACAAACTTCTCAGCCCTACTTTTAGGTAGAATGATATGACCATTCAAGATTTGAAGCTTCACAAATTTAATATTGGATTTTAATATGAGTGAAAGTTTTATTTGTGATAGTTTAACCCTGAAATGCTAAAATAACTAGATTAGCCATGGACACTAAACACCTTTTGGGGAAGAACATCTTATATATCATCCAGGCAACATTCCAGAGGTTTCAGATCATAAACTGATTTTTATATGGAAATCTCCCTCTCTTTCTCTTTTTCTTCTCTTTTTCTTTCTCTTACCTTCACACACACACACACACACACACACACACACACACACACACACACACACACACAAACATTTAAGTTAAAACAAAAGAAATTCAGTGTTAGAAAGTCTGGGCTCTTTCGGAATGAGACAGCCTTAGAATATCTGTTTTATACATTTGTCCTTTGACGTTTGTTGAATATCTCCTTTCTCATCTCCAATATGTAAACTTAGCTATCTTAAAAGAAGTAATACAACACTATAGAAAGAAGGCTCAATTGTTAATAAGCAAGTAATCTTCAGCTTGTTTTTTTTTAAGAAATTCTGACCTTTAATTTAAGGCTAAACATTAAAAAAAATTATCCAAATGAATTCTGATAAATTCTTTACTTAGCAAAACTGGCAGTGAATGGCAAATTTCCTGAACTAAGGAATCAACATATTTCCACATATCTTGGATGGTGACTCAGAGTTAAGAACATCTCAAAAACACCAGTTTGCCTGCCTGTATTCTTGGTAGATTCTTTCCATCCAAGTTTTCAATCAGATTGCAAAAATTTCTGGGCTGTGTGACAGCTGGTATCTTGAGTATATCTGGGCATGTTCATGGATACTTCAGCCATACCCCAAATGTTTGAAGTTATATGTTTTAGAGGCAAAACATACTTAACATGGCTATTGTCTTGAATTCAAGACAGAAATTAAAACACTCCAAATGTATTTTGTTTTCTTGTATGCAACACTGGTACCTCATGTGTTGGTGTTCAAGGTATTGGTTATTACCTTTAAAGCCCTATATGGCTCAGGACCAGGTTATCTTCGAGACCGCCTCCTGCCACATAGCTCCCAGCGACCGGTAAGATCCCACAGGGTTGGGCTCCTCCAGGTCCCGTAGGCTAAACAGTGCCGGCTGGCGGGCCCGCGGGGGAAGGCCTTCTCTGTGGCTGCCCCAGCCCTCTGGAACCAGTTACCTCCTGAGATCTGGACTGCCCCCCCCCTATTGGCCTTCCGGAAAGCGGTGA